>CM064546.1:30459266-30646558 GCA_032716605.1 Paralithodes platypus
TGTGTATATGTTATAAACTATTCATTATGCTTAGGCCAAGAAGCTTAACCACTAACCTCTATAACTCAACATATATCAAAGTATTAGAGCTAATATTCGTACCATTTGGAAAGAGTCAGCCAGGGAATCGGTCTTAAAATGTATGGCCCTTTACTCTAGCCTTCTTTTTATATATGAAGATTAGTTGTCACGATTTCAGGTCTACTTATAATGAATGGAGTGTGTTTATCTAAGTGTTTCATAGGGTAAGGTGTTTCTGAAATGGTTATTTGTGTTGAGGGGTGTGTGTTTGGGTGTATTTCTGATGGTATGTTATATATTGTGTTTACTGCAAAATCGTCTAAGGTGAGAGCTTTTTTTTATGGGTGTTTGTGTTTCGGGGTATTTGTGTTGAGGGGTGTTTATTTTGGGGTGTGTCTGTTTGTGTATGTATATATTGTGCTTACTGTAGTGTTGTGTAGGGTGAGGTGTTTTTATTATGGGTGTTTGAGTTGAGAGATGTTTGTGTTGCGAGTTGATTTTATTAAGGGGTGTTTTTTGCGATAGGATGCTTGTGTTATTAGGGCTCAAGATGCTTGGAATATTAAAATCAAACATAAATGGAGAAGGAGAAAGAAATCGAGAAAAATGGACAAGTAATGAAGTAGTTGGAAAGTATACTAGACTCGGTTTGATTTCAGCTGATGGTAAACTTAATCCCTTAGCAACTAATGTTTCGATACTTAATGGAAACAAAATATATAAGTACAATACATCTACGTCCTGATTTTGCAAACTGTTCACCATTTACAACATACTTCGCTGCAAAAAGTCCAAAATAGCTGAGTAATCAAGACGGGGACATGCTTCTTTTATAATTATGTAGGAATAACAAAAAACTAAAACAGGCGATACTTAATGGAAACATAGAAAACAGCAATATTTCTACGTTCTCATATTGCCAACTGTTCACAATGAACCAACTCAGTACCGGTGCCGTTTTTTTTTTATACTGGCTACTGTTAGACGATTGTATTCAGTTTAAAACGTTTCGAGGAATTAACAGGCTTCGAACTATTTCAATTAACCGTTTTTAGCCCCACAAATCCTTATTAAGCTGCACAACATCGTCAATATATAGCTAAAACGTAATTAAAAAGACATACCCGGTACAGAAGGTACCGTATGTAAGTATATACTCAGGCACAAACCCCATTGCTGGGGGCGGCCGACACGACACAGAGTCCTAACAGAAACACCACTTAAAGTTTGTATTCTCAGGGTCCAGGACCACTTTTGCGTTCCCTCGCCTGTTTCTCTGTCTCGTTAAGTAGGAGAATTATACAGAAGGGGCTACACAAAAAGTTCGCAATATCTGAGTATCAAGATGGTAACATGCCACTATATCATCAATTATAATATGACAAACTTTAGCAATATTATGAAAGATACAAATGGAAAAGGAAAAGAGGAATATAGGAAAATGTGAATAATGAAAGGAAGAATAATTTAGATAAGAAGGATTAAACATTACACAAAAAGACACACAAGAACTGAGTGAAACGAAACAGAAAAGTAAAGGGTTGAGAGAGACAGAGTAAAAGACATTCACCATTTATCAATAAGACTAAAAGAAAAATTAGTTAACCCTTTCGCCACGGCCGAAGTATGGATAGTCCTATGTAAAAAATAAGTTTGCTGCGGGCGAAGTACCCATATGTTTTGGTATGGTACCCATATGTTTTGGTATGGTACCCATATGTTTTGGTTGGTATAGGTTGCGACAGCGAACTTGACAATAATCTTGACCCCTTAACTTCTTATAACTTGAAATTAATTAAAGCAATCAGGCTGACGTTTCAATCAATTGGGAATAGTCCACCAGGAATTATGTGTGGATATTTACAGCCAGTTTGCTTTAGGCCCTTTTGAGTTACAGAGAGGTCAGGGATCAAGATTATTGTCAAGTTCGTTGGTGCTACCTATAGTACCGAACCGCTCCGCTTGTTGCTAGACGGTGCCATAAGCTTCCAACCTTCCCTCCCAGAGTAATATTAGTCTTCTACAGGTATGCTACATCATGCTTTCTAACTATCCTAATGGAGTAATGACATGGCTTTTTAGCTGATTTAATAGGAATAGTATTAGAAAAAAGATATTATATTTTTTATATTTCTAATTTGTAATGCAAGTGTGCTATATATTGTCAAACGTAAGACATAATTTTCATATCCTATGCATATACATATGCTAATAGGTTCATACATAATATTCTAAAGAATAGTATTTTTGCTATGCTTGATATGGCAACAATGCAAATGATATACACTTGGCTGCAAATAGGCTTCCTTGCAAATAAATAATATTGTCTCACTTTAAACAGGTCGAACTATGAAGTACCGTCGTTTAACCAAGAGAACAGACATGGAAGATCGCATTAAACTAATCTGGCTATGGAACCAAGGCCTCTCGTTTCAAGACATAGCCGACATCACACAACTGAGTCCCACCACGGCGCGTCGGTGGGTCAAGCGATGGTGGAATGTCGGGAATATATGCCTCATGGAACCTAAGAGCAAGTTGATTCAAACTCTGCACAGATACTCGTTGTTGTATCCTATGCTGTCCCCGGTACGATTTGGTTTGTGGACCGTGTATGCGTTGGCCTATGATAGCTACCTCAGGGGAAAATATGAAAATGACATTCAGTTGCTACATCCCTGATTCCTAGAGGTAGTTCCTAAGTTTTGTATATGTTTTGTCTATGCGCATGAAGGATACAAAAGACAAAGCTGACTTTAACAAGTGTCTCCCCCAAAGCTACAGGAGTGATAGGGCTAAATTCAAGTATATTAGAATAAAATGTTTGTTGGTGAATTGGAAAGAAGTGTGGTGTGGTTGTGTATTTTAAATAAATGGGAGGAGGTGTTTGTGAGAGCAAGCTGGATTACTCTCTATGTATGGGAGACACAAACAGAAACAGTGAGGGAAGCCAGGCATATGAAACAGGAGTTCCAGCAAGTCCTTGTCTCATTATATCAATGGAACTGAGGAACCATCCTTTTCTTGAGAACCATAGACTAGAGAGGATATTCATAAGCTTACTTGTAAGTAGATTGAAATGTTCTTTCAATAATAACATTCAAAAGTGTATTGACATTACACTTCATATGCAATTGGCTACAAATAATGTAATTAATGGATAATATTATAGAAACCTGTGAATATTTGTGAAGTGATACGGTACATATATATCTAATAAATGTATATATATATATATATAGAGAGAGAGAGAGTTCTGCCTTGCATATAATTATAATAGTTAGATATGCTTACCCTCCATGTAAATCCACATACTGGCTGTATATAGAAATTCTACTCATTTGTACAGTATATGTAGATAAAACTATATTTGTGTGACATAACGGTACTCAAAAGTTTTATAATCTTACTAATGAGAGTTTTAAGATAGTTATATATATATATATATATATATATATATATATATATATATATATATAGATATATATATATATATATTTATATATATGTATATATTTATATATACAGTATATATATATGTATATATATATATATTATATATATATATATATATAATATATTATATATATATGTATATATATATATATATATATATTATATATATATCTATATATATATACTGGTATATATATATATATATATATATATTATATATATATATATACATGTATTATGTATGTATGTATATACCCAGGCATATATATACCCCAAAGTTGGGGGTGGTTATCTTGAGACAGAGGTCGAACTGAAACATTCAAAGTACCAATTCATAGGGTCAGGGACCACTTTCGCGATCCTATGCCCCTTTCCCTGTCTCGTCTAGTAAGTGATTTTTGTTATATATATTTATATATACAGCATATATATATATATATATATATACAGTATATATATATATATTATATATATATAAATATATATATATATATATATATATATATACTGTATATACATATATTTATATATATATATATATATGCCGGTATATATACAGTATATATATAGAGAGGAACGCTTAAAGCAGTAGCAAGAAATAGGGTGGTCAGTATGGAAGTGAAGAAGTCCTTGCATAGCACTGGCAACATTGACTTACGGAAGTGAAGCATGGACTTTTGAGAAGAGACTCAGACCAAGAGTGAGATGGGTGGCAATGAGTTACTTGAGAAGAGCGTGTGGAGTTACATGGCGGGATAGACAGATGAAAGAGGAAGTTGGAAGGAGGTGTGGTGTGGAGGTAGATGTGCTGGAAAGTGTGAAAAGGAACACCTTGATATGGTTTGGCCATATGGAACGTATGGGAAGCGAGAAAATGACTAAGAAGGTGTACGAGAACGAGGTGTAGGGACAGAGAGGGAGAGGTGGAAGGACTATCCTCCGGGACAATATCACCAGCGTCATGAGCTCAGTACGACTGGGCCATGTAAATAAAAGGGGATGTGTCTGATGGTTGAAAGCCACAGTTGCTCGCGCGTTTGGGGCTAGCAACACGGATTAAGAAAATCATGTATCCTCATACAAATCACTGTGTCTCACTTCACTCACTCACCCCCGCATTTTTACCGGAGAATAACAGGTTTTTCACAATATGTAGATGGAGGTCTTTTGGAAAAAAAAAGGAAGTATATGGATGAAGGTGGTGCTGGTTGGGAGGAGGGGCATCGACTGACTGAGGACAGAGGTGCATGGGGGCGGTTCGTTCGTGGCCACCCCTTCAGGGATCACGGCGTCAGGCAATATATATGTATATATATGTACAGTATATACAGCATATATAATTATATATATATATATATATATATATATGTATATATATATATATATACACGTATATACACTATATATATATATATATATATATATATATATATATATATATACAGTATATATTAGTAAAGCCAGGTAATACATTTTCTTTAATACATACGAGGTTGAAAGAAATGGCAATTTCTGCGTTGGAAATTATATTATTCAAAGTTTCCAGGTCTCTGATGAGTTTTCGCTGGGTGGCAGGAAGTAGATGAAGGAGATGAGCAAAATTCATGGTGGTACAGGGTTACATAAATGTAAATGATGATACAGGATATACGACGCGTTTCACTGGACAACCAGCATTATCAAGTAAGGATGGAATGATATAAAAGGTAAACAGGAAGGGTATATATAGAGGGTGGAGGATCAGAGGAGGCGAAAATCAGGGGGCAAAAGTCTACTATTGGTGGAGGGGTATTCTAGGAAAGAGAAAGGGGGGAACCGTTTCACGCATGCGCACTGGATGCGGGATGGTGGTCGGTTGGTGGGGTCGAAGCTGATTGGCTGCGTGTCGAGGGACGTGGCCTAAGTTGTGTGGCGCCTGCGGAAGACGAAGCTGAAGGAGGTAGCGCGGGGGGCTGCGTGAAGAGCACCGGGGGGCGAGGGGGGGTGTTAGGTCCTGTAGGAAAGTGCCTTTTGGCAGAAGGAAGGATCTGAAGGTCCAGAGTTTGGTTGTTGATGTTGGGATGTAAGGCTTGGATATATAAAGCTTCGAGTATAGGTGGGCCGACACCCACCAGGAACTAGAAAGACTATCCCAAGTTTTAGTAAATAACGGATACTCTAACTCCGACATCTCCAGCACCATCAACCACCATCTTGAAAAATGGTACACCCAAAGCCCTCCCAACATTGACCCCCCCAATGAAATTATGATCTTCTACCGCAATTACATGTCCTCTGAACACAAAAATGACGAGGCCGTCTTAAAAGAAATAATCTCCAAGCATGTCCACCCAACCTACCCTGAAAACAAAATCAAATTAATAATTTATTACAAATCCCCCAAGACCTCCAACCTCGTTCTCCGCAACAAACCAGCCTCCACCAAGATAAAGAGCCCGATGACCGACGATCACGTCATTTACCAACATACCTGTAATTATGAGGACTGTGGACCTCATTCCTATATTGGTATGACGCAGACTCGTCTTTCACGTCGGCTAACTCTTCACCTTCAGGCTGGAGCCATCAAAGACCACTATTTCACCCCTAACCACCCTCACCTCACACGCAACGAGTTAGAGAAACACACCACCATACTCGATAGAGAAAGTGACCCAAGGAGATTACCTATACTCAAAGCTTTATATATCCAAGCCTTACATCCCAACATCAACAACCAAACTCTGGACCTTCAGATCCTTCCTTCTGCCAAAAGGCACTTTCCTGCAGGACCTAACACCCCCCATCGCCCCCCGGTGCCCTTGACGCAGCCCCCCGCGCTACCTCCTTCAGCTTAGTCTTCCGCAGGCGCCACACAACTTAGGCCACGCCCCTCGACACGCAGCCAATCAGCTTCGACCCCACCAACTGACCACCATCCCGCATCCAGTGTGCATGCGTGAAGCGGTTCCCCCCTTTCTCTTTCCTAGAATACCCCTCAACCAATAGTAGACTTTTGCCCCCTGATTTTCGCCTCCTCTGATCCTCCACCCTCTATATATACCCTTCCTGTTTACCTTTTATATCATTCCATCCTTACTTGATAATGCTGGTTGTCCAGTGAAACGTGTCGTATATCCTGTATCATCATTTACATTTATGTAACCCTGTACCACCATGAATTTTGCTCATCTCCTTCATCTACTTCCTGCCACCCAGCGAAAACTCATCAGAGACCTGGAAACTTTGAATAATAAAATTTCCAACGCAGAAATTGCCATTTCTTTCAACCTTGTATGTATTAAAGAGAATATATATATATATATATATATATATATATATATATATATATATATATATAATTATATGATCGTGCCCCATGAATATTCTTTCCTCTCACTTAAACATTAGGCTACCATAGCGCGGTTGGGAATATGAACATGATTAGATTGACATCCATTATTCGAGAATGGATAACAAGTCGTAGCCGTGTGCATAAGCCTTTAACAGTCCTGGTGGTGTAATGGATAGAGTGTTTAAAAATCTGTGTGTGATAACTCAGGTTCGAATCCCGGTGGATCACATATATGCTTAAATTAATTTCATTGGAGGTGTTTGCAGGTGTTGTGGGTAAATTAAGAAAAATATAGATTATTAGTAGGTTCAGGGATATTTCGCAGCGAGGCCGGCCTATATGATCTCTGCCCCATGAATATTCTTTCCTCTCACTCAAACATTAGGCTACCATAGCGCGGTTGGGAGTATGGACATGATTAAATTAATATCCAGTATTCGAGAATGGATAACAAGTCGTAGCCGTGTGCATAAACCTTTAACCGTCCTGGTAATGGTTAGAGTGTTTAATGATCAGTGTGTAATAACCCAGGTTCGAATCCCGGTGGATCACACATATGCTTTCATTAATTTCATTGAAGGTGTTTGGTGTTGTGGTGAAATTAATAAAAATATAGAATATACTGGTATATATATATATATATATATATATATATATATATATACTGTATATATATATATATATATATATATATATACTGTATATATGCAGTATATACCTGGTATATATATATATATATTTTGTTTTTGTAAACTGTATAAACCTTATGCTATCCTGAGTATGGGAGTGAATTCTCATATTAATAAGACCACCAGGAGGAGCAGTACTTATGTAGGCAACTGTTCCTATATCCTGGGAATCCGAGATAATTGGGCTGCGTAAAACCACAGCTCGTGAAGAATTATCATGTATTTTATATAATTATGTGAAAACAGAAGGATACAGTTTATTTGCACAATGCGTCTTATTAGCAGCAAATGGGTTCGTGACATGACAAAACTTCCCCGAGCTTCTGAAATCTCAAGTTAACGTGCACTATGATCTACATTTACCGTAAAAGGGGATAATTGTGGACACCTGGGGCAATAATTGAAAATAGTTCATTAAAACCTAAATTTTAACTATTCAGAATGTGTTTTTTTATGCCCCTTTCCCACTGATGCGAATTTGTACGATATTCCTCGCCGAGGACGTAGTTTTGTCATTTCGCAACGAATTTGTGCGACATATAGACATATACGATTTTGACAGTTAAAAACCGTTGACAAGTTTACACTCGTCGACGATGTGGCCGATGAATACGACTTAATCGGCGACATTTTGCGACGTCATCGGCAAATTGAGCGATGGTTCGCCGATGATCTCGGTGAGAACTGCACATTTGAATAAAATATTGGGAAATAATGCAAAGGATGAACGAATCCTCGACGTATGTTCCGCGACGTCTTCGGTGAATTAAGCGATGGTTCGGCGGTGACCTCGGCGAGATTATCCAAAAACTTTTTGCATACATTTCATGGCACAAATATAAGAACATAAAAAAACGGGAGTCTGCAGAAAGCCGATCGGCCCACACAAGGCAGATCCCTGTCACACCCAACCCCAATTACAAGGCCTAATTATAGACCCAACCTTGAGGACTGACCTCACCAATACGATCAGAGATCAACACAAGATTACGGGGCCTGCAGAGCGCCGATTGGCCCACACCAAGCAGAACCCCCCTCATACCCAACCCATCTCGTCGAAAATGTACAAATTTATCTTGAGGGGGGGTCTAGAGTTTTTTGTTTTAAGTTTGATGGAGGTTTAGTGAGGAAACTAAGAAATAAAGAATGAATGACCAAACAAGCAAACGGATGGGCGTATTATTTGCTCATTTATATATTTGTTTATAATTTATTTAGTTTCATCCCTAGACCTCCATCAAGCATATAAAGCATCCCCCAACACGTTCCATGAAGATTAATTTGTACATTTTTCGATAGAAAAATATCCAGGCCGAAGGCTGGTTCCTCAAAAAGTACAGGCCCGCTATCGCTTGCCAGGAAAAACTTGCGCCTAAATGACACGAACAGTCTTAATATTGACAACGAAATGGGGTGAAATGTCTTAAAATCGCCAAACTAATGGGCCGAATCTCATAAAATATGAAAACTAATGGGGTTAACCATGAGGAAGAAAGGGGACCAGAAAAACCACCCATCTCCCCATAATTCGGAGACTGGCCATGTCCTTGCCATATACGAATTACGGCTTAATTGAGCTCACCTCACTTTTTTTGTTTTCTCTTTCTCTCCCTCTCTCTTTGCCTTGTATCCGTTCGGCCCCATTCAGCCTACTGGTTTAAGACATTTACCCCATCCAGGTTTCAATATTTTCCTGGTGAGCGGTAGCGAGGCAACATATCTATATTTTTGTTTTGAGAGTAAGCTAAATTTGTACATTCTTCGAGAGAAAAATGTCTCCGGCAAAGCCGGATTTCTCCATACAATGCTGGCTCGCTATCGCTCGCCAGGAAGCTATCGATACTTGGATGGGGATAAACGTCTTAAAGCAGTTGGCTGAATGGGGCCGAATGGATACAAGCCAGAGAAAGAGAGAAAAGGAGAGAAAGAGAAAAAAACGGGTGAACCGCCTTACGAGAGGTGCATTGAAAAAAGGGTTGACAGGTTCACTATAGGCCTAATCCTTTTTTTTTATCTACCTCGCCGAAGGTGCTCTTTGGCCTCGGCGAGGTGTTTTCCGAGCATTCATCTACATCGCACAGCCCTACGCACGCCGCCTCTGCGAAGTATACCCGTGGTGGGTATACTCTCAACGACGCTTTTTTTTCGTGCGACACCCTCGTCGATGTCTCGCCGATGTCGCCGAGGATCTCCGAGGGCCTCACCGATCCCTTGGCAATGTTCAACGATGCTTGCGAGGGTTCGGACCCCTCGCCAGTCCTTGTCCCAAATTTTGAACAATCCGAACATTTGTTATGCCCCGCGAGGGCCCTTGCGAGACCTTGCTAGTCAAACGATCATCATGCCATGCGAGGGTTCAAGATTTTGTTGCGACACGTTACGAATGTGCCCATTTCTTGGTTTTGGCGATGAAAAGCGTATGAAATCGCATCAGTGGGAAAGGGGCATTAGCAAAACTTTGGCTTGATGGGTGGCCATAATTTTGTTAGAAACACATCATTGAGCTTCGTAGGAAATTGTAAATACAAATCAACTTCAATTCAGATGAAGATGTAATTGATGAATTTTACAAATACTTACAGTGAACACTCCAGAAAATGATTAACCATCTGCCACTAATGCTTTCATCTTATTACAGAACTGAAACGAAGCAGCCCTATGTCCATTTATTCCATTCAGTACCGGTGCTGTCCTTTTAACATTATTCAGGCTACTATTTGAAGATTTGAATTAGCTTAAAAATCGCCTTTAGCAATTAATAGTCTTCAAACTATCTCACTTAACCCTTTTTACTACCACAGATTCTTTTTAAGTTGCACACAATTGTTTAAATATAGCTAGAATAAAAAATAATAGACGTCGCCGGTACAGAAAGGCTTAAAGCTAGTCTATATGAAAACAACTCTCAGAAATAGTCCAGTTTGAATCGATCATTTAAACATTCTGGATATCACTAGACAAATAGGTTAGACTGAAAGGGCTAACTGATAAAAAGTTTAAATTAAAGTTACACATAGTATAGTACAACATTGTGAGATGAAAATTGTAAATGTGAGGGCAAGAAATAATGTATTAATAACTCTTAGTATTTAGATTGGTATACTGAAAATATCCAGATATGTCATAAAGGTATAGTAATACATTTTACGTAGAGGTAGCGAAGGTTTGTTTTGAACTGCTTGTTCAACATTCACGATGAACATTGTTAAGGATCATACAGGTAGGCTTAAAGAGCATACCTCATGAAATATCCCTTCATATTTTATCAATGTCCAAAGCATGTTAAAGCATAATTGAATCTGCACAGTTGTCTTGGTTTGCCATAAATGTTGATCTATAGTATTAAACAAGGCCGTATAAGATATTTTAAGCTTAGAAGATTGATGGCAAACCCTGTCACCTCTCTCTTGTGGTGGTGATACAGGAAATAGACCGCGGAATTCGAATATATTGTGATATTGCCTTTATCTACCTTACCCTGATACATTTCGTACATGATGAAGTAATGTGAATTATGCAGTATTTGATATTCATATCACACGAGTGTAAACAAATTCTATCTTTATGTATCTATCAATATAATTATTCACGCTTTGGTCTTGTTAATCATAAAACAAAAATACTTATTGACAGCTCAATCCATATGGCAACACTAATGCTAATGGCCCTAACGGGAGAAAGGTATCATAAGAACATAAGAAAATGGAAGTCTGCACAAAGCCGATCGGCCCACACAAGGCAGATCCCTGTCACACCCAACACCAATTACAAGGCCCAATTATAGGCCCAACTCACTAATACCTTGAGCACTGACCCCACCAAAACGGTCAGGGATTAACACAAGATTACGGGGATCTGCTGAGCGCCGATATGCCAACACCCGGCAGATCCCCATCACACCCAACCCATCTCGTCCATATGCCTATCTAATTTTATCTTAAAGCTCCCTATCGTTCTTGATCCCACTATATCACTTGGTAGCCTATTCCACCCATCTACAACTCTGTTACCAAACCAATATTTGCCTATATCTTTTCTGAAACGAAATTTAGCTAATTTGAAACCATTTGTTCGAGTTCTTTCGCTATCACTGACCCTCAGTACATTTGTCAGGTCTCCTTCATTTATCCCACTAACCCACTTGAACACTTCTATCATATCCCCTCTAACTCTGCGTCTTTCTAACGAATGTAAGCCTAATTTTTTCAACCTTTTTTCATATGGTAGATTAATTTTCTAATATTATGAATCATTTTTGTCATTCTTCGCTGTACTCTCTCCAACGAATCTATGTCCATTCTGTAATAAGGACACCAAAATTGGACAGCATAATCCATATGAGATTTCACTAATTACAAGTAAAGTTTCAAGAAAACATCGGCAGTTCTGTTAATTACACTCCTTGAGATGAACCCTAGAATTCTGTTTGCCTTGTTGCGAACGCTTATACACTGTTTTCTAGGCTTCAAATCGTTGCTAACAAACACACCCAAATCTTTCTCACAGTCTGAGTTTTCTAATTCCGTATTAGCTAGTTTATAGTTTGCATTAGTATTCGTCTTCCCTATCTTTAATGCCTTGCATTTGTCAATGTTAAAATTCATCTGCCAATTTACTGACCATTCGTGTAAGGTATCTAGATCCCTTTATAGGCACTCTATGTTGCTATCTGAATCTATTGCTCTCCCTATTTTGGTATCGTCTTCGAATTTACTTATCCTACTAGTTATACCTAAATCAAGGTCATTTATGTATATAATAAACAGCAGAGGACCCAATACAGATCCCTAGGGGACACCACTCTTGACTGATCCCCACTCTGACTTAGTACCATTTATGCTGACTCTCTGCTTCCTACCAATTAGCCATGACCTAATCCATCCCAACAACGACCCACCTATTCCATGCCCCTCAACTTTTCTCATCAATCTCTCATGCGGGACTCTGTCGAAAGCTTTACTGAAATCTAAATATATTATATTATATGACTTGTCATTATCTACCGCTTCATACACCTCTGAGGAAAACTAAGCAAATTAGTAAGGCAAGAACGTCCCTGAGTGAATCCATGCTGAGAAGAATTTATTAAATTAAATGTTTCTAAGTGGTTTCTAATTTTCGTAGCAATAATTGACTCTAGTAGCTTTCCTATGATTGATGTGAGACTAATGGGACGGTAATTGGATGCTATTGATTGATCACCTTTTTTGAATATTGGAACTACATTTTTGCAAGCTTCCAAGCTTCTGGAACTAAACCGGTTTCTAATGACTTGTTAAATAGAAATGTTAATGGATAACTAAACTCATCTCTGCATTCTTTTAATACTCTAGCATATACCTCATCGGGACCAGGAGATTTATGAGGTTTCAGTATGTCAATTTCCTTAAGCACATCATTTCTACTTATAGTAACCGTACTTAACCTATTTTCTATACTATCGCTATATACCTTGCGGACTTCTGGAAACTGTGCCAAATTTTCATTAGGGAAAACGGAAAGAAATTGATTATTTAATGTACTGCACATTTCTAAGTCATTTTCTGTCATTTCTCCTATCGAAGTTTTAAGGGGACCAATTACATCTCTAACCTTGGATTTATATAGTTGGTAAAAAAGCTTTAGGATTATTTGTTGAGTCATTTGCAACCATGATTTCATAATTTCTCTTTTCCTTCCTAATATCCTGTTTTACCTGTCTTGATAAATGTTGATAGTAAGCAAGTAGGTGAATTTCGCCTTTCTTAATTTTTCTATATATTCCTCTCTTTTTTCCTAGAAGATCTAACAGTCTATTATTCATCCATTTGGGTTTGTTCTGTGTTGATCTAAATTTTCTTTTGGGGATATAAATATTTTACGTAATGAATACTGACTTGATAAAATTATCGTATGTATCTACCAAGTTTGATGTCTCTTCCTGACTTAAGCTAGGGGTAAGGGTAAGGGGTACCCTCATTTGGACACCTGGATAGACTTAATTTGTTTACCATAGAGTCCGCTAATAGGACCCTTCTTAACCCACCATAATTGGCTTTTCTAAAGTCAGGCATTAATGTCATATTCTCTCTGGAAATACCTTTCCATTGTATATTAAAATACACAGAATTGTGATCACTATTTCCTAGGTAGTCCCCGATTTCTACACTATTTATCATATGTTCATTGTTACTGAAAACTAAATCGACAATATTATCACCTCTAGTCGGCGTATCTATGATTTGAGATAACAAATTATCTTGTACTACCTCAATAAACTCCTTTGAATCAGAGTCGCCTATTTGTTGTTGCCAAGCTATATTAGGGAAATTAAAATCCCCCATACTGCATAGTTGCTAAACCTTGATGCTATTTTAATTTCCTCCCATAATGATGTTCCGTCATTTCTACTCATATTTGGCGGTCTATACATAACTCCAATAACTAATGTCTCACTACCTTCGTTAACCTCTACCCCAACACTTTAATTTTCATTATTTACTCTAATACCTGATTTAATACAGCTTTGTAATGAACTCCTGACAAGGGGAGGTGTGGTGGAGTGGGCATGCCACTGGATTGGTAATCCAATGGACCCGGGTTCAAATCCCGATATGTCAATGGGAAGATATTATTGGGATTGAATGTGTGCTGTACCTAGTGTCAGTGCATTACCACAAAGCCCACCGAAATGCCAAAAAAATACCCTCATTGTTCCCTGATTAAATAACACTGTATGAATTTTCCCATATTCAAAATATGTTACAGGGGGACAATGCCTAGTGAGATCACTGCTCAATAGGTGGCGTTCTCAGAGTGAGGGTCTGAGTCTGGAGGGTGAGACGGTGAAGCACTTGAGCGAAGCAACCAGCCGCTTCAGAGATGGAGCTGCTTCGAGCCATGATGGATGCTTCACATGTCTCACTCCCCAGACTGGAACAAGACTTCACAGGCTTCACCGTGTTGAGCGGTGGAATGTACAGGCTTTCAGCCTCTGCTATACCGCCGCCCCTCCTACTTGTTCGGTCATATTTAAACAAACTATATCCCGGTATATCAAACTCTGCTAAAAAAAAATGCCTGGTTTCTGTATTAATCCATGTTTCAGTTAGCGCTATTATGTCTATATTTTCTTTGCTAACAAGTGCTCTAAGTTCGTTCATATTGTTACATAAACTCCTACAATTTGTATAACAAACCCTCAAACTATTACTTGTATTTGTAACTATTTTTCTATTGTTTTTAACTAATTATATTTTACCTGTTGAACTACTAGACCTAGGCGGAAAATCTACCCTATCAATATGTTCGTCATTACTATCAATTTCATGTGGCTGGGATTCTATTTTACTTTATGGCTCAAACTTTCCTGTCATTCTCTTACTAAATATTTCTGTGCTGTCTATCTTTCCCCTAACTCTACCAACTTTCCTAAATTCTTTGACTATCTAAACTCTACAGTGGAACACATTCTATCCATTTCTCCTTTCTCAGAAATCTCCATCTTAGGAGATTTCAACGTTCACCACCGCCAATGGCTCTCCTCTCACACTACTGATCCACCTGGTGAACAAGCCTACGTCTTTTCTATCCTAAATGACCTAGAGCAGTTAGTTCAGCAACCCACCCGTATCCCGGATCGCATCGGAGATCGGCCCAACATTCTTGACCTGTTTCTAACTTCTAACCCTTCTTCTTATACTGTCGATCTTTTCTCTCCTTTGGGCTCCTCCGACCATAAACTTATCTCTGTCACCTGTCCTATCTCTCCAGTACAGCCACCCGATCCTCCTAGCCGGCGGCGCTTGTGGCACTTTGGCACTGCCGACTGGGAGGCTCTTCGGCAGTACTTCTTTGATTTCCCATGGAATGATTTCTGCTTCCATGGCCGAGGACCCTCGAAGAGTGCTGAACGCATTACCGAGGTAATCCTATCGGGCATGGAAGCATACATTCCATTCTCTTTCTCTCAGACTAATGCTAACAAATCTTGGTTTACTCACGCCTGTTCTACTGCTGTCCGCAATAAGGAGGAAGCATTCAAACGGTACCGACGCCTTAAAACTCAAGACTCTCATTCTTCATATGTTTCTGCCCGGAATCAAGCCAAATCTGTTCTTCGACTTGCCAAACACTCTTTCATCAATACTAAATGCACTGAACTATCCAACTCTAGCTCTTCCCAAGCTTTCTGGCATCTAGCCAAAAACCTCTCCAACAATTTCTCTTCCTCGTCTTTCCCTCCCCTTTCCCACTCTGATGGCACAACCATCACTTCTTCCTCTGACAAAGCTAAACTCTTCGCTCAAACTTTTGCTAGAAACTCCACCTTGGATGATTCCGGTGCTATTCCTCCCTCTCCGCCCTCCTCTCTCTTACTTATGCCTAATATCCTAATCTCTTCTAAAGATGTACTTTCTACCCTCTCTGGGCTTAACACTAATAAGGCGTACGGTCCGGACGGTGTTCCTCCTGTTGTTCTCAAAAACTGTGCTTCCGTGCTGACTCCCTGCCTAGGCAAACTCTTTCGTCTCTGTCTATCCTCTAACGTCTTCCCTTCATACTGGAAGTTTGCTCACATTCAACCTGTCCCAAAGAAGGGTGACCGCTCTCAACCCTCCAACTATCGTCCAATTGCTTTTATCTCTTGTCTTTCTAAAGTTTTTGAAACTATTCTTGCTTCCAAATTTCTTAAGCATTTCTCTTCTCATAATCTGCTCTCAGATCGCCAGTATGGCTTCCTTAAGGGTCGCTCTACTGGTGATCTTCTTTCATATCTTACTAACTCTTGGTCATCCTCCTTTCGGGACTTCGGTGAGACTTTTTCTATTGCACTAGACATATCGAAAGCCTTCGATAGAGTCTGGCACAAATCTTTAATTTCTAAACTACCCTCCTTCGGTTTCTATCTCTCCATCTGTGCCTTTGTCTCTAATTTCCTTTCCGGCCGTTCCATAGCTGCGGTTGTGGACGGCCATTGTTCACTTCCTCACCCTATAAACTCCGGTGTTCCTCAGGGCTCTGTCCTATCTCCTATTCTCTTTCTAATTTTTATAAATGATCTCCTTAACTGTACATTAATTCCCATCCATTCATACGCAGACGACTCAACCTTACACTACTCCATTAGTTTTTCAGAACGCCCCAGCCAGCAATCCCTCAACGACAAACGTAATGAAGCCATAGAACTCTTAAATTCTGATCTAAATACTATTTCCAATTGGGGCAGAGAAAACCTTGTTAACTTTAATGCTTCCAAAACCCAATTTCTCCATCTATCTACCCGTCAGGATCTCCCAGCGGACTATCCCTTATTCTTCAACAATACAAAAATCAACCCTTCATCTTCTCTCAATATTCTTGGTGTCTCTTTTTCTTCTGCTCTCATTTGGAAGGACCATATTACCAGTCTTGCTAAGGCAGCCTCCCAGAAGCTGGGTGTGCTCAACCGCCTTAGGGGGTTCTTTTCCCCTGCACAGCTTCTTGCTCTGTACAGGGGCATAGTGCGCCCTTGTATTGAGTATTGTTCACATGTGTGGGAGGTTCCTCTCACACCGCTCTCCTAGACAAAGTTGAAAGGAAGGCCTTTCGTATCATTAACTCCCGTCCACTCACCAACTCTCTGCAATCTCTCTCTCTCCGCCGCAATGTTGCATCTCTCTCGCTATTCTATCGCTACTATAATAATCAGTGTTCCTCAGAGCTATCCCAGTGCATACCACCTCCTTTACGTAGGGCACGTGGTACCCGTCTTGCAACTCAATCCCACCCCTACTCTGTGCAACTCTCCAACCCAAGAGTGAAACGTTACTCTCAAACTTTCTTCTACTCAACATCTGAGCTCTGGAACTCTCTCCCAGAATCAGTCTTTCCCTCTTCCTATGACTTAAATTGCTTCAAACTCCGTGTGTCCAGGCATTTTGGCTCGAACGTCCCTTGATTTTGGCCCTGTCACTCTTTCAACTATGGGGGAGGCACTCGCTATAGGCAGTTATGCCTTTTGCCTCCCTCAATCACTTAGAAAAAAAAAAAAAAAAAAAAAAAAACTTACACACCTATGGTTTATTAACAAAACCCCGCATCTTTGTAATATAGCGTACGGCCAACAAATCAACATATTCCATCTTGTTTTTCGCTTTCACAATGCATTATTCGATACCTTGTCATTATTTCTACACTTCATTATTAAACTTATGCTGCTCATACAACTACTCATACCTCTCTTTAAAAATCTGTCCATCTTTGGTAACTGCTTTCGCAGCATGGACTGCATAACTGAGATACTGAAAATCAAAATGGTGGCCAGTGACCTGACTCCTGAAGCTCTTTGCCGAATTGTGTTATTCTATGGGTACCCTTGAATCCTCTCTCCACCACCATCCAAAACACTTATTTATTGATATTTATATTTATAAGAAACTCGGAATACTATTATTGCACAAAGGGTGTATATTACACACTAACATTTATGATAATGAGGATAGCTGACCTCGTGAGCTATGCTCTTTGATGAAGGCATGACAAGGGCAATAAATGAAGGTCTCCCCAATTATATATCTTAGAGAAGTTATATAGTACCTATATCGATATAGAGGTCTATATAATTATATCCAATGATATTATGTACCTGTGTAAACCCTATAATTAAAGAATATATATATTATATATATATATATATATATATATATATATATATATATATATATATATATATATATATATATATATATATATATATATATATATATACAGTATATACAGTATATATATATATGGAGGTAAAATCACAAATACGTGTGATCAAATTGTGTAGTAAAACTCGCTAGGAAAATTGAAACAATGGAACACCAAGCTTACGTCTATTCTTTCAAGACATCTTCAGGGTAATACAAGAAAATAGGGGGAGAATGAGGCTTACATACCCGTCGTAAATCATCTGTGAGTTTTCAGGTATGTTTCTAAGAGCATTAAGGATATGTAACCCAGAATTCATAGATAACGAAAGCAAACAAATCTATAATCTAGCCAAGACACTCTGCTATCGTGAAAGTCTTGTTGATCAAAGTTTAGCCAAAACCGAAAAAGAAAAATATAATATAAATAATAAAGCTCCTTTTTCAAGGAAAAATATCTTAGTTTTGCCATATCACGATGAATTAACACCTCTCACAACATCTCTCAAGAATTTGAATATAAATGTAGTATTCAAATTATGAAAATTCCGTCAAGTTTACTTTGATCAAAAACAGCACTAAAAATGATGCAGGTGGTGTATATTTCATTCCGTGTAAAGGATGTAATGACATATACATAGGAAAAACTGGAAAAATATTAGAGGTGAGAGTTAAACAACACAAAAAATCAGTAAGGTCAGCTCAAGAATCTAATGGTAATTTTAAACATAAACAAAGACAAAACCATCATGTAAATTGGGATGAGGCTAAGATGATCTACTGGTCAAGCTGCTATTATGAAAGACTATTTGCCGAGTCCACCTTGGTCAGAGAATGTAGAAACACTATGAATCTAAATGATGGTCTTTACAAAATAGATATCATCCTGCTAAATCTCCTCAATGAAAATGATAAAATAAAAAGAGCTATAAATAGATGTCCAGACCGTCAGATCATAGATTGAAACAGCTTGTAGTTTGACATCTGACCCTTTCTGTGAGGTCTATCCTCATAGTATTAGATAGTTAGGTATCTTATTAATACTATACACATGAGGTATGATCACTATGTATTTTCTTTGTTTTTTGTTTTTTGTTTTATAATAATTATTGTATATATGTATGTTTATGTATGTATACAGTATATGTGTGTGGGTATGTAGGTGTGTATGTATATGTGTGTTTAATGTTTATGTATAATGTATATACTGTTTAGTTGTGAGGGGGATATGCCAGGTGTGGGCTATTCGGCTTTCTACAGACTCCTTTTATCCTCATGTTGATCTGACCATTTTGGGAAGGTCAGTCCCCAGGGTCCATAGTATTAGCGAGTTGGGCCTATAATTCGGCCTTATAATTAGGGTTGGGTGTGGGAAGGATTTGCCTTGTGTGACCAATCGGGATTCTGCAGATTCCCATTTTTTCTTTTGTTCTTATATACTGTATGTAATTTGTATTTATATGTATGTAATTTATCTGTGTATACAGTATGCATGTATATGAGTATGTATTTGTAATTATATGTATTTCTACAGGTATATGTAATTCTTCATATTTACAGTACATAAGTTACGATAACAGTTTGAAAGGGATCTGCAAGTTCATTGATATGTATCAAATTGTATATATGATTAGATTGTATTGTTGGGCATATTTCAATGTATATGCATGTTTGTATAAGTATATGTAATTTGTAAGACATTTATGTTGTATATAAAATAAGTATGTTCCTTAAAATATGGCAACAGGCAGTAGGATGGCAACACTTGTTGTATTTATATGCTAGTTAGCAACTCACAGATGATTTAGGACGGGTATTTAAGCCTCACTCTCCCCCTGTTTTCTTGTATTACCCTGAAGATGTCTTGAGAGAAAAGACGAAAGCTTGGTGTTCCATTGTTTCAATTTTCCTAGCGAGTTTTACTACACACACACATATATATATATATATATATATATATATATATATATATATATATATATATATTGTAAAGATGGGTGAAACATCAGGTCCTTTTATAAGTAACGAAATATTAAATCTTCCAGCATATCACGACGCATTATTTACTTGCATACTGGGTATTATTTGACATTCTATTTATTATGAGACATCTTGATTCCCAAGGGGGTGGCCACGAATGAATTGCAATTCGCTTGATTCTCTAGCTTGTGTCCTGAGAGGGTTTATATTTAGTATTTTCACGCACAAAAATTCCAGACAATATTTCTATCTCACTATGTGGTGAAAAATTAAATCGTCATTACTCAACAAAATGCTTGGGTGTAATAGTTGACGAAAAACTATGCTACAAGGAACATATTAACTATATATGTAAGAACATATCCAAATCAATTGGTATATATAATAAAATCAGAGATGATTTAGATGAAAAAGGCACAATATTGATATATTATACTCTACTAGTGAACCCGTATTAGCAATATTGGCTGGCAGCCTGGGGAGCAGCCCGTCCAAACCATATTGAGTCATTGATGATAAAACAAACGTGTATTGTAAGACCAATTAATTTTGTTGGTTATTTGCAACATTCTGATTCACTATTTAGAGACTCATCTCTGTTAAAACTCCCGGACATTTATAAACTAGAGGTACTAAAATGTATGCACAGCCAAATAGTAAACAATTCTAACCCAACAATTCCATGTCAACAAGCCTTGGTAACATACCGTTTTAATACACAAGGCATAGAGATAATTTGAGACCCGTTCGACCAAAAATCGGAACTTAGTAGAAATTGTATTGCGCACAAAGGTTGTATACTGTGGAATGATCTTCCAAATGACATAAAGTCAATTCAAAACTCCACTACTTTCAAAATAAACTTAAGGAAACATATACTACACCCTCGCTACCGCCAGACGCTGCAGACGCTCTGTCAACGCTCTCACGATATCGATCATAATTTGAGTATTAACTACTCATCCTCTTAATTCTTGTGCATGAAAGGTGGTTAAGAGCACGTTTAACCATCCTGTAGCTTAGTAAGTAATACTGCACGATATTTAGCTCTGTATTGACTGATAAACTTTGTGTTTATCACAAGACTCCTGCTCGGACAGGGCGCCACTAGCGCCATCTGTTGTTTTAAGAACATAAGAACATAAGAAAATGGGAGTCTGCAGAAAGCCGATTGGCCTAAGCAAGGCAGATCCCTGTCCCACACAACCCCAATTACAAAGCCCAATTATAGGCTCAACACTCTAATACCCTGAGGATCATCTTACCAAACCGGTTAGAGATTAACGCAGGATTACGGGGGTCTGCAGATCGCTGATTGGCCCAACCCGGCTGATCCCCCTTCACACCCAACCCTTCTCGTCCATATGCTTATCCAATTTTTTCTTAAAGCTCCCTATCGTTCTTGATCCCACTATATCACTTGGTAGCCTATTCCACCCATCTACAACTCTGTTACCAAACCAATATTTGCCTATATCTTTTCTGAAACGAAATTTATCTAATTTGAAACCATTGGTACGAGTTCTTTCGCTATCACTGAGCTTTAGTACATTTGTCATGTCCCCTTTGTTAATCCCACTAACCCACTTGAACACCTCTATCATATCCCCTCTAACTCTGCGTCTCTCTAACGAATGTAAACCTAATTTCTTCAACCTTTCTTCATACGGAAAATTTCTAATATTATGGATCATTTTTGTCATTCTACGCTGAATTCTCTCCAATGAATCTATGTCCATTCTGTAATAAGGACACCAAAATTGGACAGCATAATCCATATGGGGTCTCACTAATGACAAGTAAAGTTTTAAGATAACATCAGCAGTTCTGTTACTCACACTCCTAGAGATGAACCCGAGAATCCTGTTTGCCTTATTACGAACGCTTATACATTGTTTTCTAGGCTTCAAATCATTGCTAACAAACACACCTAGATCTTTCTCGCAGTCTGAATTTTCTAATTCTAAATTAGCTAGTTTATATTTAACATTTGTTTGCATCTTCCCTATCTTTAATACCTTGCATTTGTCAATGTTAAACTTCATCTGCCAATTTACTGACCATTCATGTACGGTATCTAGATCCCTTTGGAGGCACTCTATATCGCTATCTGAATCAATTGATATCCCCATTTTAGTATCGTCTGCGAATTTACTTATCCTACTAGTTATACCTAAATCTAGGTCATTTATGTATATAAGAAACAACAGGGGACCTAATACCGATCCCTGGGGGACACCACTTTTGACTGCTCCCCACTCTGACTTGGTACCATTTATGCTGACTCTCTGTTTCCTACCAATTAGCCATGACCTAATCCATCCCAACAACGACCCTCCTATTCCATGTGCCTCAACCTTTCTCATCAATCTCTCATGAGGAACTCTGTCGAAAGCTTTACTGAAATCTAAATATATAATATCATATGACTTGTCACTATCTACTGCTTCATATACCTCTGAGAAAAAGCTAAGCAAATTAGTAAGGCACGAACGTCCCTGAGTGAATCCATGCTGAGAAGAATTTATTAAGTTAAATTTTACTAAGTGGCTTCTAATTTTCCTAGCAATAATAGACTCTAGCAACTTTCCTATGATTGATGTGAGACTAATGGGACGGTAATTGGATGCTATCGATTTATCACCTTTTTTGAAGATCGGAACTACATTTGCAAGCTTCCAAGCTTCTGGAACTAAACCTGTTTCTAATGACTTGTTAAATATAAATGCTAATGGACTACTTAACTCATCTCTGCATTCTTTTAATACTCTAGCATATACCTCGTCAGGACCAGGCGATTTTTGAGGTTTCAGTCTGTCAATTTCCTTAAGCACATCATTTCTACTTATACTAACTGTACTTAACATATTTTCTATACTATCACTATATACCATATTGACTTCTGGAATCTGTGCCAAATTTTCATTAGTGAAAACGGAAAGAAACTGACTATTTAATGTACTGCACATTTCTAAATCATTTTCTGTTATTTCTCCTATTGAAGTTTTTAGGGGGCCTATTACATCTCTAACTTTAGATTTATATAGTTGGTAAAAAGCTTTAGGGTTATTTTTTGAGTCGCTGGCTATCCTTATTTCATAATTTCTTTTTGCTTTCCTGATTTCCTTTTTGACCTGTCTTGATAGAGTCTGATAGTATATATGTAAATGATTTTCACCTTTCTTTATTTTTCGATATATTCCTTTCTTTTTTCCTATAAGATCTATTAGCTTATTAGTCATCCATTTTGGTTGGTTCTGCGTCGATCTAAATCTTCTTTTAGGGATATATTTATTTTGAGCATTGTGGAGTGAAGCAATAAACTGGTTATATGTAGGTGGCAAGTTTAACTCTGGCATATCCTGACTTAATCGCTTAACAATAGGGTCCACCCTTAAGTCTCTTCTTAGCCCACCATAATCGGCTTTTCTGAAATCTGGGATAAGTGTCGTATTCTCTTTAGCATTCCCTGTCCATTGTATATTAAAATAAATAGATTTATGATCGCTATTTCCTAGGTAGTCACCAATCTCTACATTATTTATCATATGTTCATTGTTACTGAAAACTAAATCAAGAATATTAATACCTCTAGTCGGCGTATCTATGAATTGAAATAAAAAACTATCTTGTACTACCTCTATAAACTCTACTGAATCGGAGTCGCCTATTTGGTGCTGCCAATCAATGTTCGGAAAATTAAAATCCCCCATAATGCACACATTGCTAAACCTTGATGCTATTTTAATTTCCTCCCATAACGATTTTCCGCCATTTCTACTCATATTAGGCGGTCTATATATAACTCCAATAACTATGGTCTCACTACCTTCGTTAACCTCTACCCAAACACTTTCATTATCATTATTTAGTCTAATACCTGATTTAATACAGCTTTTTAATGTACTCCTGACAAACACTGCTATACCCCCGCCCCTCCTACTTGTTCGGTCATATTTAAACAAACTATATCCTGGAATATCAAATTCTGCTAAAAAATGCCTAGATTCTGTATTAATCCACGTTTCAGTTAGCGCTATTATGTCTATATTTTCTGTGCTAACGAGTGCTCTAAGTTCGTTCATTTTGTTACATAAACTCCTACAATTTGTATAATATACCCTCAACCTATTACTTTTATTTGCAACTAATTTTCTATTGTGTTTAGCTAACTTATTATTTCCTGTTGAACTACTAGCTCTAGACGGAAATTCTACTCTATCAGTATTCTCATCTTTACTATCAGTTACATGTGTAGTGTTATCGATACTACTATTACACATCACTATATCCGCACTATCTTGACTGATTATTTCTATTTTACTCACTGGTTTGTCACATGAAGTACCTGCTCCATATGGAGACAGTATTTTACTTACACACCCAGGTTTTTTTAACGAAACCCCGCAACAATCTTGTCGAGTGAGCTGGCCAAGGTCGAAACTCCTAGTCGAGAGAGATGTACTCCATCCTGGGCATACAGTTCATCCTTACCATAAAAGAGGGACCAGTTATCCAGGAATGGAATAGTATTTGCCTTACAATACTTCTCCAGCCGGCTATTTACACCAATAGCCCTGGAGGACCATTCCTTCCTTACCCCTCTTCTAGGCAGGATACTGTTTACCACAGGAACTCCACCTTTTTCCTTGATCCTCTCCAACATTTCCTGATACTTGGAGAGCAACTCCTCAGTCCTGCATCTCCATATGTCGTTGCTCCCTGCGTTGAGGAAGATGATGGGGTCCTCCCCACTCACTTCCATGACAGCATCTATCTTCTCAGCCACCCTCCCGACTCCGGCACCAGGCACGCAGACAACTTTACCAACCTGAGTGTTTGTTGCCCTGCCAAGGTATCTAACCAATGAATCACCGACAATGAAAACAGACTTAGCTTTTTCCTTTTGTCGGCGTGTAGCAGCAGTTGTTGCAGCAACAGCAGCAGACTTCCCCCCCTCCCCTCTCACTGCCTCGATGATCGCCACTTCATCGCCATCACTCTCATCAGCCAAGGTGCTGAAGTTGTTGTGGGTCTTGACTGGCTGCCTTTTCAGCTTGCAGGCCGTTGCACTAGTTGACACCACTTTCCAAGGGGCTTCACGATCCCTGGGAACACTTCCGGTAGCCTCACACTTCTTCTCCGCCATAGCTAGTCTCAAGGCCAAATTTTCATCTTTGAGACACTGAATCTCCTGCTCCACACTCTCCAGTCTCTCTTGCAAAGCAAGACAAAGCTGGAGAGTATGGGAGGAGACAGCAGACTCATCAACAACAGCCATCACTATGAAAGTTCACTAGGACCTCACTAAGGGTAAACAGGTTCACTAGCGGTCACTGGGGACGTCCGCACAGGTCAGGAGTCAGAGAGCAACTGAGTCAGGGGTCAGAGAGCAAAACAGAGAGCAAAACAACTTTTGTTTTGTTTTGTTTGTAAACAAACGCTCTCTTCTTATTTGATATAAAATCGTAGCCCCTAATTTTACCCATTACCTACTGTAGTAAGAATCAATTTAACTGCCTTGTATGTAAGTAAAGCTTTGCATATTAATTTGCTAATAAACAATATTGTGTACTAACTAACCTGCCTACAGGAACGAACGCCGACGCCATTTTGTAAACAATTTATTTTGGGGGGATTATACATATTAAATTTCAGCCAATTTTGTATAAATTTAAGTGCATTCATTTATCTTTTCCCTCTAGATATATTCTTGACTTTTTCTCCTCAGAGTGATTTTACTTTAAGCTAAGGGTGGTATTTGTACAAACTAACCTAGCCTAACCCAACCTGCCAAGCTTTTAACCTAATCCAAACCTAGCCTAGCCTATAGCCAGCCAATCTGTTGTTCTTATTAACTCTAGTAGATATTGTATTTAGTATCCTACTGTAGCTATATATACCTGTAATTTTAGTTGTTGCTTGCACGATCTTGTAGTAACCTTTGACTGATACATTTTTTTATTTTTTATTTTTTTTGTTTATCTAAAAAGAGTAGGCTACTGCTTACTAGGCTACAGTGACACCAGGGCCATCTGTTGATACAGTATATTAACCGCTTGTGTGCAGTCACACTTTATTTTTATATAATCTCTATTTGGTGAATTGTATATTTAGTTACATATTCTGTTATATATATATATTTGTTTAAATAAGGTTAGGTTATCACACCTGGTAGCCTATTTCTGCGTATTTCAATTTTATTATTTTCGGTTAGGCTATTCAACGCTGGAAGCCTATTGGTGCGTATTTCAATTTTTTAAAAACATTTGGTTAGGCTATCGCCCCTGGAAGCCTAATTCTGCGTATCTCAAATTTTTTGTTTTCGGTTAGGCTATCACCCCTGATAACCTATTGTTGTGTATTTCAACATATTTGTTTTCGGTTGAAGTGATTGAAGTGTTTCTAAAGTGAGTGAAGTGTTTTAAAGTGAGTTAAGTGTTTTAACCCTCCTCTAGCGGGTGCTCTGTGGCCGTTTTGGGCCTTTCGGGGCCGTTCTGACTGCTATATCAACCATCAGTATGAAAGGAACTGTATTGCGCCGAAAACTAGGTGGAAATCGCTACACAATGACGCCACATACAGCTACGTAGCACTCGTGGAGCACTGACAGTGTTACCTCGAAGATGGAAGTTTAGCAGATTTTGCTACCTTGCTCACTTTTAGCGAACTATTGGTTACACTGTCATCCTCTCGCGCAGTGGGGGAACTGGAGTTAGTGTGGGCCGGGAGGCCACAGATGTCGGACGTATGGATCATTACTATCCCACCCATTTTCACTCGATTTCCACCCTTTTTTCACCCGTTTTTTGCCAGTTTTTTCAACTCGACTTATGTGGTGAGCCGCTTTTTAAGGGTTAAAGTGAGTTAAGTGATCTGAAGAAACAGACTGGTACCATGCCTCGCACTTGTACGAACTGCGCCGGTAGGTTTGGTGAGTCCATGTTTGTTACTGTCGATCTTCAAGTCTCTGCCAGCAACGAGAGAATTTGACAGTGAAATTAGATGAAGCCTACAACAAGATCAACGTCCTCACCATGAAGCTGGAATCACTCCAAGAGTTTGTAACACTCAACGTTGGAGTACCACAAACTTCAATTGTCACCGCAACTCCAGCAGCCACCAACGCCCCAACGTCAACTGCCAACAATTCAACGCCTGCAGTAGCCATTTCATCTGATGGTTCCGATACTCAAGAAACAAATAGTAACTCTCTTCCCCCTCAAGACAACTTCCGTGTCGTGAGGAACAACGTTTGCCCCAAGACCAGGAAACCCATACCGATTACCGAGTGTCAAAACCGCTTCCAGATACTCGCAGACTCAGATGACGAAGCGGAAATAGAAGAAGTCCGGCTCGTGGGAGACTCGATGATACGTGGTCAGCTCACAGAGTTTTGCGCCAGAGCACCTAAGATCAGGAAGCGTTTTTGTATCCCTGGTGGTGGTGTGGACGACGTAGTTGCTGCAGTTGACGAAGTATCTAAGCTGGCCCCTGCTAATACAATGTACGTCATCCACGTTGGAACCAACGATGTACAGCGAACCCGGTCGAAAGATTTGCTTTTAACACCTTACGAGCGGCCTATGCGGTTTATTTATGTGTACCGCACAGCGGGGTGTTTTTAGCCAAAATAGGGCTGTTTACGTGATCATTTTCATGCCTAAATAAGACCCAGAACGTAAAACAAGTACCTATCCCTGAAAGGGCATAAACAGAGCTTTCGAATGACACCATAACGATCCTTGTATGATGGATAGTTTTCTTGCAATAACCGTGCAACGCGAGTGCAAAAAGCAGGTAATTCGGTACTTTCAGTACATAATTGAGTATGTAGCGAGTGAGAGAGGGAGGAGGGAGCTGAGATTTGTGTCAGTAGGTTCGCCGCGGTGGTCTGGAGCAGTCATACGCTCGCTAGTCTCCTGCCACCACTTGTCTCTCTCTCTCAGCCACATTACGTGCTGAAATTGCCACTCGACCTATGTCGAGCGCCGCCACATAGTCCAGCTTTATTTAACTCGACTTATGTTGCTCGCCGCTAAATAAGGGTTAAAGTACCAACAGCTGATAAAGTCGTTTAAGGAGAAGTCATCAAGGATCATCGTCTCAGGAATCGTCCTCTACTACGATGACAATTTGTTTTCGGACGATGGAGTTCATCTGAACCAGGTGGGAGCAGCACGTTTTGGGCGTCTTCTCAACGATGCAGTGAAGGATTTTCGGAGAAGAAATCGACTCAGCACAGGACAACCAGGAAGGAGGACCGAAGACAGCGAGGGCGGCAACCTGCGAAGGAATTAAATGCTAATCTGTCAAGAACCGCGAATTTGGATAAAGCTCCACCAACACGACCCAAATTCAAAACCGCCAGGGATAACGACCGAGGACGATGTCAGCCATGAATGTAAATGTATATCCGACCAGAACCAAAAATTTGATTAAAGAACGTTCTGTGCATTCTAAAACCTGCAAACGCTCGTAGCATACGCAATAAATTTTCAGATTTAGAGGCACTAGTGTTTACTGAAAATTATGATGTGATTGGTATAACAGAATCTTGGCTCAATACAGTAGATAGAGACTTTTTAGCAGAGTATTCACTTCCCGGTTATGTAATGTTTGAGAAAAGCCGAATAAATAAAAATGGAGGTGGCGTTTTATTTTATATCAAAGAAAGTCTTAACCCGACCCTCTTGTCAAAACCTCAAATTGTGAACGTCGACACATCTTTTGTGCTAATAAAGAATAATAAAGGTACAAAAATAATACTTGCATTAATATACAGACCTCCAGCTCAATCAGTGCAAACTGACCGAGAAATTTATGAACAAATTGCAGATGTAAGTAACTCACAAGATACCGTATTTTTTGGCGACTTTAATTTACCTGTGACCAAGTGGGGCAATACTCTTACTTCACACTCCAGACATGACTTGTATACGAACTTGCAAGAGAGATCGCTTTATCAATTTGTTCGAACACCGACCCGTGGTAATAACGTTCTTGACATTGTACTTGCAACAAAAGAAGAATTAATAGAGAATTTGAATGTTGGTGATGAATTTAGTAACAGCGACCATCGTACGATAACTTTCACTTTAAACTTTACTAGTAACGAACCAAATAGTAGCATCGAAAAAGTCCCTAATTTCAAGAAAGCAAACTTTCATAAACTTAGAGCTATGTTTAAAGAAACTGACAAGAGCTTTTTATTTAACAATAACGACATAAATACATCTTGGAAGTTATTCGAAACCACTTACCTAAAAGCAGTGCAAGACTGATTACCATCGAAAATACGGCGTCCAGGCCATAATAATAAGCCCAAATGGTGGAATAAAGATATTTCAAACTGCCTGCTTGCTAAAAAATTTGCTAATGATAGATTAAAATCCTCACAAAATGACGAAGAACCGGTGAAATTTGTAGAGCTACGACGCAAAGCCAAAAAGTTAATTAAGCAAAGTAAAAAGACCCTAGAGTTACATATTGCGAATCCAAGTAAAACAAACCCGAAAGAATTCTATAGTTATATCAGAAAGAAAAAAGTAGTTACTTCAACTGTTGGACCGTTAGTCGATGAACATGGAGAATACACCAAAGACGAAGTACAAATGAGTAATGCCCTCAATACCTTCTTTGCATCAGTTTTTACAACAGAAGAAATCAGTGATATCCCTACACCATCGCCGATTCAGATTGATAATTCAGATGTTCTAAGCTAAGTTCACCGTTACAGAGAGAGAAGTATTGAATTGTTTAGATAAACTCAAGGTAAATAAAACGCCTGGACCTGATACAATCTCGCCTAGAGTTCTAAAGGAAGCTAAGGATGAGCACTCCAAACCACTGACATTACTATTCAATAAATCCTTGCAGTCTGGAACTATGCCTGATCAGTGGAAGATAGCCAACGTAACACCGATATTAAAAAAAGGCAGCAAATCCCTACCCAGTAACTATCGTCCAATTAGCTTAACCTCAGTTGTATGTAAAATGCTCGAAAAGACAGACTCGTAAATCACTTAGAGGAAAATAACATTCTTAAAGATACTCAACACGGCTTTCGTAAAAAACGTTCCTGTTTAACAAACCTCTTAGACTTCTTCCACGATATCCTCAACCTCTACGATGAGAGTAAAGCTGTAGATATTATATACCTTGATTTTCAAAAGGCCTTTGACAAAGTTCCCCACAAAAGTTTACTGCTAAAACTAAAAGCGCATGGAATACAAGACGGTGTGTTGAAATGAATAGAAAATTGGCTCAGCGACAGAAAGCAAAGAGTAGTCATAAACGGTAAGGCATCTAAATGGACCAATGTAAGTAGCGGGGTACCCCAGGGATCGGTACTAGGACCAATTATCTTTCTAATTTACATCAACGACATAGATGAGGGTCTCACCTGTACAATCTCAAAATTTGCTGACGATACAAAAATTGCAAATAGCGTACTCTCAAAAGATCAAGTTGCCGATATGCAACACAATCTAGACAAATTGTCACATTGGGCCCAAATTTGGCAAATGAGTTTCACTGCGATAAATGTAAAGTACTACATATCGGATACCTAAATGAGAAAGCAAACTATTCGATGAATGGCACTCCGCTTAAGAATGTAAACAGAGAAACCGATCTGGGAGTAACAATATCGAGTAACCTAAAACCGAGTCAACAATGTTCAGAAGTTGTTAAGAAGGCAAACAAAATAATTGGCTTTATAGGAAGGTCATTTGAGCATAAATCCAAAGAGGTTATCCTAACCCTTTACAATTCCTTAGTCCGCCCTCTTCTGGAATACTGCATTCAATGCTGGTGCCCTTATTACCAAAAAGACATAAACAAGCTAGAACGAGTTCAATGTAGAGTTACCAAAATGATACCTAGCCTAAAGAACAAACCATACGAAGAGCGTCTTAGAGAATTAAATATATTTCCTTTTACCCAGCGCAGATTAAGAGGTGACTTAATTCAAGTGTTCAAAATCATCAAAGGCATCGACAATATGAACTGTAAGTACTTCACTATCGACCAATCTAATTACACGCGGGGAAACGGTTGCAAAATTATTGGTAAATCTTTTAACTCACACGAATTTAAGAATTTCTTCTTCAACCGAGTTGTGAACTTGTGGAATGGGCTTCCCCGAGACGTTATAGACTGCAGCACCGTTGATTCATTTAAACTCTGCCTAGACAAATATCTCGCATCAAACCCGCGACTGACTGCGTTTGTAAATGAATAACTTTATTTTATCCTCCCCTCAGTTACTAACCCATATGTCCCCTACTAACTTCCTAGTCCTGCCACGGACATTAGTTCCAGGGCAGTAGTTCCCTTTCCAATGTTCCCTTACCCACTCTAAACCACTGTTTGGACACTTGATCCTCAGTGTTTTGCAGGACAAGCAGCCTATAAGGGTCACTAGATATGTTGTTGCTTGATTTCCTTTGTATTCCTTTGTACTCCTTTGTACATATTAAATTAGCGTGCAAAAGCTTAATATATCATACAATGATCAATATATGTTATATTCATATTTCAATCTTGCAGAATCTTTAGGATTATTTTGTTAGTCACTATAATGTATTATTATTATTATTATTATTATTATTATTATTATTATTATTATTATTATTATTTGTTTTTATTTGTTTTACCATCGCACTGATCATGTTGTAATCTGCTGCCCACTCAAATAACTATTTGTAAAGAGCCTATCAACATATTTATTATATAATGGGTTCTTTCACGGATAAACAATGTATGTAATATCATGATGTAATTTACTGTGGCAAAATAAACTTACTTAAAACTTACTTACTTACCGTACAATTTCCCATACGGTTGTGCATTGTATATGAGGTGCATATGAAGTGTCATCGTACTGTTTGAATGGCTGTGTATGTGAAAACAGTCTGTTGCCAGTGTAATCAGTTCGATCACGCCGATGAGGTGCTATACCCTGTTCCAAATAGGTAGGCCAGAAATCGTGTAACCTAACCTCTATAACTAAAAAATGGACTAGAGCAAATGGGATATATATTTACAAACCTATTGCGTGGCTGACCCATCCGAAAAGGGTAATACAAATATGTGTTCGATTACTCTAGTCGTTCGTGAGTTTAATACTTTTGGCCTGCTTATATTTAACAGGGAGTCTGGGAATAGCATTGATTGAGACATTAGTCTACTGTACCTCTGATGTCCAACATTGAAGTGAAGTGATTTGGAGGGCATGGGGGTGAGTGTTAATGGGGAATCGATCCTAGGCCTCTTGCATATGAATTTCTAACTGTACCACCTACTCTACGCCGGTTCATGTTTTTTAAACAAATTTATCAAAACTACAAGGTTTCCGTGAGCAACTCATACATATTATCAATTCGATTGCTAAATATCCTTCCTAAGCTGTAAAATAACGTTCATTCTAATGTTAGCTTAAACATAATATAAATACCACCTTTATACGTTCGGATACCATAGTCTCTAGCCCACTCATAAAAATTATTCCTAGACCACATAATGGATTTCTTTATGCAAGTATAACATCTCATTTGATTTTTGGATAGATCTCGCTTTTCAATAAATAGTCTATATAGTTTTGTATTTGATTTATAGAAAATTATGATCATAAACTAGTCCCGAGAGATATACTTCATAATTAAAAGAAGGGGAAATCCACTAACATACATGAATGGACAATGGCATCCAAGTGTACTGAAGGGATTAACAGTAGTATATCACTATTTCTTGTATACCTCTACATAAGCACACCTCAAGATATGCATTAGTAGTAGTAGTAGTAGTAGTAGTACTACACTGTAGTACAACAATATATGTAGACATACCGAAATATTTTTGAGTGTTGCTACACAGGCTATGTACGGACGATAAGGTAAACTTATAATTATCTAAGTAATACTGTTTTTTGGACACAAATCATCTTCTTAGTTAGGCACTGCTTAATAGTTTCCTAGAATATTCGTTAGGACCTGTGTACCTGCCTACAGTTATCTTAGACCTACTATTTAAGGACTTAGTAGAGGAACGGACAGAAATGTGGATATAATAATGAGATAAGGATAAGATGGAGGACGAGGACAGCTCAGACGAGGCTCCATCACAAAGGTCAAAAAATTACAAAAAATGCTGCATATGTACCAAACATGAACACAACTGTGAGCATTGCAGTTGTGTGAAGAGAAATAAAATTTGCACAAACTGTAATAAAGGGGACAATTGTCGTAACCCTTTAGGTAGAACAGGAACGAGTGGAGAGACGGCAGCAAATTCCCAGAGTGAGCGACGGGAGGCAGATGAGGGAGGCCGTCAGGGTGGCAGGGAACCCGAAAGAATAAGGGGAGTAGCAAGGGACTCAAGGGCCCCAAGAGAGATACAAGAACCCCAAGAAGCGGAAAGTAATGAGGAGCCAACAAGAGACACAAGAGAGGGAGACGACAACCGAGACGGAAGAGAGGATGGCAGGCCTCCAAGGGGGCCAAATGAAGCAGGCAGAAGCGGAAACATACTCTGGAAAGGATTACGGGAAGAGGAAGTAAGAATTTGGATTGATGCAACGTACTCAGAAATAGTATATTGGTCTGCACACAACTTTTTCAACCCTCCAAAATGTTGTGCCACCACCAACATGCTGAACGATATGACAAAGCTCATTTATAATTATGTCTATGACACATCTTTAGCCCCGTATGTTCTCAAGATAATTTTCAGCATTCCACATCTCTTCTTGCAAAAAACTCACCACAAATCTAATCAAGGCGAAAATGTGACTGCGCTAACAAGAAGAATGAAATTATGGAATGAGAACAAGATGGATGACTTACTCAATGAAGCCAGAGCATTACAAGGGAGACTAGGCAGGTGGCGGCAAAAAAAGAAAAACAATGAAGACGAGGCCAGGAGATTCGGCGACCAGATGAGGCAAGGAAAAGTGGCGCCTGCAATAAGGTCCCTGACAAAGGAGGCAGCTTGTGGGTTGCTGCCTATCACAAGAGAAACCATCCAAATGTTGAAAGAGAAACATCCACAACCTAGTGTCCACGAAAGTCAGAGGCTAGAGGGTGATTATATACCACCGAACACCGTCATATACGAACAAATCACAGGCGAAATGATTTGGAAAAAGGCTCTAGGGACACAAGGCAGTGCAGGCCCATCAGGGCTGGATGCAAATGGCTGGAGGACAATCCTGAGTAGAGCAATCTTCGGACTAGCAGCAACAGACTTATGTAGGGCTCTGGCAGTTCTTGCAAGAAAGATGACCACCCAAAATTGTCAACATTTGGAGGCTTACACAGCTTATCGCCTAATACCTTTAGACAAGAATCCAGGATGCAGACCAGTAGGAGTGGGTGAAGTGCTGAGAAGAATCATCGGAAAATGCATAATGGAAGTGGTGAAAGACGATGTGCGGTCAGCGGCCGGTAATCTCCAAGTGTGTGCCGGCCACCAAGCAGGGGGAGAGGCAGCAATTCATGCCATAAGAAAAATATATGAGCAAGTGGACTGTGAAGCTGTGCTGCTAGTGGATGCAACAAACGCCTTTAAAACCATCAACAGAAAGACGGCAATACATAACATCAAAGTAAAATGCCCCAGTTTTGCCACCTACGTAGAGAACACCTATAAAAAGCCTGCGGACCTCTTCATAGTAAACAACCAGAACACACGAAGGGGAACACCTCTGAAATCAATGGAAGGAACCACACAAGGTGACCCAGTAGCAATGGCAATGTACGCCTTAGGTCTCTCAGTGTTGTTAACCTTAACAAGCCATGAGGCGACGCAAGTAAAGCAGGTGGCCTATGCAGACGATATCACTGGAGCGGGAAAAGTCAACAATCTCAAGCACTGGTGGGAACAAATATCAGAGGTAGGACCAAAAATAGGGTACCATCCAAATGCCAGAAAGTCAATACTAATAGTAAAAACAGAACATTATGAAAGGGCGGTAGAAGCTTTCAGCGGTAGTGAAGTGGTAGTAACAAAGGACGGACAGCGTCACCTTGAGGTGGTGATCGGCACGGAAGAGTTCAAGAACAAATACATAGAGGAGAAGGTCAGAGAATGGGTAAATGAAATTGAGAAACTGGCCAAAATTGCAAAGACGGAACCACAGGCCACGTATTCGGCATTCACATATGGGGTCAAACATCGCTGGACCTACTTGATGAGAACTGTTCCAAATGTCAGCGCATTACTTCAACCGCTGGAAGATGCCATCAGAGACAAACTCATCCCAGCGTGGATAAAGTCGCACACCCCGAATGATACAGAGAGGGAGCTGCTCGCACTGCCTCCTAGGTTGGGAGGGATGGGAATCATCGACCCAGTGAAGAGGGCGGTAACGGAATACCAGAACTCGGTAAAGATAACAGGATCTCTCACTGACCGTATCATAGCGCAAGATTCTGACGGTGAAGTAGACCAGGCAGACATCTACAACATCAGAAAGACCATCACGTCAGAGAGGCAAAACTCACAGAAAAATGACCTGGCACAATTGATGGGACAACTTCACCCGAGACAAACAAGAAAACTACAAATAGCACAAGAAACGGGCGCTTCAAATTGGCTGACAACACTACCAATCAAGGCAAAAAGCTTCAATCTCAACAAACAAGAATTTAATGATGCTATTGCACTGAGGTATGATTGGCCGATTGAAGGACTGCCCGATCGATGCGTTTGTGGAACCATCAACGATACAGACCACACCATGATATGTAAGAAAGGAGGATTCATCAGCATCAGGCACGATGAAGTAAGAGATATAACAGCGAACATGCTCAGGGAGGTGTGTAGAGATGTGGTGAGCGAACCATCACTCATTCCCTTGGGTGGAGAGACCATGCAGCACAGGACGGCCAACACATCCACTGAAGCAAGATTGGACGTTAGTGCAAGAGGCTTTTGGACAAATGCACAGCGAGCGTTCTTTGACATAAGAGTATTTGACCCAATGGCCCACAGCTACAGCGAGCTGTCTCTGGAGGCTGCACACAAGAGGAACGAACGAGAGAAGGTCAGGACATATGGAGAAAGGATCTTACAAGTCGAACATGGCAGCTTTACCCCACTAGTCTTCACCACATCAGGAGGGATGGGACCCAGGGCCCAGTGCTTCTATTCAAGGCTAGCAGAGATCATCGCAGAGAAGAAGCACCAGCCTAGGAGCCACTTCGTAGCCTGGATGAGATGCCGTCTATCTTTCTCATTGCTCAGATCAGCACTACTATTCCTGCGGGGAACAAGAAGGTCTGCACCACAACCAGTGACGGTGGCAGAAGTAGACTACGAGGCAGCAGTGGCAGAGGGTCGCATTGGAAGGAGACTGGACTGAAGTTGCATGGTGTAGAATAGTAGTATCTGATGCTTATGAAATTTAGTATGTGTACAATATTAAATATAAGGTAGTGGTGGTGGTGATGGTGGAGGTGGTGATGGTAGTAGTAGTAACATGAAATGTATGAAAAATATTAAATAAAAAAAAAAAAAAAAAAAAAAAAAGTAGTAGTAGTAGTAGTAGTAGTAGTAGTAGTAGTAGTAGTTGTCGACCCAATGGCCCATAGCTACAGTGGGCTGTCTCTGGAGGCTGCACGCAAGAGGAATGAACAAGAGAAGGTCAGGGCATATGGGGAAAGGATCTTAAATATCGAACATGGCAGCTTTACCCCACTAGTCTTCACCACATCTGGAGGGATGGGACCTAGGGCCCAGTGCTTCTATTCAAGGCTTGCAGAGATCATCGCAGAGAAGAAAAAACAGCCCAGGAGCCACGTTGTAGCCTGGATGAGGTGCCGTCTATCTTTCTCGTTGCTCAGATCAGCACTACTATGCCTGCAAGACTGTCTGCACCACAACCAGCGACGCTGGCAGAAGTGACTACGAGGCAGCAGTGGCAGAGGGTCGCATAGGAAGGAGACTGGATTGAAGTTGCATGGTATTGAATAGTAATATCTGATGCTTGTAAAAGAAAATGTATGAACAATATTTAATAAAAATCAATGTAGTAGTAGTAAAAAAAAAAAAAAAAAAAAATTGTTGTAGTAGTAGTAGTAGTAGCCATATTTCATATACTTATAAAACTTACAATACTTTCAATATACAGGTTGTTTGCATTCAATACAAAATCATCAATAATGTGCCGACCAATATCTACACTTTTACATGTATATAACAAAACTCTTAATTATATGAATAAAAACACTATTTGAGGAGCAGCACTTTATTGCAAACGCTTCGCAGATAGTTTCTTTAGGTAAAGTGCTCCTCCTCAGATGTTATTTATATTTCTTTTGTCAACTTCTCCAAGCTATTTTACCACTTTTAATATTATGTGGTAGACTACTGACAAAATATACTTCCCATTGACAGGTAGTGACTACTTTGATTCGCTGATCGTCTTGCAACGATGATTTGTGGTCCTAGATGTTTACAAGTGATCACATTGGTCTCCCTGCTCATTGTTGCTTATGTTGCTTCTCTTCCAGCCGTGAGTAAGTACTTTTTGTAGAGTACGGGAAAGAGCAGGATGAAATTAGTGTGCTGAGAGAGAGAGAGAGAGAGAGAGAGAGAGAGAGAAAACAAAAATAATGAGAGTCAGAGTGAGCAAGGAGGAAGATACAAACCCCGAATTGTTTCTTTTTTTTAATCTTTCCCAGAACTAATATGTATTCTAATATATAATGTATAATAATGTTTATAAATGTCAAATTATATATGATGTACTTACTTGTTACTATCTTATTGAACACTATTAACCAGAGGATCAGTATACAATCAAATTATGTTGTTTGCAAACAATGAGCTTGCTTTCACGAATGTATTACAAGCTTAAGTTTGTGCTGTTACTTTGGCAGACTAGTACTAGCCCAATTAAATCAATATTATAAGATAAAATAAGATACGCAAGATTATATTCATATTTAATTTACAGTAATTGGGTTTAGTGTCCTTTTAAACGTCCACTGTGTCAAAAAGGCAAAGTAATAATATAATAAAATAACATAATAATTAAATAATATGACCACAAAATACACTTATGTTAGGATATTGTAGTTCAACTTCATGTTGCATATCAGTGAGAAAGTATCATTGTTTTTATTATTTTGTTGACCTACAGGAGCGTTTAATGTGAAAACGTCACCATCATACAAACATATAAAAACATATCAAACATATCAGGAAGTACAGTTTGAGGCAAACATCAGTGTTTGAAAAGTAAAGTAGAAATTAATTGAATATAAGGTGCCAAACTCGATACAGGCCAAGACTATGGTGTTTCCTTATCTTATTTTAATTATATCTAATGGTTTCTGATAGCGTGTATAATAAGATTTTGTATTTTACTGTAAGTATTGATAGGTTATATCAATCTAGTATTTAAGTTACCCTGGTGAACTGGATTCATGATCTTTATAATGACTTTTGTTAGTGAACAATATAAAAACAATGAAATTTGTGAGCTTATATATATATATATATAATATATATATATATATATATATATATATATATATATATATATATATATATATATATATATATATATATATATATAAAATATCTATATCTATACAGTATATATATATATATATATATATATATATATATATATATATATATGTATATATATAATCGCATAAGATAACCATGATCAATTGAAACCCCACGTCAAAGTATATTGAAAGTGTTATAATGAATCATAACGTTAACTTAACTGACTTTTCAGATGAGGACTACCTAACTTATAATAGATTGGTTGAAGTACAAATTATCGTGCTATCACAGTCCAATTATGACACCATTCATCGGGAGGTTGTTGTTCCTCATGCAATTTAGGTGTTGATTTTTTCCTATCGAGCTTAGCAAGCCTGTAATTGTAGGAGGATCCGTTTGTTGACCGATACATTATTCCTTCGAAAAAAAGTTCAAATTTATCTTGAACGGGAGTATAGTTTATTTTATTTTTGTATTATTTTTTTTAGTTAGGCTTGATGTAGGCTTAGCAAGGTTACTATAAAATAAATAAGTAAATAAAGAAATATACCACAAACTAACCACTACCCCCTTAACACATACTGTAGCAGTGACGTCCTTTTCACTAAACTCTGGCAACTATTTGATGCTTTAATTAAGTTTAAGAAGGACCTCTAACAATTAAATGGCTACAAATTAACTCACATAATCCTTCTAGCTACCCCAGATCCATCTAAAAGCTGTATAAAATCGTCTAATAGTTGCCAGAATATAATGAAAAACACGTTACCGATACACAGTGGGTCGTTGTTGTTGTTTGCTCCCTAAGCTGTCTGGCCGAACAGCCCCGAGTCCCTAAGGAAGGCCACGGTTGGGCTTTCTCACAGAGTTCTCCAGGAATGTAAATTGTGTAGTTTGAGTAAGTGGTTGTGTGAAGTGCAGTCTTCTATGATGTGTTTAATAGCATTGCATGCTGTGTTACAACATGGGCAGGAGTCGACAACGGAGTCATCCAGTCTCTTCTGATAGCTCAGAAGGGCTGGATGGTGTCCGCATCTCAGCCTGGCCAGGTGGACTCTGTCCTCGCGAGGAAGGGAGGATTCAGAAGGATGGATTTCAGGAGGTCGTGCCTGCAGCTGCATGTTGTCTAAGAGTGAGTGGATGGAACGGCGAGAGATATGAGTATGGATGTGCTTCTGGAAGCTGGTTTGGGGTTGGCAGGGAGGGAGAGAAGATAGTATTTGTGTGTGATAGCGTGTGCTGGGTGTTGTTTTAATATTTCTTGGTGTCTGTAGATGTGTTGCCATGTAGTGTAGTGGGTGGTGTTGGTTCGTGGAGGCTGCTGCCAGGAATTAAGTGCCTCTAATGTCCAGATGCTCTTTGACTTTGAGAACTTTGATTTCTTGATGTAGGTGATCTGTAGGTTGTTACGATCCAGGTTCTCAAAGACACAGGGCTCTTCAACATTGGACTAGATAATGGCAAAATGCAACAACGGTAACACTAGATCCAACCCCTGCCTTAAACACTGGAAAACAAAACACCATTACCGCCCTAAGTCGTGCCTGGACAACGAGGTATCCTATGACTCGGTAACTGGTGCACACACACTAGGCTGACGCTCGATGAAACAGCCTATTCTCAAACAGTAAAAGATTACTCGATTATGTTACACAAAGAAAAGATAGTTAACGTGATTAATTAACGTTACGGTAGATACTCAAATAACTGGCACTCCTGTATTAAAGAAAGTGCAATGCTAGTCCTGCAACATCAACTGGAAACTTCTGAAATAAGTCTGATGCTGGGAAGATGTTCGTAAAGAATCTTGAACAATTATAATGCAGAATACGGGTCACAATAAATGCTAGGACATATAGTAATAATAGGCAGGCGAATAATAAAGACTGCGCAAAGGTAGTAATGCTCGACAACTAAAGAAATGCTTCGTGACACAACGCAACAGCCTACTAGGGTTGTGCAACTCAACAACAACCTCGGCTCAAAAGTGCAGTGAATAATAATGCTGCATACATATAATAATGGGGCTTATCTCTAACAAGTGTCTGCTCAGTAAATAAAGTCTAGCTGGGGTATCAAGGCAGGGCAACAATGGGCGAGCATGCGGCTCGTAGCCTAACGTTGTTCGAAGGTGGTATAATGAAGATTACGTTATATGACCGGGATGCTCTCTTGATAAATCTAGGTCTCTAGTACCTAGCTCTATCCTGGCGATCCCTCAGAAGTCAACACAAAGAGGCAGCACTATGTTGTGAGGGATAGGCTATGGCCCTCTCACACCACAGCGCTGTGCTCGCAAAGTAAACCAACCCGAAGACAACTTAGGCTCCCACAGTACCTGTCGATGTCGTGCAGGGCTTAGCTAACACTGCACACATCGGAGACAACGACACAGTAACCTTACCCCAGGTCTAGGTTTAGATAACCAAGCAGAATCACTCAACACCTTGCCAGGGAAACATATACCGGTCTACAACCTTCCCGAGAGAGGACTCATATGGAAAAGTCCGTCTCTCAAAACTTCAATAAAGCATAATACCTCCTTAACCTAATACATGGAAATCTCTGAGAGCTTCGCGTACAATACGACTGGTCGACGGTGAACGTCTATGCTGAAACCAGAAGGGATGTTGAGTTTAATAAAGATTAGAGAATGAGAAAGGAGAAGTCGAGAGAGAGAAATAGTATGCAAAGTGGCGAGTATGGGGGACAAAATTGCAAAGGATGTAGGCGATACGCGTGTCAGGCAAGCTCTGAGCTGGTAAAGAACACGAGGCCGCGGCGGGAAGGGACTAGTTGACCACCCGGCCGCCAACGCCGTCAGTGCCCAAGCGAGCCGCGTCATAGCTCACCCCGCTGCCAGGTGTACTCCCTCACCCTCTCTCGCTCGCCTCCCACACAAGCAACATTTATATTATAGCGAATATAAAATATAAGGCGCGGTCACAGACCAAAACAAAGACCATTTCTAGACTGTCTGTGGCAACACGACACTAATTAAATAAAGCAGCTCATTCTAGGACAACTGTAGCCCATCCCCCCATCCTGGCGAGCGCTAGCGAGCTGCAATGCCCCACGCAACCATTCTGCTAACGCCGGGAGGCGTCAACCCCCCCCCAAGATATGGGACACTCAACCATGAGCCCATATCTGAACAGGCAGAATGTCGCTAGAATCTGCCACTCCTAACCACTCTGCCACTCATGGAATGCAAGCTCAGTCTCCTCAAAAAAAAAAAAATACAAAATTTTTATATAAAAAAATCTTATCACCCTTCCCAAATATAATACATTAATTCATAACATTGTGCTCCCAGAGCGAGCTTTAACACCTTACGAGCGGCCTATGCGGTTTATTTATGTGTACCGCACAGCGGGGTGTTTTTAGCCAAAATAGGGCTGTTTACGTGATCATTTTCATGCCTAAATAAGATCCAGAACGTAAAACAAGTACCTATCCCTGAAAGGGCATAAACAGAGCTTTCGAATGACACCATAACGATCCTTGTATGATGGATAGTTTTCTTGCAATAACCGTGCAACGCGAGTGCAAAAAGCAGGTAATTCGGTACTTTCAGTACATAATTGAGTATGTAGCGAGTGAGAGAGGGAGGAGGGAGCTGAGATTTGTGTCAGTAGGTTCGCCGCGGTGGTCTGGAGCAGTCATACGCTAGTCTCCTGCCACCACTTGTCTCTCTCTCTCAGCCACATTACGTGCTGAAATTGCCACTCGAGTTATGTCGAGCGCCGCCACATAGTCCAGCTTTATTTAACTCGACTTATGTTGCTCGCCGCTAAATAAGGGTTAAGAAGCACAGCCTACTGAGGGAAAATCATCTGCACTCAGTACTCAGCTACAATATTATCTTAAAATTAATTATCAAAAAGAAAGAGTTTTTATTTAATTTTTCATATTTTATTTTAATGTTGTTTTTGGCGGCTACTATAGATGTAGCCTAATTTTCTTATAATCAAAGCCAACAACTCCTGCCCTGCGACCCTACGCTGATGCTACACATGCGAGCCAACAAGCACCAGCGTAAAAATACACCGCGAGCCAAGACAGGAGGCTATACCAACATACTGTGGTAGCCTACCCCGGATCCTCCACCCGCGACAAACAGTCCGCAATCACATTCTCACAACCGGCAATATGGCGAATGTCTAAGTTGTACTCTTGCAACATGAGCGACCATCTGGTCAGCCTCATATTCCGGTTGTGGAATTGATTGAGGAATTTAAGCGGGTGGTGGTCGGTATACACTACCATGACTGACCCATAGGCAGGAACATAGACCTCAAAGTGTCTGAGCGCTAACACGATTGCCAGCAGCTCCTTTTCAACAACCGAATAGTTTTTCTGTGCTGAATTAAATTTCTTTGAAAAGAAACTGACTGGATGCTCAAGACCTTCCTCGTCTGTCTGCAAAAGTACGGCACCAGCCCCTACTCCGCTGGCATCAGTCGCCAACTGAAATGGTCGTTCAAAGTCCGGGGCCCTGAGGATAGGGTGAGTGCATAAAAGGTGTTTAACTACTCGAAACGCCTGCTCACACTCAGGTGCCCAGCGGAACTTTTTATCCTTGGCTAGTAGATCAGTCAAGGGAGCTAACACAGTAGAATAGCCTCTTATAAAGCGGCGGTAATACCCAATCATGCCCAAAAATCTCATGATCTGCCGCTTGGTGGTCGGCCTGGTGAACAAGTCGATAGCCTGTATCTTCTGTTGGGGCGGGCTCACCTGCCCTAACCCAACCACAAACCCCAGATACTGCACCGTGGCTTGCACAAAGTTTACACTTGCCCAGATTAACCACCAAGCCTGCTTTACTAAGTTGACTAAATAAGGCTTCTATGTGCTCACAGTGACTTTGGAAATCGTTGTCATAAATGATCACGTCATCAAGGTAGACAGTACAGTTTGGGATGTCTGCTACGATGTCGTTCATTAAGCTCTGGAAAGTGGCCGGTGCATTTTTCAGACAATATGGCATCACGTTGCAACGGTAAGTACTGCCATCCACCACAAACCCGCACACCTCTTTAGCCCGCTCAGACAGTGGTACTTGCCAGTAGCCTTTGACGAGGTCTACCTTGATCAAGTACCTTGCTTTCCCGATCTTATCCACACTGTCATCCACCCGGGGAAGAGGATATGCATTGGTGGGGGTCAACCCGTTCAACCGCCTAAAGTCAATGCAGAACCGAACTTTTCCATCAGGTTTGGGCTGCAGAGTGACAGGAGAAGTCCACCGTACTGCCCCCTTCTCGATCAAGCCTCTCACCAGCATATACTCCAGCTCATCCCTGAGCGCTGGGAGTTTAATGGGTGGCACCCGATAAGGTATCGACTTGAAGGGGGGTGCTCTCCTACATCGACGTCATGCACCGCTTGAGTAGTGAGGCCTGGGTGCTCGGCAAATACAGTGGGGTATGAATCGAACAGGCGCTGTACTGCCACCTGCTGTTCCTCCGGCAGGTGCGCCAGAGCATCATGCGCACATTGGCTCGAATTCCCCGCCCACTGATCAGCCGAGACATGACAATCCCAGTTATCATCCACCTGATCATTGCTGCCCCCCTCTCCTTCTCCACCATGACCGCAGCAGGTCAACACAGGGACAGCTAGTGACTCAGGTGGGCGCCTCACATACTCCTTCAACAAATTAATGTGGCATAGTTGGTTACGCTTCTTCCGGTCTGGAGTGGCAACGATGTAATCTAGATCGGAGATCTTTGACACCACCCGATAAGGCCCAGCGTACTTGGCAGCCAGAGGATGACCTGACAAAGGCAACAGGACCAACACCTCTTGACCTACCTGAAACTCCCGGAGTTTCGCCTTAGTATCGTACCTGTCCTTCATACGGGCCTGCGAACTCACCAAATTAAGCCCGGCCAGCTCCAGACTTCTAAGCATTCTCTCTCTGCTCTCGAGGACGTATCTCAACATAGAACATGGCTTAGCGGTACCCTCCCAAATCTCCTTCACCATGTGGAGAGGGTCCCTCACCTGATGCCCGAAAACAAGCTCATTCGGACTGAAACCGAAACTCTCTCCAGGTACTTCTCTTGCCGCGAACAAAACATACGGCAGACCAAGGTCCCAATCCTTTCCGTTCTCTGTGCAATAACATCGAAGCATGCTTTTCAGCGTGGCGTGCCACCTCTCCAACACCCCTTGACTCTCCGGGTGATACGCAGAAGAGACGACAGTGCTGATGCCATGCTGAATCATAGTTTGTTTGAACAGATTAGAGGTAAAATTAGAACCTTGGTCCGATTGCACCTCTTGCGGGTAACCATACCGCGAGCAATACAAGAGCAGGTTCCGGACAACAGTTTTCGCCGTGCCATTTCTCATTGGATATGCATCAGGATAATGAGTGGCCACATCAATGATAGTTAATAGAAATTTATTACCGGCACTAGTAGGGGGTAGGGGTCCGACCATATCAATGATGACCTTACTGAAGGGCGGTCCACTGACAGGAATGGGGTGCAACGGGGCTCTCGGAATTGTTTGGTTAGGTTTTCCAACCCTCTGGCACGTATGACACCTTGCTATCCAGGTTACCACCTGCCCCTTCAACCCCGGCCACCAAAACAATTTGTCTAAAGCCGCCACCGTTTTTCTCACCCCTAGATGTCCTGCCAGTGGTATGTCATGCGCCAACCTCAGTAGGCTATCCCTGCACTCCCGTGGCACCACCAACTGGTCCACTACTCCGGACACCTCTTGCCAACTACGTTTAGGGTCTTGAAAATGCCTATAGAGGATGCCTTCTAAATAAAACAAATCTCCTGGCTGTGCATCGCCGTCCTCGTCGAGCTCTACAGCTCCATTAGCACACGTTTGGAGCTCAGGGTCCTCTAGTTGCAACCGACGTATATCTGAGGGTGCCAAGCGATCTAACTGCTCCCGGAGCAATGCATGACCTTCCCCGATACTGGGCTGCTCCCTCTGTCTCTCTCGATGTACATAACGTTGCTGTCGTGGAGACTCGTCAAGCCCAGCCTCGTCACTCTCGATGACAGGCCCAGGGGCTACTCCAGAACTAAGTAATGGTGCTATTACTGAATCACCCAGGAGAGCCGCCGAGTCAAAACTCTTAAAACCAACTCCAGCTTTAGCCTCCTCCTGTTGATCGTTCCTCCGCTGGTCTGAAGACGGAGGACTAGGCTGTGACACTTTAGCTGCCCGAGCTCGGGTGACAACACACGCCATGGGTTGTGTCTGGCACCGCTCGACCCACTCTTGCTCTTCCCTACTCATGTCGGCCGGCCTCTCGGCAACGACTAAGGGTAGAACCTCAGAAGCGGGCATTGCAAAGTCGTTGCCGAGAAGAAGGTCGACGCCCTCCCTGGCAGTTTCTCCACAATCCCGACATCCAATTCACGTGCCACACCATCCACCTCCAACTCCAACCGCACCAGCGTGTATGACCGAGTTGCATTAATACCCTGCACCACTACCACCCGAGCCGCGTTTATAGGGTAGCCAGTCAAGTTTTTCATCAGAGTCTGGGAAGCACCTGTATCACGCAAGACCTCTACTCCATGCTTGCGCCCCGCCCACATCACGCAACCCCGCCCTCTATGGTCGCAAAAAACATCCTGAGCAGGGTTCGAGCCTCCCAGGTGCTTCTGCATTGGCTGTGCCTCAGCCTCTGACGAACTGCCCCGGGCAAACTCAGATGACTTCGGAGACACACCAATGTTGCAGGCCAAAGACACAGCTGCTGTAGGTGGTTTGCTAGGACAGACTCTTGCAAAGTGCCCCTTTTTATGACAATGATAACACTCCAACTCCCCTTTGGGCTTCCCTTGGTACTGGGAAGGGCCCGGCCCCTTCTTAAACGGGATGGTGCTAGTCTTGTGATCAGTCTTGGTATCATGGCTCTTGTACTTGTTTGCATAAGGTATATCACTAACTCGGGGGGGGGTGGGGCGTCACGCCCCTTGTTACCTGCCTCACTATGCTGGGCAGACCCGCACCCACGAATTAGTGATAGCCGGAGGTCGGCCATCTCAGCTGCCTCCTGTAGAGTTTTTTGGTTGCTTTTCTTTCAGGTTTAACGTCAGGTCGCTGCCCGTGCATTTGAAAAACTGCTCTAAAAGCACCAACTGTTTAATGTCGTCAAACGTAGTAGCTTTCTCCGACCTCAGCCAATTCCCAAAAGCATCGGACAGCTCCCGGGCATGTTCCAAAAAGGTGCTCTCCCGACCCTTGGTAACACCCCGGAACTTCAACCTGTACGTCTCTGGTTGTAGTTCGTATGCTCTCAGGACAGCCTCCTTGAGTTCCTCGTAGATAATACACGACTCTATCGGCAATGCATCATAAGCCCTGAGTCCCTTGCCCACAAGTCTAGAGGAAACAAGGGCTGCCCACTTCTCCCCAGGCCACTGGTGGATCTGGCACTTCTTCTCGAATCTCATGAAAAATTCGGTGACACCCGACTCATCAAATACAGGGACTAGCTTCAACAGGTGCGACAAAGACTGATCATGCCCACAATTCCCACCACCGAGACGTTGCCCTGTCGTTTCCACCCGAGTCTTCTCAAGATCGATATCTGCCCGGTACCTGGTAGACTCAGCCTCCGACTCGGATTTTATTCTCACGAGTTCGAGATCAGTCTGTTGTTTATCCTTAGCGAGTTCGAGATCCGTCTGTTGTTTAGCCTTAGCGAGTTCGAGATCAGCCTGTCGCTTAGCCTCTATCTTAGCGAGTTCGAGACGTTCTTCACGCTCAGCCTGCATCTTAGCCATCTCAAGCTGGAAGAGCATTTCTGTAGTGAAACGTTGAGGAGGAGGTACAACTATTGGAGGCCCACCCAGCGATCCTAAACCACGCTGCCAGCGGCTATCGGCCTGCGGGAACGTACTAAACTCCGGCATCCTAGAGGTCCCGATGGGAGTAGAGTGGAGGGGGGGCTCGAGCAGAACTCCCCGAGCACCCTCTCCACCCTGGACCTCACTAGCCGCCCCCAGTACGCAAGCCCTCAAATCGTTCTTCTTGATGCCATGAGCCACCTTAAGCCCCATGAGGGGAGCCAAACACTGTAGACCATACTTGCTAATTCCCTCTAGTCGATCAGCTGTTATAGGCACCTCCAAAAACTTCTTTGCGGCCTCCTCACTAGTTACTAACCCCCCTGGCATCTGCCCATCAGAGCCTGCATCATTCCCTGAACTCTCAGTATGATCTGATTCGTCTCCCATTGTGTCCACCAAATATTCTCACGTTTATAAAAAAAAAGAAGAAGTACCCAAGCTCCTATGTAGCACTATTCACTTGCCAAAAATGTCTGAAGACTCTCAAGTGCTATACTACTTTGCCAAAAAAAAATTAACGTGCCCACTATATTCCTCAATAAAACAAATGACCACAACAATCCTGCAATTATCTCTTAGTTCACAAGATCCTGAGCTAGGTCGCCATTTGTTACGATCCAGTTTCTCAAAGACACAGGACTCTTCAACATTGGACTAGATAATGGCAAAATGCAACAACGGTAACACTAGATCCAACCCCTGCCTTAAACACTGGAAAACAAAACACCATTACCGCCCTAAGTCGTGCCTGGACAACGAGGTATCCTATGACTCGGTAACTGGTGCACACACACTAGGCTGACGCTCGATGAAACAGCCTATTCTCAAACAGTAAAAGATTACTCGATTATGTTACACAAAGAAAAGATAGTTAACGTGATTAATTAACGTTACGGTAGATACTCACATAACTGGCACTCCTGTATTAAAGAAAGTGCAATGCTAGTCCTGCAACATCAACTGGAAACTTCTGAAATAAGTCTGATGCTGGGAAGATGTTCGTAAAGAATCTTGAACAATTATAATGCAGAATACGGGTCACAATAAATGCTAGGACATATAGTAATAATAGGCAGGCGAATAATAAAGACTGCGCAAAGGTAGTAATGCTCGACAACTAAAGAAACTTCGTGACACAACGCAACAGCCTACTAGGGTTGTGCAACTCAACAACAACCTCGGTTCAAAAGTGCAGTGAATAATAATGCTGCATACATATAATAATGGGGCTTATCTCTAACCAGTGTCTGCTCAATTAATAAAGTCTAGCTGGGGTATCAAGGCAGGGCAACAATGGGCGAGCATGCGGCTCATAGCCTAACGTTGTCCGAAGGTGGTATAATGAAGATTACGTTATATGACGGGGATGCTCTCTTGATATATCTAGGTCTCTAGTACCTAGCTCTATCCTGGCGATCCCTCAGAAGTCAACACAAAGAGGCAGCACTATGTTGTGAGGGATAGGCTATGGCCCTCTCACACCACAGCGCTGTGCTCGCAAAGTAAACCCACCCGAAGACAACTTAGGCTCCCACAGTACCTGTCGATGTCGTGCAGGGCTTAGCTAACACTGCACACATCGGAAACAACGACACAGTAACCTTACCCATAGTCTAGCTTTAGATAACCAAGCAGAATCACTCAACACCTTGCCAGGGAGACATATACCGGTCTACAACCTTCCCGAGAGAGGACACATACGGAAAAGTCCGTCTCTCAAAACCTCAATAAAGCATAATACCTCCTTAACCTAATACACGGAAATCTCTGAGAGCTTCGCGTACAATACGACTGGTCGACGGTGAACGTCTATGCTGAAACCAGAAGGGATGTTGAGTTTAATAAAGATTAGAGAATGAGAAAGGAGAAGTCGAGAGAGAGAAATAGTATGCAAAGTGGCGAGTATGGGGGACAGAATTGCAAAGGATGTAGGCGATACGCGTGTCAGGCAAGCTCTGAGCTGGTAAAGAACACGAGGCCGCGGCGGGAAGGGACTAGTTGACCACCCGGCCGCCAACGCCGTCAGCGCCCAAGCGAGCCGCATCATAGCTCACCCCACTGCCAGGTGTACTCCCTCACCCTCTCTCGCTCGCCTCCCACACAAGCAACATTTATATTATAGCGAATATAAAATATAAGGCGCGGTCACAGACCAAAACAAATACCATTTCTAGACTGTCTGTGGCAACATGACACTAATTAAATAAAGCAGATCATTCTAGGACAACTGTAGCCCATCCCCCAATCATGGCGAGCGCTAGCGAGCTGCAATGCCCCACGCAACCATTCTGCTAACGCCGGGAGGCGTCACAAGGTGAAGTAGCTGTGCAGCCTGTGATGATTTTTAGGGTTTTATTTTGAATAGTCTGTAAGGTCTTGCTATGTGTTTCAGCTAGGTTAGAAGCCCAGGCCGGGCTTGCGTATTCCATCACTGATCTAATGTATTGTTTGTAAACTGTGGGGGTTGTTTCTTTATTGTGTCCAAATTTTGTATGGGCAAGTGACCTGAGGGCGTTAAGTCTGGGTGTCAGTTTTTTTTTAATGATGGTGGTGTGCTGCTTGAATGTTATTTGAGTATCATGTTACTCCTAGGATTTTGGGTGAGTGTGTGTGTGTTAGGGGTATGTTGTCTATGGTGAGTTTAGGGGAGTATGCGTGATCTCCTGTCCAGCTTGTGAGGAGGGTTACAGTGGATTTGGCTGGGGCTAAATTAAGTTTGTTTGTAGTGCACCAGTCATGTAATGTGTTGAGATAGGGTTGAAGGAGACTTGTTGCTCTGGCTGGGTCTTGGTGTGTGCATGTGTGTTATGTCGTCTGTGTAGGAGGCTATGTTTATTTGGGGTGTATTGGGTGTATTTACAGTATATCATTCATGTACAGATTAAAGAGTGCGGGCGATAGGACGGATCCTTGCGGGACTCCGTTTGGGAAATTTCTGATGCTAGATGCCTGATCGGCAAAAGATACGTGTGCACATCTGCCTGCTAGGAAGTTGGCCAGCCACCTTTTTGTGTTGCTGTGTATGTTTGTGTTGTAAATTGTGTTTGTTAGGTTGTGGCAGGGGATGGCATCGAAGGCTTTACTAATGTTGAGTGTGGCAAGTAGTGATCTGTGTAAAGGAGAAAGGCTTCAGCTTAAATAAACAAGAATTCAATGATGCCGTAGCCTTGAGGTATGTGTGGCCAGTTTCGAACCTGCCGCTGAAATGTGCATGCGGTGAAATAAACAACCCAGACCACTGTATGACCTGTAAGAAAGGAGGATTCATCTGTATCCGGCATGATGAAGAGACATCACTGCACAAATGCTGGACGAGGTGTGCCATGATGTCAGAATCGAACCGGAACTTCTGCCTATGGATGGACAGCGCTTGGCCCACAATACTTCAAATACTTCAAATGAAGCAAGAGTGGACGTAAGTGCTCGAGGTTTTTGGATGACGGGACAACGGGCTTTTTTCGACATCAGAATCTTCAACCCAAGAGCACAAACATATCGTGAGCGAGGACACAAGGCGGCATACTTGAGAAACGAAAGTGAGAAAAAACGCGCTTATGAAGACAGAATTTTGAACAGGGATCAAGGAAGCTTTACTCCTCTGGTCTTCTCATCGTCGGGAGGTATGGGACCTTCTGCAAGTGTCTTCTATGCCAGATTAGCTGAACAAATATCGGAGAAAAAGCGCCAGCATAGAAGCCAAGTCATAACTTGGATGAGATGCCGGCTCTCTTTCTCTCTTCTCAGGTCTGCACTCCTATGTCTCAGGGGTACAAGGACCTCCCCGCTACAGAGGACAAGAGTGAGAGACTTGGACTTTGAAATGGTCGTGGCGGAGGGACGAATTGGGGAACAACTAGATTGATTGTAGGGAGGTACTGGTACAATAAGATAAACTACAATGTAACTAGAATAAGATAGATTGTACACCACTTTGTAACTGTCACAAGTAGTGATCGTGTGGTGGTCTGGCTGAGTTGATGCAGTCAAAAGCTCTTTGTGTAAGGTCTGTAAGAATAGTGTTTGTGGAGTACAGTGGCCTGAAGCCATGTTGTGTTGGAGCTAGGGGTAAGGCGTGTGTAATTAGTTGTAGTACAAGGCGTTCTATGACTTTGGAGGGGTTGCAGAGGAGTGTGATAGGGCGGTGTGAGGAAGGTAGCGTGGGGTTTTTGTTGGGTTTGGGGAAAGTGATGATGATACCATGCTTCCAGATGTCTGGTATTGTGTTGTGTGAATAACTGTAGTTTGATATGTTAGTGAGTGCTTGTATGCTTTGTGGTCCCAGGTGTCTGAGGTGTATGTTGCTTATGTTGTCTAGGCCACAGGCGGGTGAGTGTTTGAGATTGTTGATGATATGCTTTGTCTGGTAGTTAGTGAAGGGTGCATAGTCAGGGTCTGTGGGAAATTGTCTCTTACGTCGGATGACACGTCGGTCGTCTTTATGGGGTTTTAGGTGGCTGATATGAGAGAAGTGATTAATGAGAGTGTTTGCTTGTTGTTTACATGAAGGAGTAGAGTCTGTTGTTGTGATTGCAGCATATGATTGTGTTGTGTTGCTGTTGGAAAGTGTGATGCTGTTTAGTGTTTTGTAGAGTTTTTTGGGGTTTGATTTGTGATCAAGTGATTGTAGGAAGTTATTCCAATTTACTGTTTGTTGTTCTTGTATTTTGTTGTTAATCTGGGTTTTGAGTACTAGGATTTGTTGTATGATATCTTGTGTGTGGGGTGCTGGGGAGTGTTTCAGTGTGCCGTGTTGTCTGATGAGGTTTTGAATTTCTGGTGAGAAGTTGGGGTTCTGTCTTTTTCTGTAACCTCCTAGAATGTGTTTCTTGTCAGTGTTTTGGATAGTTGTGTTGAATGTGTGGACAGCATGGTTGATGTTAGTGATGGGTGCGCTGTTTAGGGTTTCAAAGTGTTGTTCTGTCTCATTTGTGAAAGCTTCCCAGTTGGCTCTTTTATAATTAGTGTAAGTGTGTCTGTGGCTAGCTGGGGTGAGTCTGGTTTTGGTGGTGATAATGATCGGGAGGTGGTCGGAGCCTAAGGTTTTAATCACCTTCCAGGATGTTGTGGGGGCGAGTTCTGGGGAGCAAAAGGTGATATCTGGAGATGATGGGTCGGAGAGGGCTTGGTGGGGAGTATGGGTATGTTGATGGATGTCGTTGAGGATGTAAAGGTTATCTGATTGGTGTTGTAGGACCAGCTTTTTGTCTGTGTCAGGGATATCGACAAACCAGGCCGACGTCTTGGCGCTGATGTCACCACCCAGGATGATGTGTTGGGTGTTTGTGATATGTTGTAATTGTGGTCTGTATTTGTTGGGTACTGTGGGGGATGTTTGGGGAGGGATGTATCTGTTTATGATGGTTATGTTGGATATGTTGCCAGTGCGTATTTTAATGGATTGTATTTATGCTGTGTTATCATTTGAGGGGAGGAGGGATTTGGTATGTGCACTTGTGACTATATATGTTATGTCTTTGTGTACCAGGGTGATGAAGCCACCGCCACCGCCCACGGCCCGGTCTTGTCTAATGGTGGTGAACTCTTGAAATGTAGGTGTTTTTTGTGTTGTGCGGAGTTTTGTTTCTTGTATGATGGCAATGTGTATGTTGTGTTGTTTGATGAAGTGTGAGAGTTCGTGTTTCATTGTGTTGATGCCATCAATGGGTTAACAATTATATGACTTTTAAGGGGGGGATGTTTTTTTTTTTTAGTTGACTATTTCAAATACCCGGTATATTATATATTTTTAGTTTCCTCCCTAGACCTCCATCAACATTAAATAAATCATTCATTAGATCCCCCTTCTAGATTAATTTGTAATTTTTTCGGTAGAAATATGTCTCGGCCGAAAGCCAGTTCTTCCAACATTACAGGCTCACTATCGTTTGCCAGGGAAAAAATCGACACCTACATAGCACGAAAGGTCTTAATATTGACAAATAAATGGGGCGAAAGGTCTTAAAGTCGACAAACTAATGGGACAAACGTCTTAAAATCTCAAAACTATTGGGACTAAGTATGAGGGAGAAGGGGGACCCGAAAAACGGCCCATCTCCCCTTAAAATGATGCGAACCTGACCTATAACAGAGAGGTTGAAGAAATAAATGCCATGCTATCAGAGACCAATTATGACACCTGCATTAACCCCTTCTGTACCGGAAAATTATATTTAATTTTATTCTGGCTGCTATAAGATGATTATATTCAGCATAAATAGAGCCTCCAGCAATTAACAGGCTTCGAACTATCTCACTTAACCGTTTTCACTACAACAGATCCTCCTTAAACTGCAAAAAATCGTTTAAATATAGCTAGAATAAAATATATAAAAGGTTGCCGGTATAGTAGGGGCTAAAGGGAGATTTTTAGTTTGCTCCCTATACATCTATCAAGCATAAAATAATGTCCCAAAGATTCCCCTTCCAGATTAATGTGTACATATTTCGGTAGTAAATTGTCCCGTCCCATAGCTGGTTCCTCCTATATTACAGGCTCGCTATCGCTCGCAAGGAAAAACACGACACCTAAGTGGGTACGAATCGACAGAAATGGGGCGAAAGGTTGTATGATCGCCATACTAATGAAGCGAACGTCTTAAAACTCAAAACTAAGGGGGCTAAGCATTATAGAGAAGAGTGTTCTAAACAAAAATATAAGTGAAAATCCCCTCTTAACTTATAATGCCTTTTCAGATGACGGCCGCATGACTTATAATAGAGAGCTTGAAGTACTAAATGCCGTGCTAACAGAGGCCAATTATGACACCTTCCTAATTTGCTTCACCGATAAAAGCTCACAGGTACGGAACTGCTCTAGCGACATTTGACAGTATCGTATTAAGGAACACCCCATTCTCAACATCAATCCCCCATTACAGACCCCAATGTACTAGAATAAACTAATGAAAGCATATTATGCTCCCGGGATTCGAACTCGGGACACCAAATCCAGAACATAAGCATCTAATCCATTACATCACCAACACAGTTGAAGGTTAACTACACGATCTACCGTCTTGATAGCGTAATGCATAAATGCGCGGAATTTGGGTGTGAGTATCCTAGGTTCGAGTCCTTGGATTGCCACATGTATTTGTTGATTTCATTAATTGAGCTTAGAAGTAAAGTTGGTTGGTGAAAAACAAAATAAGATAACAAACAAATATACAGTATATATATATATATATATATTATATATATATATATATATAATATATATATATATATTATATATATAATATATACTGTATATATATACCGGTATATATATATATATATATATATATATATATATATATATATATATATATGGTGACCGGTCAACTCAACCAGATGACCATTTAAACCAGTATCTCTCAACCAGTACCAAATCAACCAATACGGTTAGGTTAGGTTAGGTTAGGTTAGTACTATATTTTGGCACTGGTTTGGTTGGTCTGGGTTAATTTGGCACTAGTTGAGAGCTACTGGTTGAAATAGTCTACTGGTTGAGATGACATGGAACCATATATATATATATATATTTATATATATATATATATATAGATATATATATATATATATATATATATATATATATATACACCTTCCCTACTACGCTTAGAAGACATATTCCTAGGTGGTTACTACAAACTCCCCCTTTACCTTTATATAGGGGAATATTATGCCTTTCTTCCAGTCATCAAGTGCACTCCCCTTCTCCCATGCTAGTTTGCACATTTTCCATGCTCATAAAAACAATAATAATATTGAAAATAATACTAAATATATAATAGTAATAACTGCATAAATTACTGAAATATCACCATTAATACTACCGTAAAAAAAAAAAGCTACTTCAAGCGTTTCATAGTGTAATATAGATATTATTGAAAATTAGCCACTTATTGTTGGTGCTATTTCACTTATACCAGATTGTATCATCTAACTCTATCGATAAAGCATATTTTCATTATTATATGAGTATTATATATATATATACATATAATACTCATATAATAATGAATTATATGCTATATCGATAGAGTTAGATGATACAATCTGGTATTAGTGAAATAACAACAACAATAAGTGGCTAATTTTCAATAATATCTATAATACAATATGAAACGCTTGAAGTAGCTGTTTTTTTACGGTAGTATTAATGGTGATATTTCAGTAATTTATGCAGTTATTACTATTAGCGTAGTAGGGAAGGCGTATAGTAGGGTAGTGAATGAGAGAGTGAGATCGAGCGAGAACGGAGAAATGGATAGGTGACGAGCAGGGCGGTTTTAGGAAGGGAAGAGGATGTGTAGATCAGATTTTTACCCTGAATTGTGTTGTGGAGAAATATCAGGAGGAACAACAACAGGTGTATGTTGCCTTTTTTGACTTGGAGAAGGCCTATGACAGAGTGGATAGAGAAGGTATGTGGAAAGTACTTAGAATATACGGAGTAGATGGCAAGTTGCTGAAAGCAGTGAAGAGCATGTATGAGGGTGCAAAGGCGGCAGTACGTGTGGAGAATGTGCATTGCGAGCTCTTTGATCTGAATGTTGGGTTGAAACAGGGGTGTTTGATGTCCCTGTGGTTGTTTACTGTATATATGGATGCAGTCATGGAAGAAATACAAGGAAGAGCAGTGGATGTTGGTGTATCGCTGATAAGGGAGTGGAACGAGTGGAAGCTGCCTGTACTGCTGTTTGCTGATGATACAGTTCTGATGAGCGATAATGAATGGGAGTTGCAGGGTCTGGTAAATATGTTTGGAACAGTGTGCGAACAATGGAATCTGAAGGTAAATGCGGGGAGGAGCAAGGTTATGGTCTTCGAAAGGAGTGAAGCCACAGAGTGTGAGGTGAAGTTGAATGGTCAGGCTATGGTGATTGTAAGCTCATTTAACTATCTGGGCAGTGTGCTGAGTAAAGATGGGACTATGGATGAAGAAGTGCAGGAGAGGGTGCAACAGGGGAAAAAGGTTGTAGGAACGCTGAAAGCAGTAACAAGAAATATGGTGGTCCATATGGAAGTGAAGAAGGCCATGCATATCAGTGTGGTAATCCCGGCACTGACTTTCGGAAGTGAAGCATGGACGTTGGTGGAGAAAATCGGACCAAGAGCGAGAGAGGAGGAAATGAGTTACTTGAAAAGTGCGTGCGGAGTTACATGGAGGGATAGACAGACGAATGAGGAAGTAAGAAGGAGGTGTGGTGTGGAGGTAGATGTGCTGGAAGGTGTGAAAAGTAACACCTTGAGATGTTTCGGCCATATGGAACATATGGAAAATGAGAGAATGACTAAGAGGGTGGAAGAATAGAGAGGGAGAGGTAAACCAAAATAGAGGTGGAAGAATGGAATGAAGAAGTATATGGATGAAGGCGGTGCTGGTTTGGAGGAGGGGCGTCGACTGACTGGGGACAGAGGTGCATGGGGGCGTATCGTTCGTGGACAAGCCTTCGGGGATCACGGCGCCAGTCAATAGATAGCTAGATAGATTATTTGTATTATTATTATTTATCGATTTTATTTATTGATTATTTTTTGTTGTATATTATATAATCATGATACAGTTCCCAGATGCCTTTAGTCTACACCCTTCACTGGGATTGGCCGTCTTTGAAGTAGAGATAGAAGACCCTGACAACAATGGAACTCAAGCTACACTCCAATATGTAATCAGACAAGCTCGTAAGGTTAGTTCTTCTAATTGTCCATATACTGTTTTGTTTTTTTATATATATTCCATCTACTCCTGTACATTCAACCGTTATTGAACGGTGAAGCCCGTCTAGGGGATGAGACATGTGAAGCACTTTTAGCTGCAACCAGCCCCTGCTATCTTGCCTTCGCAGGATGCATGGGGCTTAGTTGCTCACTCATGGCTCGAAGCAACCCCATCTCTGAACCTGCCTCACTCCAGTGCTTCAATGTCTCACCTCCTAGACTCGGACCCTCACTCTCAGAATACCAGCTAATGAGCAATGAACGTACTATCTACTAGGCATTGCCACCCTATAGCATATTTTTTTAATATGGGAATATTCGTACAGTGCTATTTAATCAGGGAACAATGAGGGTATTTATATTTAATAGGGCCCCTCCATCATTGACGACTTCGCCTATTAATAGTAATAGTCTCCATTCAACATTCTGCGCCAGCATTTTGAATATCCCGCGCGGAAGCATCATGGAGTACTCATCATAAGTGCACGCCTAATTCCCTTATGGAATCGTCATTTTGATTGGGTACCCTACAGAAAAAACTCTGTAAAGAATAAAAAAGAAAATTTAATTTAATATCTGTTATTGTATGACTTGCCATATACGTGAATTTCTTATGCTTGCTTCCCTGACACCAGGCCCCCTAGCGGCCATCTTCGTCCTTCCTTCTTCCGCGTCCCTCCCGACAACAGGGCTCGCGCCGTGTCCGCTTCATTCGTCGTTCGCAGAGCTTCTAGTGAGTCCTTACTTATTTGTATACATCTGTGTTGCAGTAACAAGGTTTAGATTAGCTAGCACGGCTGCCAGATTGGTCGGTCCGCAGGAAGAAGTGTTAAAATAGGGTACCATTGTAACAGGCGTCTACGTGTCCCGGATGGGTGTACTGCGTGTGTTATTTATTTTGTGATACGCCTTAGCTGTTGTGTTTACTTAGCTAGAAGGCGACCACTCTACGAGGCATTATACAGACTGTCAATAATTATTGAGGTAGTACATGCCATTTTCTTCTATTATCAGCAAAAGCTCTGGTTAAGGGTGTCCGTACGTGGTGCTCCACCTTCCAGGGTTCGTGTTTTGCTTAGGCCCCTTGGGTGGCCTCCCTCTACGTGGTGCGGCTGCTGGTTGCTGGGGTGTCGTCTGCTGGGATGTTCTTCAGTCCTTATGGTCGGCCTTGTTAGGGGTCTCGAACGTAGGTTTCAGGTAATTTAGTTGTCTAAATTTTCTGTTGTTTTTGTTACCTATGTATGCCCCTGATTCTGGTTCTTGCATGCGGTCTTGTTCCTTCGGGGTAGGGGAGACGTCCCTTATCATTATTATTATTGCATTTATTTTATGTGTGTGGGACTGCGGTCAAAAGGGGCTGTGCCAACCTCTTTTTTCCGGCAGCTTTTGTTTGTTCCGGTGGCCCCGTGAGTGGGGCCCAGGTTATTCGTCTTCGACGGATAGAAACATTCAAAGATCCCGGCGAGGTTTGGCTGAACCAATCTTCCGGCGGAATCGTATTCCGAGCAAGGATACAAACTCGGCTCGCCGAGTTAACTCTCCCGGCCTCACCTAGTGACACGTCAGACGTACCGCCTGCGGCATCCCCAGTCAAGTGTACACGAAGTGATTACGAAGAGTTTTGCAAACTTATTTAGTAGGATCACACCTTAACAAGGTCAGGGGACCTGTGAAATATCACAGGTAAGTTTGTGAAAATCAGCTAGACAAGTCCGGCGGAAGGTTAGCGTAGTGGTGCATTATAGCTAAGTTTCCGGCGGATTTGAGTTAGGATGTTTAACACCTCGCAGGTTATCCTTATGAGCATTGATTTCTGGACATTTTTCCAGGTCCCGGCTGCTTCTCCGGCGGAGTTGGACTTTTGTTCCCGGCGGAAGTGGGGGGGGGGGGGACCTCATTACAGCACCATGCCTAGTTTTGAACTTTGCGCTACGCCCTCTTGTTCCCTTTTACCAGTTTATGCTCATTCCCTTTGCATCAAATGCGTGAAATGTCTGGACTGCTCTAGGGGCGTGTGGTTATCCACACGCCATCTGTGCCATCTGTGCTAAATAAAAAAACGCTCTGCTGGCTAAGAAAGACCTGTCTTGTTTAGCGGCCTTGCACGAAGTGAAGGCTGCATTTAACTGTTATGCTAAAGACATAGCCCACAAGGCCCTCCAATGTGACGATGAAGTCCTGTGGGACAAATTGATTTTCAAGTCCCCCTTAGTTAAACCAGGACCCTCGAAAGCAGTCAGACCCAAGGTCAAAACTAAAGCTATCAGTAAAGAGTTTGTCAATACCAGTAGTGAGAGCGATGTCACCGAGGTCCCCTCCTCCGACCGTGCCACGCGGCGGAAGTCGAGGTCCAGGTCGAAGTCTCCCAGGACACATGCTCGCCACTGTACCTCAGATTCTTCCCAGTCTCACAAGCACCGCAGAGAAAAATACGACACCCCGAGCAGCAGGCGTGAGACTCCGCAGCCGCTCCCTCCTACACCTCCCTCGGATACATTTACACGTGATTCTGGGGAGTCAGAAATAGTATCTGAATCTTTACCATCTACATCTAGGCAGGAACAGGCTATACGTGAACCTCCTAATGTGACTTTTGCAATACCTAAATTAACGGTAGTTCCCCGGGGTGTGAAGGCGGCAGGCCCTAATAGGGTGCTGGCCGACCAGTTCAGGGGATATCCGCCGGGGACCCAATTAAGCTCACAGTTGACGCAGGACTCCCTCCCCATGGCGGCAGGGGGTTGCTGGCGCCAGTCAGACCCATCTCTAAATATCATTCCAGAACGGACTGAGGCCGACGACACCGACGTGTTGCCGTCGTCAGTGCCCGATTTATCATGGCCCCTGGCAGATAATGAGATCGACTCACACAGGCTAGAATCACAAGAGATCTTAGAGCAGAGTGAGGAGCCGGCAGATGGTTTGTTCTCCCTGGCTCCTCAGTCTCTCCCTAGTAATTATTCTGAGGCTAGTTCAAACTCATCCAAAGATACCTCTAGGAAATGGATGACTTCTAATCAGGTAAATGAGTTATTACACAATGTGATACAACATTATCAAACCCCTGCCTCATCTCATCCCAAAGTTACCCTCTCAGCTCAGCCCACTAACACATCTGTAACACATCTGTTTTTAGACCTTTAGAGTTGCCGGCTGTTCCCCCCTACTTGTCCAGCTCAGTCGGTAGCAGCTGCCCCAGGCCCCACAGGGCCGGCGGCACTCGCTTTGTCCAACTTTAGGGTGGTTACTGATGTTCATCCCCCTCCCTTAGATAAGGAGCCTATGAGGAAGGGCCCCATGCCCCTCCTTTATGGCACAGATTGCTCTTGGGTACCTGTAGTGCCAGAGAACCCCCTTATAGCTCAACCTTCAGTATCAGGGGACCCTCCAGTTCCAGGCGAGTGGTCCATTGAAATTAATAAGAACCGTAAATTTCGGGCCAGAGACGAGACAGGGCGGGTATTAGATGTCCTAATTAAAGGTGGCCCAAGTTCAGTTAACCCAGCATATTTTGTGTATTCTGCAGCGCCGGCCGTTCCTTCTGCCGCTTCTGCACGACTTTTTGCTGACTGGTCGAAGGCTGATGGCATTAATGATGTCAAAGCCTTAAATGCTCTTACGCCGGAGTTGGCTACAACTCCGGCTCTGGACCAAGCTCAGACTCCGGTACTGCAGATGCGGTCGCTGGGAGTAGGCCCTTGGGTTGACTGGGAGATAGAAGCACAGGTAATTGCCAAGACTATCACCACCAAAGCTTCACATCAAATCCCACCGGAGAATCATAATTATTTTTCCCTACCAGTATCCCAAGCAGAAGGTGTGCCCCCAGCCTTACTAACATTTGTGGCGGCCCCCAAAGTGTCATTGCATGCCCTTGATGAGCCTTTCTCTCCCCCCCCCCCCCCCGGCTACTCACTTGGACCGAGATTTTAAGTTACGCAATAAAGCCTACCGGATGTTCTCGCAGTACTTGGTGAGTCATCAAATAGCCGCCTCTCTTGCACGCACGATCTCGGCCATATATGAACCCCAAATAAGAAAAGCCGTGAAGCTTTCTCGCAGACTTTCACTACAAAACGCCATATCAGTCCCTAGGGGACATTAGAATTGCAATTTTGGAGGCGGTTCGAGCTCGCCAAGATCTGAGAGTACATCTGGTGAGAAAATTTCCGGCGGACATAGGTCGCCGGGTAACCCTCTCCCCGGTTCTGACACCCACCTTGCTTGACACTGAAACGTGGAGTCTAGTTTTTAATATGGTAAGTGGGTGGAAGCAGGTTACCTCCCAAGCTAGGAAGGATCCACCTAAGAAACCCTTTCATAAACCGAAGGGCGGTAGCAAACTGTACCAACCTCACCCTAAACAATCATCTAGAGACCCCAGACCACCTCCTCAGCACGGAGGTAATCAGTGCAAACCTAAACAAGGTAAGCACGGGTATAAAGGGAAAGCCCCATATAAACATCATCAGGGCGCTACAACAGCCAAAGCTAGTCAAGCGTCCGATTCCAACCCCCCTCCACCTCCAAAAAACTTGCCACTCACACTCCCCGCATCCCAGGGCCAAGCTCAAAGGCCCAGGATTGGGGAGTTGCCTTGCAGGACGAACCCCGGCTGCACCGGGGTTCGTTCCGTGCGTTCCGCTCAGCTTGGCCCAAACGTACCTGGGCCGGGAAGACAGTGAGCAAGGGAATCACCTGGCGGTGGCTCCGGCGGCCTCGACTGCGTCAGCCGCAAGAATACTCCCTTGTGTCTCAGGAGGCGGAGGTCATGATACAAGAAATGATTGCCAAACGGGTCCTTATTCAGATAGATCCCCTTCAGCCAGTTTTCACGTCAAGATTCTTTTTAGTGTCAAAAAGGGACAGTGGGCAGATGCGACCAGTTCTAGATCTCTCGCATCTGAACACCTTTATAGAGAACTCACCCTTCAGGATGCTGACAGTTCAGCAGCTCAGACTCGCACTTCCGCCGCAAGGTTGGATGTGTTCGATGGATTTCAAAGATGCCTATTGGCATGTTCCTATCAACAAGAGGTTCCAAAAGTTTCTCGCTCTCAGAATCCAACACGAGACTTATGTTTTTCAAAGGATGCCGTTCGGGTTAAACCTAGCACCAAGAGTATTTACCAAACTCGTCCGGCAAGCTCTTTTCCCCCTGTTAGTTCAAGGAATACAGGTGTTTTGGTATCTGGACGATTGGCTAGTAGTGGCGAACTCTGTAGAATTATGTCTAGACCATGTCAACCAGGTGTTAAATCATGTACAAGCTCTAGGGTTCAAGGTGAACTTGGCAAAGTCGCACCTTGTCCCCTCAAGGACGATTCAGTGGTTAGGGCTAATCTGGGATACCGCCGCTTTGACTCTGACTCAGAGTGCGGACTCCCGCGACAGATTTCGAAGGAAACTATTCCGGTTCCTCCACAGTCTGGATACGACCAGGAAAACGTGGGATTCCCTGATCGGTTCTATCAACTGGGTACAAATAACTGTCAAGCTGGGCCGATTGAAAGCCAAGCGATTAATCATGGAAGGCAACAAAGCCTTCCCTCTCTTGCCGGAGGAGAAATTATGGCCAATTCCTCCATTAATCCATACCTTGCTATCGGCCTGGACCAAGCAAGACGTCCTCCACTCAGTCACGTCATGGGTTTCTCCCCCGCCTACGGTATGGATAGACACGGACGCCTCGGGGACCCGGGGTTGGGAGTATCAGTCAAGTCTAGGCCACCAAGGGCAAGGCATTTGGGGGACAGACAAACAGTCACATATAAACAAGCAAGAGCTTTTAGTTCCCCTGCTTTTTCTCCAGACTCACGGCACAACATTAAAGAACAAATCAATAGCATTCCGAATGGACAATCAAACCGCAGTTTTTTGCATTCAGAAGCAAGGCTCAGTGAGGTCACGAGAGTTGTTGAGAGTTTCAGAACAAATTTTTACCCTAGCCGACTCGCTAGGGATTTCCCTACATGCTACCTACCTCCCCGGCGTAGCGAACGTCTGGGCAGATGCTCTGTCTCGCCGGAGGAGCACTCTAGTAGAATGGACAATCAAACAGGCTATCTTCAACAAGATGATTGCAAAGCCGGCCCGTCCACAGATAGACTTGTTTGCGTCAGCAGAGAACCACAGACTGCCACTCATTTTGACCTGGCACGGGGTAACCCCGGCGGGGGGGACCCGATGCATTGCTGGTGGACTGGAACAAGTGGACCTCAATCTATCTGTTTCTGCCACCAGACTCTGTGTTAATGTGCAAAGTCATTCACAAACTGAGAGATTACCGTGGCCAGGTAGCGTTGATCGCACCTCAGGTATGGTACCTCAGGCTCAGGTATGGTACCACCAATTGCAACAGTGGTGCAAGAACCCGACGCCCCTTCCGGTCTCCGTTTTCCACTTGGAAACGATTGGCAACCTTCTGACCTCGCTCAGTTTTGCCTTGTGGATATTTACTATGCCAAATGGCTAAATTAATTTGGACCAAGTGTCACCCAAAAGCTCATAAATCAATACACACCGGCGACCAGGCGACAATATCAATCACATTGGAAAACCTTTACAAGCTGGATTGTTGAGTCAGAGCAAAAGACTGCCTCGGCATCCTTAATCTTCAAGTATTTAGACTATCTTTTTGAGCAGAAAAATGTTTCGGTCATAACGTTAAAAAATCATCTGTCTGCCATTAGGACCCCCTTCCTTGACCTCACCGGCCTGTCTGTTCCGCAGGCGGAGGAGAAGGGTTTTATGAGGGCGTGTTTTAAGCTTCGTTCACCTCCGAGCCAGCTCATGCCAACCTGGTCCCTTGATAAAGCTCTAGAGTTGCTGCAATCACGCAAATATAATAATGCGCCGGACTTTGATTACATTTTAAAGAAAGACGTGTTTCTCATGGCACTTGCCACCGGAAACCGGGTCTCTGAGCTGGCGGCGATGAGCAACGAACCAAACTGTCTCAGGTTTGGGAGACTACACGACAATGTTCAAATCGCGCCGTCTCCCTCCTTTATTGCTAAGAACGAACATTCGGAACATGTTTTTTCTGAATTTTCCGTCCCGGCCTTAAAAAGAGGCCTCATTCATCACATTTTATGTCCTGTGCAAGCCCTCACAAAGTTTATGAGGATTGCGCAACCTCGCAAACTAGGTGCTTTCTGGGTTAACCGACTAGGTAAGCGCATTACAAAACGGAAGTTAGCTTCCTTGCTTGTCGACGTGATCAGGGAAAGCAATCCCGGCGTGATAGGCAGGGCTCACGACATTAGGAAATGGGCAGTGTCCCTCAGATTTTTACAAAAATGTTGATTGATGATATTGCTAAAACTCAACTTTCGGCTTCCAATCATACGTTCCTAACACGCTACATGTCGGTTGCCCTAGATAAACCAAAACGTACCTGTGTAGCTTTACGGCAACGGGTACAGTAGGTCTTATGATATTGTTTAGTTTTAAAAAAGGGGCGGGGGATGCGGAATAGTCCATATCCCCCTGTAGCCTTGGAGAATTGTGATAAATCACGAGCTGTGATAGGACGGGTTCTACAGTCCAGGATTAGTGGACTTATATTTAAATCCTAAGAATTTATCGCATAGTTGCAACTATGTCTGCTTTACCAAAGCGTACAATGATATGAATGTACAATTAAGTTAAGAACAGAACGTATACCTACGACAGAGTTATCGTTCTATAGGACACAGGGTGTCACTTTTTTATCATGCAGACGATCGGGTGCACCGATCTAACCATGAGCAAGCAGTTTCTTAATGCCACGCACTGCTAGCAAATTTTGTATACCTTTTTATATTTGTATTACATACAATAAATCTGAAGAAAATGTTATCCGGATTTTTTCTTCCCTAAGGTGAGGATATTTTTTACGAATGTCCCGCCTCCAGTCTTGATATTCAGGCGAAGTCGTCAATGATGGTGGGGCCCTATTAAATTATAGGTTTGATTCCCAAAGGGAAGTAGAGAAAACCTAATATTTAGTAGGGCCCCGTAATCATTGACGACTCGGGCCCTCCCAACCATCCCACTTCCCATTCGTTGATTTCTATAAGTTAATTCTAGATATATCAGTGAAGGACGAAGATGGCCGCTAGGGGCCTGGTGTCAGGGAAGCAAAGCATAAGAAATCCACGTATATGGCAAGTCATATAATAACAGATATTAAATTAAATTAATTTTTTATTTTTTACAGATTTTTTTTCTGTAGGGTACCCAATCAAAATGACGATTCCATAAGGGAATTAGGCATGCACTTATGATGAGTACTCCATGATGCTTCCGCGCAGGCTATTCAAAATGCTGGCGCAGGATGTTGAATGGAGACTATTACTATTAATAGGCGAAGTTGTCAATGATTACGGGGCCCTACTAAATATTAGGTTTTCTCTACTTACCTTTGGGAATCAAACCTATATTGGCGTTTCAATGGTCTTTGTGGTAATGCACTGAGACTAGGTACAGCACAAATTCCATGCCAATAATATCTTCCCCTTGACATATCAGGATTCGAACCCAGGTCCATTGGATTACCAGTCCAGTGGCAAGACCACACCACCACACCTCCCCTTGGTGATAGTGAAATAATATACATGATGTATATTATTAGAACATTATATGTGTTCTTGTATATTTAAATGTGGATTGCCGTTTAGCAAAAGATTTTGTTTCCAACTCAAATAATATATAAACAAGATATACTAATAATTCAACTAACAAGAAGACCAATATCAAAATATTACAATACTATCACTAAACATACTAAACAAAAATAAAAACAATGCAACATGATAATATTGTTTACCGTTTGTCTATCATAACATAAGCTTCAGCTAGTGTCCCAATTCATGACCGTGGTGGTGGTAAGCGATGACTTCGATTACCTAGATGTCGTTCTGAGCTACTCCCTGAAGAGCTACCTCCTGGTGTGGTCCACGAGGCTCCTGGTCCTCACCCGCCTCCCACTTCGCCGCCTCCAACAACTTCGCAACATCTTTGCTATGACAAATTCAATGCTTCTGATTCTCAATGGACAGGCTTCTCATAAGTTCGTATGCAATTACTTCATTCAGTTCCTGGGCAAGATATAGTAATTTGCTTTATTTTTTTTATTTTTTATTTTTTTATTTTTTTAAATACTAAATAGCCTATCTTGCTAATGGTCGTAAACATTAATGTAACAAAAACAATTGTACGTTTATGGAATATTTGACGATGATAATGAAAATTATGTTGATGATGATGTTTATTGTTTCAGATGTGATATCTTCGTAGAAATACCGTACAGTGACACCAGTAAACTGCCTCTTAAAGTCGCAACATGGAAGTCCACTATTGGCTTAAGTAATGTCTCCAACCTCCAATTATTTCCTGAAAAATTCACAACGTGAGTTGAAACTATCAACAAGTTGAAGAGAATAATTATAATGTATATGATTCCTCGAATGATCAGCAAAATTAATTATGCAAATACTGGCTACCTGCAAGTGATATTATTCAAACAGTGGAATACTATTGGAGACACATTTCAAAAGTCAAATATGTATATTTTCTAATATCTAATATTGAGCTTTGATAAGAGTAGACTATGTTATATTCTCGCTTCCTCTTTCCAATAGTGCCTTTCACACTATCATACGGTTTGTTTAACTCATATGCTTGGTAATTAGAAATGAACCACAGAAACTTATAATGGTCACATACAATCCTTAATTACTGGATCCCATCGTGACTTCCCAGAATTTGCAATGTTTCTATGTGTGGATCTTTACTGACTTAAATGGGTAGCAGTGAGGATTTTAGATCAACTCGTTGAAAAACTGTACCTGTTTTCTCACAATATTTGAACACAAGCCTCTAATTCTGTGAAAACCAATATTAAAACCTTGCGGACCATGACGCATTTTGACAGTTTTTCTGGCTATCATTAGACGATATTATACAGCTTAGGAAGGATCTGTGGGAGTGAACAATTTAAAAACTCCTACAATTAAACCCCTGACTTCCATATACCCTTCCTAATCTGAATAATATCGCCTAATACAAGCCAGAAAATATGAAAGAAGTGAGTCTCAGATCCTCAAAGGGTTAGGGAGTTAGTATATTCATCTCCTGTAGACTGACTGAAGGCCCCCATCTGAGGGTGTCCAACCAGATGCTGCCTTCGTTCGTCCGGGAAGTTGACGACCCTACCGCGCCCGGGGGGAAGCGGACCATAGTGGAGAGCCCCATGATGACTTTCTTTGAGACCGTCGCTCACTATGTCAATTTCACGTGAGTATGACAAGTTTGGACTAATTAAACCCTTCTGTACCGGCGACGTCTTTTTAATTTTAGTCTAGCTATATTTAGACACGTTTATGCAAATTAAGAAGGATCCGTGGTAGCAAAATGGTTTAATTGAGATAGTTCGTAGGCTGTTTATTGCTGGAATGCCTTTGAATAGTAGCCATAACATAGCTGAAAGAGCGTCGCCGTAGAAGAAGTGGCATAATTCTGGGTGGGTTCTATAATATATGGGTTAAATGTTGCATGTCTACTCACCTTTAAGGCCTTCTTCAATCATGATTGAATCTATATCACGTAATAATACACTCAGGTTGAAGGCAAACAAATTGCCTTCCACCCTTCAATTTTTGTTTCTATGTGTATTAAAGAGACAAAAGGCAAAGCTATGTGTATGAAAGAGACAAAAGGCAAAGCTATGTGTATGAAAGAGACAAAAGGCAAAGCTATGTGTATGAAAGAGACAAAAGGCAAAGCTATGTGTATGAAAGAGACAAAAGGCAAAGCTATGTGTATGAAAGAGACAAAAGGCAAAGCTATGTGTATGAAAGAGACAAAAGGCAAAGCTATGTGTATGAAAGAGACAAAAGGCAAAGGTATGTGTATGAAAGAGACAAAAGGCAAAGCTATGTGAATGAAAGAGACAAAAGGCAAAGCTATGTGTATGAAAGAGACAAAAAGCAAAACTATGTGTATGAAAGAGACAAAAGGCAAAGCTCCCCCAAAGTTGAAAGGGTGATAGTTGCTATTTTCAACGTTTTCTTATATATATATATATATATATATATATTTTCTTTAATACATACGAGGTTGAAAGAAATGGCAATTTCTGCGTTGGAAATTCTATTATTCAAAGTTTCCAGGTCTCTGATGAGTTTTCGCTGGGTGGCAGGAAGTAGATGAAGGAGATGAGCAAAATTCATGGTGGTACAGGGTTACATGAATGTAAATGATGATACAGGATATACGACGCGTTTCACTGGACAACCAGCATTATCAAGTAAGGAAGGAATGATATAAAAGGTAAACAGGAAGGGTATATATAGAGGGTGGAGGACCAGAGGAGGCGGAAAACAAGGGGCAAAAATCTACTATTGGTGGAGGGGGTTCTGGAAAAGAGAAAGGGGGGAACCGCTTCACGTATGCGCACTGGATGCGGGATGGTGGTTGGTTGGTGGGGTCGAAGCTGATTGGCTGCGTGTCGAGGGGCGTGGCCTAAGTTGTGTGGCGCCTGCGGAAGACGAAGCTGAAGGAGGTAGCGCGGGGGGCTGCATCAAGGGCACCGGGGGGCGAGGGGGGGTGTTAGGTCCTGTAGGAAAGTGCCTTTTGGCAGAAGGAAGGATCTGAAGGTCCAGAGTTTGGTTGTTGATGTTGGGATGTAAGGCTTGGATATATAAAGCTTCGAGTATAGGTAATCTCCTTGGGTCACTTTCTTTATCGAGTATGGTGGTGTGTTTCTCTAACTCGTTGCGTGTGAGGTGAGGGTGGTTAGGGGTGAGATAGTGGTCTTTGATGGCTTCAGCCTGAAGGTGAAGAGTTAGCCGACGTGAAAGACGAGTCTGCATCATACCAATATAGGAATGAGGTCCACAGTCCTCATAATTACAGGTATGTTGGTAAATGACGTGATCGTCGGTCATCGGGCTCTTTATCTTGGTGGAGGCAGGTTTGTTGCGGAGAACGAGGTTGGAGGTCTTGGGGGATTTGTAGTAAATTATTAATTTGATTTTGTTTTCCGGGTTGGTTGGGTGGACATGCTTGGAGATTATTTCTTTTAAGACGGCCTCGTCATTTTTGTGTTCAAAGGACATGTAATTGCGGTAGAAGATCTTAATTTCATTGGGGGGGTCAATGTTAGGAGGGCTTTGGGTGTACCATTTTTCAAGATGGTGGTTGATGGTGCTGGAGATGTCGGAGTTGGAATATCCGTTATTTACTAAAACTTGGGATAGTCTTTCTAGTTCCTGGTGGGTGTCGGCCCAGGTAGAGCAGTGCGTGAGGGCTCTCCTAACATAGGCGGAGATGGAGGATAGAAGATAACGGCGGGGGCATTCACTATCGCCGTTGAGGCATTGTCCTGTGTTAGTTGGTTTAATGTAGACGGTGGTTTTGAACCCATGGTCGTTCAGAGCTACGAGGATGTCGAGGAAGGGGAGTTGTCCATTGTTAGATTTTCAAAGGTGAAGTTAAGTTCGGAGGAGGTCATGAAGCGACGCTGGAGTTCCTGAAGTTCGTGGAGGTCCTTGATTTGCACGAAGATGTCATCCACGTATCTACAGTAGACGGCAGGTCGTTGGGCAGCTAGGAGCTCTTCCTCGATGGTACCCATGAAAAAGTTCGCAAAAAGAACTCCTAGAGGGCTGCCCATCGCTACACCGTCTATCTGCTTGTACATGTTGCCCCGGGGGCAAAGGAAAGGGGCCTCCTTGGTACATAGCTCCAGTAGTGTTTTCAGGGCCTTCTCCGGGATGTCCAGGGTTGGTGTATCAGGGCAATGATAAATTTGACGTAGAATCATGTCAATGGTCCTATCCACTGGCACGTTGGTGAACAGGCTTTCTACGTCGAGAGAGGCGATTGTGTGGTTGTTGCTACGGGGGGCGTCTCGTAAAATTTCCAAGAAATCGTGGGCTGAGTTAAGGTTGAATTGGCTGGGCACGTAGGGGGTGAGGAGGTTGTTGAGGGCCTTGGCGATCTGGTAGGTGGCAGTGGGGATCTGGGAGATGATGGGGCGGAGGGGGTTCCCAGGTTTGTGTGTTTTGACGGTTCCGTACGCATAACCAGGGGTGTACTCTCCGACGAGTTTTTTAAGGTGGATCCCTCCTTGTTTGGCGTTGATGGCGTTGATGGCCGCCATCAACGCCAACCAAGGTGGGATCCACCCCTTCCTCGACATCCTCGTAGCTCTGAACGACCATGGGTTCAAAACCACCGTCTACATTAAACCAACTAACACAGGACAATGCCTCAACGGCGATAGTGAATGCCCCCGCCGTCATCTTCTATCCTCCATCTCCGCCTATGTTAGGAGAGCCCTCACGCACTGCTCTACCTGGGCCGACACCCACCAGGAACTAGAAAGACTATCCCAAGTTTTAGTAAATAACGGATACTCCAACTCCGACATCTCCAGCACCATCAACCACCATCTTGAAAAATGGTACACCCAAAGCCCTCCTAACATTGACCCCCCCAATGAAATTAAGATCTTCTACCGCAATTACATGTCCTCTGAACACAAAAATGACGAGGCCGTCTTAAAAGAAATAATCTCCAAGCATGTCCACCCAACCAACCCGGAAAACAAAATCAAATTTATAATTTACTACAAATCCCCCAAGACCTCCAACCTCGTTCTACGCAACAAACCTGCCTCCACCAAGATAAAGAGGCCGATGACCGACGATCACGTCATTTACCAACATACCTGTAATTATGAGGACTGTGGACCTCATTCCTATATTGGTATGACGCGGACTCGTCTTTCACGTCGGCTAACTCTTCACCTTCAGGCTGGAGCCATCAAAGACCACTATCTCACCCCTAACCACCCTCACCTCACACGCAACAAGTTAGAGAAACACACCACCATACTCGATAAAGAAAGTGACCCAAGGAGATTACCTATACTCGAAGCTTTATATATCCAAGCCTTACATCCCAACATCAACAACCAAACTCTGGACCTTCAGATCCTTCCTTCTGCCAAATGGCACTTTCCTACAGGACCTAACACCCCCCCTCGCCCCCCGGTGCCCTTGATGCAGCCCCCCGCGCTACATCCTTCAGCTTCGTCTTCCGCAGGCGCCACACAACTTAGGCCACGCCCCTCGACACGCAGCCAATCAGCTTCGACCCCACCAACCAACCACCATCCCGCATCCAGTGCGCATGCGTGAAGCGGTTCCCCCATTTCTCTTTTCCAGAACCCCTCCACCAATAGTAGATTTTTGCCCCTTGTTTTCCGCCTCCTCTGATCCTCCACCCTCTATATATACCCTTCCTGTTTACCTTTTATATCATTCCTTCCTTACTTGATAATGCTTGTTGTCCAGTGAAACGCGTCGTATATCCTGTATCATCATTTACATTTATGTAACCCTGTACCACCATGAATTTTGCTCATCTCCTTCATCTACTTCCTGCCACCCAGCGAAAACTCATCAGAGACCTGGAAACTTTGAATAATAAAATTTCCAACGCAGAAATTGCCATTTCTTTCAACCTCGTATGGATTAAAGAAAATTTATTACCTGGCTTTACTAACATATATATATATATATATACGAATATATATAAATATATATATATATATATATATATATATATATATATATATATATATATATACATATATATATATATATGAGTGTGTGTCTGTGTTTGTGTTTTTATTTTTTTTTTTTTTTTTTTTTTTTTTTTTTTTTGGGGTGTACGGGGAAGAAGTGTGGTGTGCTTGTTTAGTGTTGTGAAATGAATAGGAGAAGGTGTTTGTAAGAGCTAGCTGGATTACTCTCTGGGTAGGTGAGACATAAACAAAAACAGTTAGTGAAGCCAAACAAATGTAAAAGGAGTTCAATAACTCCTTATCACATGCTTACAGATACCGAACTTCTTTACTACTGGCCTGTGAAAGATGGACACATAACGGACTCAAACTGCTATAAACGCCAATAGAGGCTTTTTCAATTTATCTATTAAGGTGGACCATCCATCCATCATGTTTAGCCCCACAAGTTTTGACATTTTAAGACGTTGGTTCCATTAGTTTGGCGATTTTAAGACCTTTCACCCCATTTATTTGTCATTGTTAGGACCTTTTGTGTCATTTATGTGTCGATTTTCTTCCTGGCTAACGATAGCGAGCTTGTAAATTTAGGAGGAAGCGGGCTTTGACCGGAATATATTTCTACCTAAAAATTTAAACATCTATCTTGATGGGGGGTCTAGGGGGTGTTTGTCTAAACTTGATGAAGGTCTAGACAATAGCAAACACAACAAAATAAAAGATTAATTAATAGACTAAGAAAACAGCCACTAGCTCCTTATTATTTTTTTTGTTTTCAGATATACCTACATTACACCACCTGATCGGAAGTTTGGTGCTGAAAGGAAAGATGGGTCATGGTCAGGGATGATTGGCTCAGTCATGCAAGGGGTAAAGTATTCAGTATTATCATAATACTGTACCAAAAGTCTTGAACATTAACCTCTATAACTCACAAACGGCTAGAGTAATAGCGCTACTATTTCTACCATTGGGGAATGATCAGTCTGGGAAAAGGTGTGGAAATGTACAGCCCATTTGCTCTAGCCCTTTTTGAGTTATAGAGGTTAGGGGTCACTAGTTCTGGACTAGCTACTTGGAACAGGGTATAACCAATATATTCGCACCCGGTAAGGTTTAAGGGGACATTGGTTATTTGGTGGGGTCTACTTATATATATATATATATATATATATATATATATATATAATATTATATATATATAATATATATATATGTATATATATATATATATGTATATATATATATATATATATATATATATATAATATATATATATGTATATATATATATATATAGTATATATATACAGTATATATATATACTGTATACTGTATTTTAATTTATTTTTAGTTACATCCCTAGACCTCCATCAAACTTTAAACAAAATAAAAAAACATCCATTAGATCCCCATTCAAGATTAATTTGGGCATTTTTCGGGAGAAAAATGTCACGGCCGAAGGCCGGTTCAAAACAATTATAGGCTCGCTATTGCTTGTCAGGAAAATAAAAACGTAGACACCTAAAGGGCACGAAAGGTCTTAATATTGACATAAATATGGGGTGAAAGGTCTTAAAATCAACAAACTAATAGGGAAAACGTCTTAAAATCTCAAAACTAATGAGGATAAGGAGGAGGAAGAAAGGGGACCAGAAAAACGACCCATCTTCCCTTAATTCTCTCAGTATTAGAGGACCCATTTTTGCACGTCATTAATTAGACAATTTCGAACACAATATGAATGATATTTAGGAATCCAAGGGGTAAAAACTATCTCACATATCTCTCTAGGTATAACAAGTTCTTCCTATTATGAATATCATCGTCTAAAACTAGCCTGAATAAATCTGTCAAAGCACGTCATAATCTTCAAGGGGTTAGGTAGTATTTCAGAGACCCCGAGAGGGCAGCACTATGATAATGAAACCTATGGAAATTATACACACACCTACCGCTGATGTGATGAAATATTGTTTTCATTTTGGTTAAATTTATCACATAAATAGTTCGCAAGACCCCAAATATGGGACTCCCTGAGTACTCATTCCACGTCCTATCTCCATAGTTCCAAAAGTTTGAGGCAGGAGGGACAAAGATTTTAAACTAAAATTACACTACAACTCAATACATATAGATAAATTAAGTTAATTGAGCATTTGGTGAAGGAAAATTGCAAAGTAATATATGTATATATATATATATATATATATATATATATATATATATATATATACCGGTATATATATATATATATATATATATATATATATATATATATATATATATATATATATATATATATATATGTTGGTAAAGCCAGGTTATAAATTTTCATTAATACATACGAGGTTGAAAGAAATGGCAATTTCTGCGTTGGAAATTTTATTATTCAAAGTTTCCAGGTCTCTGATGAGTTTTCGCTGGGTGGCAGGAAGTAGATGAAGGAGATGAACAAAATTCATGGTGGTACAGGGTTACATTAAAGTACATGAAGATACAGGATATACGACGCGTTTCACTGGACAACCAGCATTATCAAGTAAGGAAGGAATGATATAAAAGGTAAACAGGAAGGGTATATATAGAGGGTGGAGGATCAGAGGAGGCAGAAAACAGGGGGCAAAAGTCTGCTATTGGTGGAAGGGTAAACTAGGAGAGAGAAAGGGGGTAACCGCTTCACGCATGCGCACTGGATGCGGGATGGTGGTCAGTAGGTGGGGTCGAAGCTGATTGGCTGCGTGTCGAGGGGCGTGGCGCCACCTAAGTTGTGTGGCGCCTTCAGAAGACGAAGTTGAAGGAGGTAGCACGGGGGACTGCGTCAAGGGCACCGGGGGGCGAGGAGGGGTGTTAGGTCCTGTAGGGTAGTGCCTTTTGGCAGAAGGAAGGATCTGAAGGTCCAGAGTTTGGTTGTTGATGTTGGGATGTAAGGCTTGGATATATAAAGCTTCGTGTATAGGTAATCTCCTTGGGTCACTTTCTTTATCGAGTATGGTGGTGTGTTTCTCTAACTCGTTGCGTGTGAGGTGAGGGTGGTTAGGGGTGAGATAGTGGTCTTTGATGGCTCCAGCCTGAAGGTGAAGAGTTAACCGACGTGAAAGACGAGTCTGCGTCATACCAATATAGGAATGAGGTCCACAGTCCTCATAATTACAGGTATGTTGGTAAATGACGTGATCGTCGGTCATCGGGCTCTTTATCTTGGTGGAGGCTGGTTTGTTGCGGAGAACGAGGTTAGAGGTCTTGGGGGATTTGTAATAAATTATTAATTTGATTTTGTTTTCCGGGTTGGTTGGGTGGACATGCTTGGAGATTATTTCTTTTAAGACGGCCTCGTCATTTTTGTGTTCAGAGGACATGTAATTGCGGTAGAAGATCTTAATTTCATTGGGGGGGTCAATCTTGGGAGGGCTTTGGGTGTACCATTTTTCAAGATGGTGGTTGATGGTGCTGGAGATGTCGGAGTTGGAGTATCCGTTATTAACTAAAACTTGGGATAGTCTTTCTAGTTCCTGGTGGGTGTCGGCCCAGGTAGAGCAGTGTGTGAGGGCTCTCCTAACATAGGCGGAGATGGAGGATAGAAGATAACGGCGGGGGCATTCACTATCGCCGTTGAGGCATTGTCCTGTGTTAGTTGGTTTAATGTAGACGGTGGTTTTGAACCCATGGTCGTTCAGAGCTACGAGGATGTCGAGGAAGGGGAGTTGTCCATTGTTAGATTTTTCAAAGGTGAAGTTAAGTCCGGAGGAGGTCATGAAGCGATGCTGGAGTTCCTGTAGTTCGTGGAGGTCCTTGATTTGCACGAAGATGCAAAATAACGGATACTCCAACTCCGACATCTCCAGCACCATCAACCACCATCTTGAAAAATGGTACACCCAAAGCCCTCCCAACATTGACCCCCCCAATGAAATTAAGATCTTCTACCGCAATTACTTGTCCTCTGAACACAAAAATGACGAGGCCGTCTTAAAAGAAATAATCTCCAAGCATGTCCACCCAACCAACCCGGAAAACAAAATCAAATTAATAATTTATTACAAATCCCCCAAGACCTCCAACCTCGTTCTCCGCAACAAACCAGCCTCCACCAAGATAAAGAGCCCGATGACCGACGATCATGTCATTTACCAACATACCTGTAATTATGAGGACTGTGGACCTCATTCCTATATTGGTATGACGCAGACTCGTCTTTCACGTCGGTTAACTCTTCACCTTCAGGCTGGAGCCATCAAAGACCACTATCTCACCCCTAACCACCCTCACCTCACACGCAACGAGTTAGAGAAACACACCACCATACTCGATAAAGAAAGTGACCCAAGGAGATTACCTATACTCGAAGCTTTATATATCCAAGCCTTACATCCCAACATCAACAACCAAACTCTGGACCTTCAGATCCTTCCTTCTGCCAAAAGGCACTACCCTACAGGACCTAACACCCTTCCTCGCCCCTCGGTGCCCTTGACGCAGTCCCCCGCGCTACCTCCTTCAGCTTCGTCTTCTGCAGGCGCCACACAACTTAGGCCACGCCCCTCGACACGCAGCCAATCAGCTTCGACCCCACCTACTGACCACCATCCCGCATCCAGTGCGCATGCGTGAAGCGGTTACCCCCTTTCTCTCTCCTAGTTTACCCTTCCACCAATAGCAGACTTTTGCCCCCTGTTTTCCGCCTCCTCTGATCCTCCACCCTCTATATATACCCTTCCTGTTTACCTTTTATATCATTCCTTCCTTACTTGATAATGCTGGTTGTCCAGTGAAACGCGTCGTATATCCTGTATCTTCATGTACTTTAATGTAACCCTGTACCACCATGAATTTTGCTCATCTCCTTCATCTACTTCCTGCCACCCAGCGAAAACTCATCAGAGACCTGGAAACTTTGAATAATAAAATTTCCAATGGAGAAATTGCCATTTCTTTCAACCTCGTATGTATTAAAGAAAATTTATTACCTGGCTTTACCAACATAAAACTTCACGAGAATGCCAGACATCGCACCAGCACCCTCCAGTTTCGTGAAGAACTGGTGAAGGACTAAATAATTGAAAAACGTGAGCTCGCCAACAACCTTCGTAAAGAACGAGATGCTCTTCTACGGATTTGGGAAGACGAAACCCCTCCAGACCACCTCAAAGCCGAAATCAACATAGCCCTCGAACAACTCCTTGAACAACACAGAAGACAAGCCGAAAACACAACCATAAAAAAGCTTGCCCGTCTTTATGGCGGAAACTTAAAACTACCCAAAGCAACAAAAGGATATATAAACCTTACTAACACCATTCTGACCCTGGACCAAGAAGACCTCCTCAACAAAGGCCTCAACTGCCACTACAGCTCCAAACCTGGCCCCCACCGGAAACGCCTAGAAACGGAAATCCTCCTGGACGACATCCTACGACTCAAGAAGGATGGCAAGGTCACCACTACTCCCGCCCTACAACCTACTCTCCTCGCTGAAGCCGCCAAAACCAGAGGAACTCACCATAGCAAAATACTCAACAAACAACACTTCCAAGCTGCCAAACTATTAAGAGACAACCCCAACATCATCATCCGTCGTGCGGATAAAGCTTCCTGCCTCGTGATCCATGACAAGGAGGAATATCTTAGAAAAATGGACGTCATCTTAAGTGACAACACTAAATTTAAAAAGATCACCCGCAACCCAACCGACGAAATCAAACGTATTGCCAACACCACCATCACCGCCATCAACGCCAAACAAGGAGGGATCCACCTTAAAAAACTCGTCGGAGAATACACCCCTGGTTATGCGTACGGAACCATCAAAACACACAAACCTGGGAACCCCCTCCGCCCCATCATCTCCCAGATTCCCACTGCCACCTACCAGATCGCCAAGGCCCTGAACAACCTCCTCACCCCCTACGTGCCCAGCCAATTCAACCTTAACTCAGCCCACGATTTCTTGGAAATTTTACGAGACGCCCCCCGTAACAACAACCACACTATCGCCTCTCTCGACGTAGAAAGCCTGTTCACCAACGTGCCAGTGGATAGGACCATTGACATGATTCTACGTCGAATTTATCATTGCCCTGATACACCTACACTGGACATTCCGGAGAAGGCCCTGAAAACACTACTGGAGCTATGTACCAAGGAGGCCCCCTTCCTTTGTCCCTGGGGCAACATGTACAAGCAGATAGACGGTGTGGCGATGGGCAGCCCCCTAGGAGTTCTTTTTGCGAACTTTTTCATGGGTACCATCGAGGAAGAGCTCCTAGCTGCCCAACGACCTGCCGTCTACTGTAGATACGTGGATGACATCTTCGTGCAAATCAAGGACCTCCACAAACTACAGGAACTCCAGCGTCGCTTCATGACCTCCTCCGGACTTAACTTCACCTTTGAAAAATCGAACAATGGACAACTCCCCTTCCTCGACATCCTCGTAGCTCTGAACGACCATGGGTTCAAAACCACCGTCTCCATTAAACCAACTAACACAGGACAATGCCTCAACGGCGATAGTGAATGCCCCCGCCGTTATCTTCTATCCTCCATCTCCGCCTATGTTAGGAGAGCCCTCACGCACTGCTCTACCTGGGCCGACACCCACCAGGAACTAGAAAGACTATCCCAAGTTTTAGTAAATAACGGATACTCCAACTCCGACATCTCCAGCACCATCAACCACCATCTTGAAAAATGGTACACCCAAAGCCCTCCCAACATTGACCCCCCCAATGAAATTAAGATCTTCTACCGCAATTACATGTCCTCTGAACACAAAAATGACGAGGCCGTCTTAAAAGAAATAATCTCCAAGCATGTCCACCCAACCAACCCGGAAAACAAAATCAAATTAATAATTTATTACAAATCCCCCAAGACCTCCAACCTCGTTCTCCGCAACAAACCAGCCTCCATCAAGATAAAGAGCCCGATGACCGACGATCACGTCATTTACCAACATACCTGTAATTATGAGGACTGTGGACCTCATTCCTATATTGGTATGACGCAGACTCGTCTTTCACGTCGGTTAACTCTTCACCTTCAGGCTGGAGCCATCAAAGACCACTATCTCACCCCTAACCACCCTCACCTCACACGCAACGAGTTAGAGAAACACACCACCATACTCGATAAAGAAAGTGACCCAAGGAGATTACCTATACTCGAAGCTTTATGTATCCAAGCCTTACATCCCAACATCAACAACCAAACTCTGGACCTTCAGATCCTTCCTTCTGCCAAAAGGCACTACCCTACAGGACCTAACACCCCTCCTCGCCCCCCGGTGCCCTTGACCCAGTCCCCCGCGCTACCTCCTTCAGCTTCGTCTTCTGCAGGCGCCACACAACTTAGGCCACGCCCCTCGACACGCAGCCAATCAGCTTCGACCCCACCTACTGACCACCATCCCGCATCCAGTGTGCATGCGTGAAGCGGTTACCCCCTTTCTCTCTCCTAGTTTACCCTTCCACCAATAGCAGACTTTTGCCCCCTGTTTTCCGCCTCCTCTGATCCTCCACCCTCTATATATACCCTTCCTGTTTACCTTTTATATCATTCCTTCCTTACTTGATAATACTGGTTGTCCAGTGAAACGCGTCGTATATCCTGTATCTTCATGTACTTTAATGTAACCCTGTACCACCATGAATTTTGCTCATCTCCTTCATCTACTTCCTGCCACCCAGCGAAAACTCATCAGAGAACTGGAAACTTTGAATAATAAAATTTCCAACGCAGAAATTGCCATTTCTTTCAACCTCGTATGTATTAAAGAATATTTATTACCTGGCTTTACCAACATAAAACTTCACGAGAATGCCAGACATCGCACCAGCACCCTCCAGTTTCGTGAAGAACTGGTGAAGGACCAAATAATTGAAAAACGTGAGCTCGCCAACAACCTTCGTAAAGAACGAGATGCTCTTCTACGGATTTGGGAAGACGAAACCCCTCCAGACCACCTCAAAGCCGAAATCAACACAGCCCTCGAACAACTCCTTGAACAACACAGAAGACAAGCCGAAAACACAACCATAAAAAAGCTTGCCCGTCTTTATGGCGGAAACTTAAAACTACCCAAAGCAACAAAAGGATATATAAACCTTACTAACACCATTCTGACCCTGGACCAAGAAGACCTCCTCAACAAAGGCCTCAACTGCCACTACAGCTCCAAACCTGACCCCCACCGGAAACGCCTAGAAATGGAAATCCTCCTGGACGACATCCTACGACTCAAGAAGGATGGCAAGGTCACCACTACTCCCGCCCTACAACCTACTCTCCTCGCTGAAGCCGCCAAACCAGAGGAACTCACCATAGCAAAATACTCAACAAACAACACTTCCAAGCTGCCAAACTATTAAGAGACAACCCCAACATCATCATCCGTCGTGCGGATAAAGCTTCCTGCCTCGTGATCCATGACAAGGAGGAATATCTTAGAAAAATGGACGTCATCTTAAGTGACAACACTAAATTTAAAAAGATCACCCGCAACCCAACCGACGAAATCAAACGTATTGCCAACACCACCATCACCGCCATCAACGCCAAACAAGGAGGGATCCACCTTAAAAAACTCGTCGGAGAATACACCCCTGGTTATGCGTACGGAACCATCAAAACACACAAACCTGGGAACCCCCTCCGCCCCATCATCTCCCAGATCCCCACTGCCACCTACCAGATCGCCAAGGCCCTGAACAACCTCCTCACCCCCTACGTGCCCAGCCAATTCAACCTTAACTCAGCCCACGATTTCTTGGAAATTTTACGAGACGCCCCCCGTAACAACAACCACACTATCGCCTCTCTCGACGTAGAAAGCCTGTTCACCAACGTGCCAGTGGATAGGACCATTGACATGATTCTACGTCGAATTTATCATTGCCCTGATACACCTACACTGGACATCCCGGAGAAGGCCCTGAAAACACTACTGGAGTTATGTACCAAGGAGGCCCCCTTCCTTTGTCCCTGGGGCAACATGTACAAGCAGATAGACGGTGTGGCGATGGGCAGCCCCCTAGGAGTTCTTTTTGCGAACTTTTTCATGGGTACCATCGAGGAAGAGCTCCTAGCTGCCCAACGACCTGCCGTCTACTGTAGATACGTGGATGACATCTTCGTGCAAATCAAGGACCTCCACAAACTACAGGAACTCCAGCGTCGCTTCATGACCTCCTCCGGACTTAACTTCACCTTTGAAAAATCTAACAATGGACAACTCCCCTTCCTCGACATCCTCGTAGCTCTGAACGACCATGGGTTCAAAACCACCGTCTCCATTAAACCAACTAACACAGGACAATGCCTCAACGGCGATAGTGAATGCCCCCACCGTTATCTTCTATCCTCCATCTCCGCCTATGTTAGGAGAGCCCTCACGCACTGCTCTACCTGGGCCGACACCCACAAGGAACTAGAAAGACTATCCCAAGTTTTAGTAAATAACGGATACTCCAACTCCGACATCTCCAGCACCATCAACCACCATCTTGAAAAATGGTACACCCAAAGCCCTCCCAACATTGACCCCCCCAATGAAATTAAGATCTTCTACCGCAATTACATGTCCTCTGAACACAAAAATGACGAGGCCGTCTTAAATGAAATAATCTCCAAGCATGTCCACCCAACCAACCCGGAAAACAAAATCAAATTAATAATTTATTACAAATCCCCCAAGACCTCCAACCTCGTTCTCCGCAACAAACCAGCCTCCACCAAGATAAAGAGCCCGATGACCGACGATCACGTCATTTACCAACATACCTGTAATTATGAGGACTGTGGACCTCATTCCTATATTGGTATGACGCAGACTCGTCTTTCACGTCGGTTAACTCTTCACCTTCAGGCTGGAGCCATCAAAGACCACTATCTCACCCCTAACTACCCTCACCTCACACGCAACGAGTTAGAGAAACACACCACCATACTCGATAAAGAAAGTGACCCAAGGAGATTACCTATACTCGAAGCTTTATGTATCCAAGCCTTACATCCCAACATCAACAACCAAACTCTGGACCTTCAGATCCTTCCTTCTGCCTAAAGGCACTACCCTACAGGACCTAACACCCCTCCTCGCCCCCCGGTGCCCTTGACCCAGTCCCCCGCGCTACCTCCTTCAGCTTCGTCTTCTGCAGGCGCCACACAACTTAGGCCACGCCCCTCGACACGCAGCCAATCAGGTTCGACCCCACCTACTGACCACCATCCCGCATCCAGTGTGCATGCGTGAAGCGGTTACCCCCTTTCTCTCTCCTAGTTTACCCTTCCACCAATAGCAGACTTTTGCCCCCTGTTTTCCGCCTCCTCTGATCCTCCACCCTCTATATATACCCTTCCTGTTTACCTTTTATATCATTCCTTCCTTACTTGATAATGCTGGTTGTCCAGTGAAACGCGTCGTATATCCTGTATCTTCATGTACTTTAATGTAACCCTGTACCACCATGAATTTTGCTCATCTCCTTCATCTACTTCCTGCCACCCAGCGAAAACTCATCAGAGAACTGGAAACTTTGAATAATAAAATTTCCAACGCAGAAATTGCCATTTCTTTCAACCTCGTATGTATTAAAGAAAATATATATATATATATATATATATACATACAGTATATATATATATATATATATATATACATACAGTATATATATATATATACATAAAATTTACCCTATTATTTCAAGACTTCCATCCCAAGGTGAGCACTAATTCGTTTAATGTTAACCTGTATCAATTGAAAAAACATGTCCTCGCATCCTGAAACCGTTAAAGCAACATCACCACATCATGCATTAATTCATCACTGAGATGACGGGGGTTGAACAGACACCCCCAAACCAACACAAGAATAGCAGTCATCCAGGACAGCAGGAAGAATAGGACAAGACAGAAGCAGGAGAAGATGAGAGGAAATGAGACTCGACCAACTTCCCAAGGTTTAATTCCGGCCCTGATACACAAGTCTACCTCTTTTTTCAGAATTACCCATGCTCTAAATTTCGGAGAAATAGGTCAGTCTACCCGGAAAAGGAGTTCGAGCCCTGGCCACTCACAGGGGCCTGAACTCTTCCAACGGCAGAGGCAGGACCCACCGCCCGAGGCAAATCATCAGCTCCAGCCCAATTTGCAGTACAATGAAGAAATGTTTATGCAAGTAAAGCACCAAGAACCCTTCCATTATAGAAATAAGTCGGACCCTCAGTACCCCTCCTATAGTACCTTCCCGGAAGACTGGGAATGAAGTAAATGCAGTGATAGATAAGAAACTTTTTGCCGGCAGAATAAGAAAAGCCAGATACCATGATGGATAGAAAATCATCTATTACATCACCACAAGGCCCTCTAAAAATAAGGGACCAAGATCACGAGATTAAGAATCTCCATGTGTACCAATAAATAACCCCCATGTATATTTAGATTAAGTATTACCTTCACCATTGCCAAAAACAACGATATCCACATGTCCCTATGAACTCGAAAGACACCAAGTTGAACCCTAATATGAACCCGAATATAGCCTGACTTTAACTGAAGGAAATCAAGCAAATACGATTGTAACCTTCGTCTGGTCACGCCGGGAGGAAAACATTGGTATTGCCGCTTCACCAGACGTCCAGTCCGGAACCCCTTCACCTGTACCTGGGAGAGAGGCAGTTCCCCTTGACGCCCAGCACTGCAGTACCACGAGAGGCAGTTCCCCCTGACGTCCAGCCCTGTAGAACCACGAGACCACGTCGACCAGATTCTCACTCTCGGCTTCCTTCACCCCTACCCTAAGTGTCTCTGAGTATATTAAGTTGTGGCTATTAGTTGTGAAGGTAAGGTAAAATATGTGAATATTCCATTTTTAATTAACTCTAGATCTGTGCCCAGGATCTATCTTGAATCTGTGTTACCCGTGTGAAATACTAAAGTTTGATCCGTACGAGTGATTTATAAGTACGAGATATTGCCTGGTAAATCTGTGTGAACCCGTCTTAAACTAATTTACCCACATGCTTCATCTTCACATTTTGATCAGTGTTACTTAGCTGGAATATTCGCAGATGTTCCTCTTATGTGTCCTTTATTCTGTGTGTAACGAAGTTGAAGTCAAAGTGTATAACTTGAATTTATTCCCTTCTTAAATCTCCTATTTACCTAGAACCTTCGCCCAATTATAAGATTATTTTATCTACTTAATTACTATCCAGAGAGCTTTATCATATTATTCCCCTTTATTTTGAAAGTCAAGACCCCATTCGTTGAATTAGTATTTATTCGTTGACAATTTATATTCTATTAATTCTTGTGAATAATCTAATAATATACTTATTTGGATCATATAATTCTTTCCACACGTATCTAGGAATTCCGTTTGTTTATTCATATGTCAAGTTAGCTTACGTTTAGGCTATTAATTTTTCTTCGATTACTTGATTTAGTAATTATTTATTATAACCATTTCAAGGTTATAATATAACGCTACAATAGTTCTGCGTTTTAAATAGGAATTTGTTAATTTATTCAGAACTCCTTTTATGCCAAGTTTTGGTATTTGATTAATACAACTTCGTTGTGTACGCCATTGTGTACGCCCCTCCCCCAGGCGGCACGTTTGATCTTTTACCTGTGCGCGGCCTAGCTTCCTACCCCGCGCAGTGAACAATACGTTCCATTGTCTTGCGTAGCATTCCAGAATACTTCACGTTAGACGCTTGGCTCCCATATATATTATTATCAAGGATACTATTCTGTTTATATATGTATCTGTATCCTATGCATTTTTTTCCTTCCTTGATTGTCGTGTAACTTAATCTAGTACTCCATTTGAGAATAAGGTTATTATTAACTCTTCCATTGTATTTATTGCTTGATCCCTGTTTTACATATAACAGTCGAGTCTAGTGTATATATAACCTAGTTATGTCTGTTAACCTGACAAGCGCGATTTGACAGTAGGTGCTAGGGTAGTTATTTGTGCATTTCTAGCCCTGGATTCTGACAGAATTCGTTATATTTACAATATAAACCATTATTTGTTTTCGGTATGCTTTTATTTTACATATATGATGTATATATGAACCTTCAAGAGTGCTAAAATAAGTGGGAAAAGCATTTGGGTGGTGAAAAACCAAGATATTGGCCACCCGGTCATAATCTCAGGCGAGAGAGAGAGACAGGCAGCCTTCACCTCTCGCTGTCTGGGAGTCAACTGAGGAGAGCGGGGCGGTGTGTGCCGGTGTCTGGGTGTTGCATAACGATCTTTTATGCAACCCACTTGTGCTACATTATCGCGGGAGAGAAAAATAACCGATAAATGATGATAATAAGAGGAAAAATAGGTGATAATTGAGGAGGGGAGGGAGGGGGGAATAAGGTGGGGAAGGAGGGGAGGGGGGTGGGTGAGATTTACATGGATGAGTACTGGAGGGGAATTATCTCACCTAGAGACAAATTCCTTTGTTTTGATAGGCCCTTTTTTTTTATGGAAGGCTTTTTTTATGGTCCTGCTTCCGTGAGGCCTATCGCGTTCCCTATAGGAAGCCTTCCGTGAGGCCTATCGCGCTTGCCGGGTTAATAAATACGAGTGTAAATTACCTTGTGTGTTTATTGTGTTTATTGTTGCCTGATTGAGTTTACTAGTACCATATGCACTGTACTCGATGTGTTCCTGTCAAGGAATATTCCAAATCTAAATATCCTAAATTCGTATTGATCATAGATAGTACTGAAGCTGTTGGATTATAACCCGGAATAACAATCACCAAACAGGAGACCGACATGGCAATAGGATTCTTTACGCTGAGACACTCCCGAGCCCAGGTGATAGACTACACCATCCCAATCAGCACCGAGTACATGTGGATTCTCGGTGGTAAGGGCAACGTGCAGGTGGACCCGTGGAGCTTCCTCTTCCCTTTCCGGCCTCCTGTGTGGGTGGGTATTGTCGTGGCGCTGTTGGGGATGGCAAGTGTCTTGTTTCTGCTTCCGGCATGTCACTCCAGTGAGGCGCTGAAATCCGACACCTCCATATCGTTCAGCTCGCTCCGTGTACTTTTGCAACAAGGTAATTTGGTATGTTACTCAGGCCGAGACATAAAAAGTAGGTTTCAATTCCAAAGTCCTTACATACATAAGGGAGCAACAAGTCCACTGAGTTACCTCGATTTTTTGAGAAGCAGGCCCAATAGAGAAGCTTGGTCTGGGAGGCCACAGAGACATGGCGAAGATGATCCAATCAAGGTCTTTGCCTTCTTCTTGATCGGAGATCAATGATGTTGTGATGTTCATGTGTAGTTACAGCCAAGGTTTGGTAGTTGCTGTGCCCAGGTATAGTTTGAGGCCAAGTTTGATAGACTTGCTTGTGGAAGCTACAGGTGAGCTAGTTAGAGGCACGGTGGCACGGTGACTATATATAACAATTTTCGAATCCTGGGAGGACCATATGTTTTCATTAGTTTATTCAAGTGCATTGGGGTTTGTAATTGATTAATATTAAGAACGGGGTGTTACTTAATTATATAGGTTCAGGAACTAATGTCTAGCGAGGCCGATCCTTAGTGATCTTGGCCCCATTCGTTGTTCTTTCCACTCACTAAAACATTACGCTTTCCATAATGCAGTTAGGTCGAGTACATGATTAGATTGATATCCAAAATTTGAAAATGAATATTAATCGTGATCGTTCATTCAACATTTAACTGTGTTGGTGGTGGAATGGTTTAGATGCTTATGTTCTGGGTGTGGTGTCCCGATTTCAAATTCAGGGAGGATCATATGCTTTCATTAGTTTATTCAGGTGCATTGGGGTTTGTAATTGATGATTTATGTTAAGAACGGGGTGTTACTTAATAAGTATATTAGAACTTGGACCAGCTACAGATGAAGTAATCACACTAATAGTCCCAGACATGCAACAATTTGAAAGTGAAGTTGCTATGCTAAGAGTCCCAGCTGTAAACAATCTGTCTTTATACTGTTCATTGCAAATGCTACAGGTTCAACCCCAGCTACAAATAAAGGGTTCAGATCAATAGGTTAGCTACAAATGGTGCCTACAAAGATAGCCCCCAATGAAGGGCTACATGGTTGCTTGCTCTAAAAATCTAGTGGTAAACTAGTCTTAACCGTAGATGAGGTGTCAAAGCTGGGGTAATTTGTAGTAAGAAGGGCACCATCTGGCTAAGTAATACCAACACTCACAGAGTTGTCAGGGCAGGTATGACTCGGAGCGAGAAAGGCACTAGCGCTGTCTACCTGGTGTCTATATAATTGTTGACACCCTATTAGGAGGCATATAAATATTGACATACACTGTCTCTTTAATTGGGTCCATGACCTTTTGGTTCCATCCCTTTTGTCTGAGGGTCATGGTTGCTGTCATAGCAGGAATGATTGTAGAATTAGTTCTAAAGCAGTAGCATACATTTATTTCAAAGCTAAAAATGCAAATTTAGCCATGTTGTTTCTGCTGTCTTTTCACTTCAGGAAACCATTGAATTCCATCTCCATATCTTCAAGTTCACTCTGTGTTCATTTATTTATTCTTTTCCACCTATTAGAAGTTGATGATGCAGCTTAGTATAAACTACCTTGCTCTATGTATATATATATATATATATATATATATATATATATATATATATATATATATATATATATATATATATATATATATATATATATATATTTCACGATTTTAAGGGGGACAAATGCAGGTTATTTTTACTCACATACATTGTCTGGTTATATACTGTATAATAATGTCATATAAATTGGTAAACCTAATGGTCTAATGTTTGATGCAATTGGTTATAGAACTGAGGGATGCTAAGCTCTTTGAAATTCTAAAATGAAAATGAAAATATTTTAATTCAGCTGATATAACAAAACATAGAGCAACTTGGTGATTCCTGTGACAGTTATTAACAGATTCTGAATAGAAAATGTATTTTGTATTCTGTTCTTTATGGCTATAACATTCAAATTCAAGATGTGATCGGAGTTTCCGGCTGGTGGTGGTGTGAGCGTGTGGTGTTGGGGGTGTGGATGTTGACGACGTTGGTGCTGACTCGGAGCTACGCTGGTAATCTTATGTCCATTCTGGCTGTCAGATATATCCCCATGCCCATACAGTCACTCAGGGATGTTGTGGATAACCCTGTCACTGTTATATTTCTCGAAGGAATTTATCTACACCATTTAATAAAGGTAAATACATCTCTCGTAATTTAAGTTATATACTAAGTATGTTGCTATTCATCATGCTTTTGTTATTCTCTCTAGAAGTTAAGTAAGAGTAATATAAGCTACATGATTATTTTTGTTTAAAGATTATACAATCTTAAATGTTTATCGATAATGAGGAAGGTCATATTCAATCAATTAATCACCGATGTCCTATACCATAGCGACGACACTTAGCTGCAATCACCCTTCGACTCAGCTACCGGGTTATCTCTCCACTAAATCCTAGGCAATGATTCAACACATCCCACTGCTTCCTCCTATTTACTTCACTACACCTAAACACACCACTTTTCTTTCCAACACACCTCCTAAATTACCTCGAGGAAACTTGGTGTGGAAGAGTGGCTGGTGCGTGTGATAATGAAGATGTATGAGGATTCGTGAAGTGCGGTGAGGGTGAAGGGTATACTAAGTGATGAATTCGCAGTCCGTGTTGGCGTCCATCAGGGTTCAGTGTTAAGCCCCCTCTTCTTTATTATGGTCTTGGAGGCACTGTCTAGAGTTTTTAGAGGCAAACTCCCATTGAAACTGTTTTTTGCAGACGATTTAGTCCTAATAGCTGACAGTATGCAAGATGCTGATGCCAAATTCAGAGAATGGAGAGAAGGCATGGCGAGCAAGGGTTTAAGAGTCAATATTAACAAAACCAAGGTTATGCATTGTAGATTGGGACGAGGCAATGTGGATAAGAGCGGTGTCTACCCATGTGCAGTGTGTGGAAAGGGTGTGGGCGTTAACTCAATTCAATGTAGGATCTGTCGATGTTTGGTACATCATGGGAATAAGCGCTGTAGTAGAATAAAGGGACCCCTGCCGAAGGATAAGTCAGAAATAGAGAAATTTGAGTGCGTAGTGTGCAAGGGCGAGCTTGTGTTAAGTGATGATCCTGTGGCTGTGAATTTTGGAAATGAGTCATTGGAGCTGGTGAACATGTTTTGTTACCTAGGAGATACCATCTCTGCCGGTGGTGGGGCCGAGGCTGCCACTGTTGCTAGAATTAGATGTGGCTGGGGGAAGTTCAGAGAACTGCTGCTAATCCTGACCACGAAAAGAATGCCTCTCCCCCTGAAGGGAGAGGTGTATGCCTCATGTGTTAGAAGTGCAATGACGTATGCCTCAGAAAGATGGGCTGTTAAAGTAGAGGATGTCAACAGAATGGAACGTAATGAGATGAAAATGGTAAGATGGATGTGTGGGGCCAGGCTACAGGATAGAATAACAAATGTTGAGCTGAGGAGACGTTAAGGTATAAAGAGTATTAGTGAGGTGATGCGTACAAGTAGACTGGGATAGTATGGAGATGTGTAGAGAATAGATGAACAAAATTGGGTGAACAAATGCAGGTCTGTGATTGTGGAGTAAGCTGCATCAAGGGGTGGACCGAGGAAGACCTGGGATCAGACTATACGTGGGGATCTCAAATCCAAGAACTTGGCAAGTGAAGCAGCCCTTAACAGGGTTGCCTGGAACGCCGCCATTAGGACAAGAGACTGAAACTGCACGTATGTGTGGAACACTCAGTCTTAAAATTGTATGTATGTATGTATGTATGTATGTATGTATCTTGATTTTGGCTTTTTATCACTCATTCAACCTTTGGGGGGACGATTGTTACAGGCAACTTTGACTTTCGTCTCCTTCAATTACCTAAGGATTAAATAAAATTATAATATGAATACTCGATTTTCCTCATCCATGACCACGATGTCTTCCCAGAGGTCTCTTCGATTCAGATTTGCTAGCCGACTTCAAGTTGGCTGGACATGTGCTCTTATAGATTATGTCCCCAATGTCTAGAATCAGTACCAGAGAATAATATACATTGGGTTTATATGTGATAGACACTCAACCTCATTGTTGAGTGTTTGTGTCTTACAATCATATGGCAAGACAGGGAGCACAAGAGTGTTTAAAACCCGCAACATATTTTTTTCTGTAACAATATTCACATCACCATAAACTCCTCTTGGCTGAGAAGACAAACAACATTGTGACCTGATCCACCATTGTTTTGACGCTCACTACCAAAATAAGTTAATTTATTCAAGATCTCTACTGTGTGTTCTAACCACCCCCCAGGGGGTAAGGAGGCCTTCACTTATAGAGGAGGACAAAAATAATATGCCCCACGCATCCTACTGCATGTGTGTCGTACAAGGCGACTAATAGGAGGGATGGTGTTAGACTTGCGGACCAACAGCCATTACTATACATTGAAGCATTGTTATTGGCGCTGGCTATGTTTCGTATGGCAGCACTGTGACATAGCTTCATTGTTCTAGTCCAAGTTGTCTAATGGTGGCACACTGGTGGATGGCGCTCCTTCCGGACCAGGACCTGGCGCCTCGGGCCCAGCCTGAACGAAATAGATCCAGAGGGTACAGTACGTAGTGTTTCTCCGGACTGGCACTCTCCGCCCAACAGTATGGGGGCCCGAACCTGCTGGTAGCGCTCCAGGAGGCTGCCCTGTCATTGGGTGTAAAATACCAGACCAGTCATAGTGCCGTGTACGTTCACGGGGTGCGTCCCTGCGGCTGGTTAGGGTAGGGTGCATCGGGGCCACTGGATCTTTTTCCCCTTGTAATCTCTTGAGGGAAGGTGCTGAGAATGGTCCCGGGGTAGACTTGAGCCGGAGTTCTGGGGGTGGGGAGGGGGTGGGAGGAGGGACTGTGATCCCCATTTGCCAGCATAATCACCAATTATGACACAACCTAAAGATAAAAAACGTAAGTGCGATGTTCCAAAACCACATATGATACGGACAAATGCCCCCAACAGTTTTAGACTTGCTAGTGTGAATGTTGGTAGTTTGAATCTGAGTGCACATTGTTACGACCGGCTCTACGAAATAAACAAGGGCACTTAATAATGGACTAGATGATAGGCTATATCTGCAACAACGGTACGCTACTTCCAAACCCTCGAACTATTACGCCGGTGAACAAAACACTTAAACCCTCCAGAGTTAATCTACTGGATAACGGGGTATCAATTAACTGGGTTTTAGTGCACTTCTACAAAGGCTTTCCGGTGACGGCAAAACCAACTCACAACAGGAGTACTTACGTTACTAAAATGCTCTCAAGTAATATCAATGCTTAAATAAACTATCATAAGATTTAATAAAGGAGTATATGCTTATGTTAACTTTAGTGTGAGTCTGTACTCAACACTAAACTCTTCAATGCTCTATGAAAACGCTGGAAGTCTAATCCTACAGCAAACAGATATGGAATCTTCTGAAAACGTCTGATGCTCTAAGATGCTCGTCAATATAGAACAGAAAAAATGCAGAGGCAGGACACCAAAGCGTGTATCTTAAATACACCAACAAGTAGGATACATATATTTAAAACAAGGAGTGCAACAACTCTGTGACAGCACTAATAATAACCACTTAAAAACAGTACTTCCTTAGCCAACGTAACAGCCAAACTGGGTTGTGCATTATGCATCAACCTAGGCTAAAATAAGGCGTGAATAATTCCTAAAGCATACGCAGTGTAAGTTAATAAACACAATGCTGTCTTTCTCACTAATCAAGTCTAGCAGTGGCATAAAAGGTACTAGGAACCTAGGCAGAGCACAAGCATGCTCGTAGCCTACTGTCTCCCCTTGAACAGATTTCCCTTATGTTACGTTAAGTGACTAGGAGGCTCTCTTGGTAAGTCCAGATCTCAAGTATCTGATCTTACCCTGGCGCTCCACAAAGGTCAACATAATGAGGTAGCAAGCATATGAGCAAGAGTAGGCAACAGCCCTTCGCTAGTATGCTGCTACACTCGCAGAGGAAAAATATGCACAAGGGTTACAGGCTACCTAGTTCCGTCGAAGTCGTAGAGGCTCTGACTTGCCACATACATAACTCAGACAACGACTAAAGATACCCTCCACTGTCTAGCATTATATAGTAGGAAAGAACAATAATTAGAAGCACCCCAATACTATGATACCATGTGACTATGACTCTAATAATCCCTAAAGCTAGTGCAAAACATATATGGATAACTGGTGCTGGTAATACGACTGGCCGACTATGGAAGTCGTATGCAGAACCAGGAGGGATAAGTAATTGAATAAAGATAAGAAGTATTGGAAAAGAAGAAGTTCAGAGAGAGAAACAGTAGTACAGGGGGTTAGATTGGGACAGCTTGCAAAGGACATGTAGGACCAAGCACGCTATGCCAAGCTCTGAAGGAGACACGCGGGCAGGAGCCCGCACCACCCTACTAGGACAGCGGCCTCCAATCACAGACGACTACGTCATGAAGAGCAGGCGTCATATGAGGCGTCAGGCCCGCCGGCCAATCAAGAGCGTGGGAACCTCCGCCCGAGCGAGGGAGTCACACGTACATACACACGCACATATTATCACCTCGCTGCTCGCTCTCTTTCTCCTTACAATTCACACTACATCTCTTATACTCTATCAATGATATAAAATACTTCCAAGTGTCACAGACAAGAATAAAGACCACCACTGATCTGTCTGTGACAACATGAACACTATGAAAGAAAGAACATCGTTCTACGATTATTATAGCCCATTTCACTGCCCTGGCGAGCGCTAGCGAGTTACGAGTACATTCTGGCAAGTTGGCCAGCGTAACACCCCGCCCAAGATGTGGGACGTTTCAGCCTCAGGTGAACTCCACATCTGACCAGACAGAATGCCCACCAACCCCGCATCACCCAGCTACTCTCCCAAGTTGTGAAAACAAGGCACAATCACAAACATAAAACATTTCATTATGAGAAAAAAAAATCTACACAATACTTTTCCAAAATAATAGCATAATAATAATTATATCACGCTCAATGAGCAAGCTTCGCCAAGCCTAGCCGACTAAGACAACAACTCAGAGTGTCTTATATTCTTGCTGTAATATACTGCACTTATATACTATCAAAAAGAAAGGGTTTTTATGTGAGTTTTTTATATTTTGTTAATATTGTTTTTGGCGGCGTTGCACTACAGGGGCAAGACTAATTTTTCTCCACTCCACCAAACACACCTGTGGTGATCTAACCTGGGTCCTCCACCCTGGACAAACAGTCAGCTATCACATTGTCACAACCGGCAATATGGCGAATGTCCAGATTATACTCCTGCAACATTAACCCGTACAGCCCCAGCGACGCGCCTGACGCGTCGGCGATGTATGTAACGCACAGCCCCAGAGATGCGCCTGGCGCGTCACCCTAATTGCGCCGACCGTAACCTCAGGTGTAGCCACTCAAGAGGGCTCAGATTTGTATGGGAACTGTATACGTATCCCACGCAACCATGCCGATGGTTGAAAACTCTCAAAGTCCACGTGCGTGCGCGTGAGCGCGCAATAATCTGTGTTTTTGGGGTAATTGCCTTCAATTTTTTACTCTTGTAAAATACGTTTTCGGGGGCTCTGTAGGACCATTCTTTAAGCTTTTTGAGCGGTTTTTCGTGGTTTTTCCTTCATTCCTAACCCATTCGCTATTGTTTCTGGAATAAAACCATTTTTTGAAAACCGGCCGGGTTCTGGTGAACAAACATTACAAAACTAGCCGGAGCTGGACGGGTTAAAGACCATCTGGTTAGCCTCATATTCCGGTTATGGAACTGATTAAAAAACTTCAAAGGGTGGTGGTCAGTGTAAATCACCACGACTGGGCCAAAAGCGGGAACATACACCCCAAAGTGCCTGAGCGCCAGCACAATGGCCAGAAGCTCCTTCTCTACTACTGAATAGTTCTTTTGTGCTGAGTTGAAGTTTTTAGAAAAGAAGCTTACTGGGTGTTCTACACCTTCTGTGTCTGTCTGCAACAAGACGGCCCCAGCCCCTACGCCGCTAGCATCTGTCTCTAGCTGAAAAGGTCTTGAGAAGTCGGGGGCACTGAGTATGGGGTGAGTGCACAACAGATGCTTCACCAGTGAGAAGGCCTTCTCACACTCAGGTGCCCACCCAAACTTTTTCGTCTTTGCAAGTAGGTCCGTCAGAGGAGTCAACACCGAGGAGTATCCGCGGATGAATCTGCGGTAATACCCAATCATGCCCAAGAACCTCATGATCTGTCTTTTGGTGGTCGGCCTACTGCACAGTTGCCCGAACAAAATCACATTTGCCCAGATTGATCACCAAATGAGCCTCACTCAACTTCCTGAACAGTGCCCCGATGTGCTCGCAATGGCTTTCAAAGTCATCATCGTAGATTATCACATCATCTAGATAAACGGTGCAGTTAGGGATCTCGGCCACTAACTCATTCACCAGGCATTGGAAAGTTGCAGGTGCATTCTTCAGCCCATACGGCATAACGTTGCAACGGTAAGTGTTCCCATCCACCACAAATCCGCACACCTGCTTCGCCCGCTCAGACAACGGCACTTGCCAGTAACCCTTGACAAGATCCACCTTGGTGAGGTAACGAGAACACCCGATCTTGTCAGCACTGTCATCTATGCGGGGAAGAGGGTAGGCATTGGTGGGGGTTAAGCCGTTCAACCGCCTGAAGTCAATGCAAAACCTGACCTTGCCGTCTGGTTTAGGCTGCAGAGTGACGGGAGATGTCAACCTAACCGCCCCTTTTTCTATCAGCCCCCTCTCCAACATGTAGCCTAACTCCGCTCGGAGAGCCGGAAGTTTAATGGGAGGTACACGATAGGGCACTGATTTAAAGGGGGGGTGGTCTCCAACGTCCACATCATGCACCGCATGAGTTGAGAGGCCTGGGTGCTCGGCAAACACAGTGGGGTATAAACTAAACAGGTGCTGGATCGCTGAAAGCTGTTGCACAGGCAGGTGCTCAAGCGCTTCCACAGCCACCTGGTTCGTGTTCCCCGCCCACTGATCCGCCGAGACATGACAATCCCAACTCTCCTCCACCTGTGCCTCACTGCCCCCCTCTCCTTCTCCACCTTGGCCGCTGCAGACCAACACAGGGACAGTAGGCTGCTCAGGTGGGCGCCTCACAAACTCTTTTAACAGGTTCACATGAGAGAGCTGATTTTTCTTCCGCCTATCCAGAGTAGCCACAAGGTAATCTAGGTCAGACAACTTCCGCAAGACCTTGTAAGGACCGACAAACTTGGCTGACAGGGGATGGCCTACTAAGGGCAATAAGACCAAAACCTCCTGTCCTACCACAAACTCCCGGAGCTTTGCTTTGATGTCATACCGATCCTTCATCAAGGCCTGATTTTCTACCAAATTTCTCCCTGCCAACTCCAGGCTTTTCAGCATCCTGTCTCTACTCTCGAGGACATACTTAATTAGAGAAATTGGCGGCACAGTCCCTTCCCAGATCTCTCTCACCATGCTCAGAGGACCTCTAACCTGATGCCCGAAAACTAACTCGTTGGGGCTAAATCCAAGGCTCTCCCCAGGTACCTCTAGTGCCGCAAACAAAACGTACGGTAACCCTAGGTCCCAATCCTTGCCGTTCTCCAAATAGTAGCACCGCAACATGCTTTTCAAAGTGGAATGCCATCTTTCCAACACCCCTTGACTCTCTGGGTGATAAGCTGAAGAGACAACTGTATTGATCCCATGCTGCTGCATGGTCTGTTTAAAGAGTGTGGACGTGAAATTCGACCCTTGGTCCGACTGAATTTCCTGTGGGTACCCGTATCTCGAGCAATACAACAGCAAGTTTCGCACAACAGTTTTAGACTTGCCATTTCTCATAGGGTATGCATCAGGGTAGCGAGTGGAGACATCCATGAGGGTTAGCAAAAACCTGTTACCTGCACTAGTGGGAGGCAGAGGGCCTACCATGTCGATGATAACCTTGCTGAATAATAGCAGGCACTGGGTGCAACAGAGCCTTAGGTATGCTCTGATTCGGCTTTCCCACCCTCTGGCAGGTACCACACATCGCCACCCAGGCCGAAACTTGGGCTTTAATACCTGACCACCAGAACAGCCTAGATAACGAGGCCAACGTTTTACTCACACCCAAGTGACCTGCCAACGGAACATCGTGCGCCAACCGCAACAGGCTATCACGACACTTCTCAGGGACCACCAACTGGTCAACCACTCTTGCCCCACCATCCCAACTACGTCTGGGATCCAAAAAACTGCGGTACAGGATTCCCCCAACATGAACAAAATCTTCCGGCTTTGCATCCCCGTCCTCGTCGAGTTCTATAGCCCCGTTCCCACAACTCTCAATCCCAGGATCTTCTACTTGCAACCGACATATATCCGAGGGTGCCAACCTATCTAAATGCTCCTGAAGCAACTTGTGGCCACCCCCAATACTGGGCTGCTCAAGCCTTGCCTGCTTTGCCTGGGAACGTTTCTGTCGCGAAGTGCTAACACGCCCTACCATGTCACTAGGGGGGACAGGTTCTGGGGCCACTCCGGGCCTCATAATGGGTGCAAGTACCGAGTCACCAAGGAGTGTCGCTGGGTCCAAACTCTCAACCCGACCAGCCTTGACTTTCTCCTTCCGACCCTTCCTCCGCTGGTCTAAAACTTGGGTACTAGGCTGTGACACCTGAGCGGACTGAGACCTGGTGACAGCACACGCCATCTGCGGCATCTGGCACCTCTCGAGCCACTCTTTCCCCTCCCTACTCGTGTCGGCCGCCCTCTCGGCAACGACTAAGGGTGGAACCTCGGAAGTGGGCACCGCAAAGTCGTTGCCGAGAAGGAGGTCGACCCCCTCAACTGGCAATTTCTCCACCACACCCACATCCAACTCCCATGTCACACCGTCCACCTCAAGCTCCACTCTATCCAGCGGGTAAGACCGCGTAGCATTGATGCCTTGAACCACCACAACCCGAGCCGCGTTAATAGGCTTGCCAGTGAAATTCTTAACAAGTGTCTGGGAAGCGCCCGTATCACGCAGCAACTCAAGCCTATGCATCACACCAGCCCACCTCACAGTGCCGTGCCCCCTATGACCACAAAAATCATCTCGGACGGGTGACGAGCCCTCCTATTGCTTCTGCACCGGCGATGACTCGCAACCGACTGTTTACCCCGGGCAAACGCGGAAGACCTCAAAGACACGCCGATGTTGCTCACTAGTGACACCACTGCTGTAGGCGGTGCGCTCGCACATGAGCGCGCAATATGCCCCTTCTTATGACACTTGAAACATTTCATTTCACTCTTGGACTTCCCCTGAGGTGTGTAAGGGTCCTGGCCTTTCTTTAACGGGAAGGGTTTCGACTTGGGATCATAATTGGCAACATTACTCTTAAATGGATAATTAGTTGTGTCATTAATTCGGAGGAGTGGAGTGGTACGCCCCTTGTTACCTGCCTCAGCTCTCTGTGCAGATCCGCACCCACGAATCAATGACAACCTGAGGTCAGCCAGCTCAGTCGCCTCCTGCAGAGTTTTCGGTCGCTTTTCTTTCAGGTTAAGAGTCAAGCCACTGCCAGTACATTTAAAAAATTGTTCTATCAACACTAATTGCTTTACTGCATCAAAAGTAGTTGCCTTCTCCGACCTCAACCAATTTTCAAATGCATCTGACAGCTCTCTAGCCTGTTCCTAGAAAGTACTCTCCTTTCTTTTTGGAACCGCCCTAAACTTCAGCCTATAGGTCTCTGGCTCATACGCCCTCAGGACAGCCTCTTTCAACAACTCATAATTCACACAGGAATCTAGGGGCAAAGCATCGTACGCCTTGAGTGCTTTCCCCGTCAATCGTGAAGAAACAAGGGCTGCCCACTTCTCCTCGGGCCATTGGTGCTCCCGGCACTTTTTCTCAAAACGGAGAAAGAATTCTGTAACTCCTAACTCATCAAACACTGGAACCAACTTTAGTAGATGCGACAGGGACTGGTCATGGGCTCGACCCCCCTGGACGACCTGGTTCCTCGTCACCTCTACACAAGTTTTTTCTAGGACAACATTGGCACAATACTTTGCAGACTCAGCCTGATACCTATACTTGCGCTCAGACTCTCGCTCCCTCTGCTCGAGCTCAGCCTCATGCTTTCGCTGCTCAAGCTCAGCCTGTCGCTCCTGCTCTCGACACTTGAGTTTGGCGAGCTCGAGCTGAAACAACATCTCGGGAGTCAAACCCTGAGGAGGGGGTGCTACTACCGGGGACACACCCAGTGAGTCACTTAGAGGCATACCCAACCGCCAGCGGGCATCAGCCTGCGGGAACGTACTCGGCTCCGGAACCCGATGGGGCGCCATGATAGGAGTTGAGTGGAATGGGGGCTGGGACGAAGGTGCCCCAGCTCCCGCTCCACCAGAACCCCCATGCACCCCACCCAGCACACAGGTAACCAGCTCACTTCTCGACAAACCACTAGTACCAGAAAACCCTGAGACCGTGGCTATACACTGCAGTCCGTACCGGTCTAGCCCCGACACACGGTCCGCCGACACAGGCTCCTCCAAAAAATCCGAGCAACCTCCTCGTTGTTCACCACACAAACGCCGTTAAACAACTCCACCTTCTCCACCTCCTCGCCTGTCTCTCGCACTGTGCCCTCACTATGCTCAGACCCGTCCAGTGACATGATGGAGTCAGCAAAAAAAAATCTCAAGTCAAGACAAAAATAGCCAAACTCTCGCGTAGCTTTATTCACCAAAAAATATTCGAAGATGTTTTTAATAAAGTGCAATACTAGATCACCAATAACTCCAACAAGTTCTATATATCCTCAAAACATGTCCACTGCCAACACTGCGAGAAATAAATTCAACCCCAAATGGCAATAAGATTTCTCAAAAAAAAAAAATGCAATATTCAGTTCACTATATACTGGTCTAAGGTCACCATTTGTTACGACCGGCACTACGAAATAAACAAGGGCACTTAACCTCTGAAGTGCGCATGGGGGTAATTGGAAACGTCCCCCTGTGCTGACGTATTTGAGGTGTTTCCGTCACTAAAATATTCATTGTGCCATTAATAGCATTAATACTTATCCATATGCGCCTATTATGGGTTGATTATAAAGGTATTAACCTGAAACAACAATAAAACGAGTGAAAACAGCGTTTGGATGGTCAAAATCGGAGATATAGGACGCGAGTTGTATAATGTATGGGTGAGGCAATCTGCTTTCCCGCCAATTTCCCCCAAGGCCACTGAGACACAGTCGATCGATACTCTCTCTCTCTCTCTTGCACTCGCTTGCCATCAGTGATGACAACACCCTGCTTGCAACTCGCTAATGTTAGCACAAAAATATACCTCAGAATAAGGGAATAACAGGGAAAATAGGTGATAACTGAAGGAGAGGAGGAAAGTGGGGAAGGAGGGGAGGTAGAGGACTGAGATTTTGCATGGCCCAGGGGCCAAAAAAAAAATAAAAAAAAAAAAAAATTCGATGTCAAAAGTTGATTTTTTTTTTCACTCACTCATAAGAGTCTCCCCGCAGTGCGCCGGGGGAACTCTTATGAGTCTCCCCGCAGCTCCCGGGTTAATAATGGACTAGATGATAGGCTACATCTGCAACAACGGTACACTACTTCCAAACCCTCGAACTATTACACCGGTGAACAAAACACTTAAACCCTCCAGAGTTAATCTTCTGGATAACGGGGTATCAATTAACTGGGTTTTAGTGCACTTCTACAAAGGCTTTCCGGTGACGGCAAAGCCAACTCACAACAGGAGTACTTACGTTACTAAAATGCTCTCAAGTAATAACAATGCTTTAATAAACTATCATAAGATTTAATAAAGGAGTATATGCTTATGTTAACTTTAGTGTGAGTATGTACTCAACACTAAACTCTTCAATGCTCTATGAAAACACTGGAAGTCTAGTCCTACAGCAAACAGATATGGAATCTTCTGAAAACGTCTGATGCTCTAAGATGCTCGTCAATATAGAACAGAAATAATGCAGGGGCAGGACACCAAAGCGTGTATCTTAAATACACCAACAAGTAGGATACATATATTTAAAACAAGGGAGTGCAACAACTCTGTGACAGCACTAATAATAACCACTCAAAAACAGTACTTCCTTAGCCAACGTAACAGCCAAACTGGGTTGTGCACTATGCATCAACGTAGGCTAAAATAAGGCGTGAATAATTCCTAAAGCATACGCAGTTAAAGTTAATAAACACAATGCTGTCTTTCTCACTAATAAAGTCTAGCACTAGGAACATAGGCAGAGCGCAAGCATGCTCGTAGCCTACTGTCTCCCCTTGAACAGATTTCCCTTATGTTACGTTAAGTTACTAGGAGGCTCTCTTGGTAAGTCCAGATCTCAAGTATCTGATCTTACCCTGGCGCTCCACAAAGGTCAACAAAATGAGGTAGCAAGCATACGAGCAAGAGTAGGCAAAAGCCCTTCGTTAGTATGCTGCTACACTCACAAAGGAAAAATATGCACAAGGGTTACAGGCTACCTAGTTCTGTCGAAGTCGTACAGGCTCTGACTTGCCACATACATTTTTTTTTTTTTTTTTTTTTTCTATATTCCAACTACTCCCTCTCGGGCATAGGCTGAGAGCCTGTACATTCCACCGCTCAACACGGTGAAGCCCGTGAGGTCTTGTTCCAGTCTGGGGAGTGAGACATGTGAAGCAACCATCATGGCTCGAAGCAGCTCCATCTCTGAAGCGGCCGGTTGCTTCGCTCAAGTGCTTCACCGTCTCACCCTCCAGACTCAGACCCTCACTCTCAGAACGCCACCTATTGAGCAGTGAACTCACTAGGCATTGTCCCCCTGTAACATATTTTGAATATGGGAATATTCATACAGTGTTATTTAATCAGGGAACAATGAGGGTATTTTTTTGGCATTTCGGTGGGCTTTGTGGTAATGCACTGATACTAGGTACAGCACAAATTCAATCCCAATAATATCTTCCCATTGACATATCGGGATTTGAACCCGGGTCCATTGGATTACCAATCCAGTGGCATGACCACTCCACCACACCTCCCCTATAACTCATAACATAACTCAGACAACGACTAAAGATACCCTCCACTGTCTAGCATTAAATAGTAGGAAAGAACAACTCAATAATTAGAAGCATCCCAATACTATGATACCATGTGACTATAACTCTAATAATCCCTAAAGATAGTGCAAAACATATATGGAGAACTGGTGCTGGTAATACGACTGGCCGACTATGGAAGTCGTATGCAGAACCAGAAGGGATAAGTAATTGAATAAAGAGAAGAAGTATTGGAAAAGAAGAAGTTCAGAGAGAGAAACAGTCGTACAGGGGGTTAGATTGGGGACAGATTGCAAAGGACATGTGGGACCAAGCACGCTATGCCAAGCTCTAAAGGATACACTCGGGCAGGAGCCCGCACCACCCTACTAGGACAGCGGCCTCCAATCACAGACGACTACGTCATGAAGAGCAGGCGTCATATGAGGCGTCAGGCCCGCCGGCCAATCAAGAGCGTGGGAACCTCCGCCCGAGTGAGGGAGTCACACGTACATACACACGCACATATTACCACCTCGCTCTCTTTCTCCTTACAATTCACACTACATCTCTTATACTCTATCAATGATATAAAATACTTCCAAGTGTCACAGACAAGAATAAAGACCACCACTGATCTGTCTGTGACAACATGAATACTATGAAAGAAAGAACATCGTTCTACGATTATTATAGCCCATTTCACTGCCCTGGCGAGCGCTAGCGAGTTATGAGTACATTCTGGCAAGCTGGCCAGCGCAACAACATGAAGTGGCTGAGATGTGTGAGAGGAAGCGAGTGTACGTCTGCTATGCCCAGGAAGCACTCTGGAAAGGGTATGGGGCAGAGTGGATTGTTGGAAGAAAGAAAAGATATAGGATCTACTGGAAGGGGGTTGAGACTGATAAAGCGAAAGGAGGAGTGGGTGTTCTGGTGGCTGAAGAGTGGGTGGAAAGTGTGCTTCAGATTAGGAGAGTTAGTGAAAGTCTGATTATTTTGAAGTTGTAAGTTGGTGAAAGAACTCTGAATGTGATATCTGCGTATGCCCCACAGGCTGGCCTACAGATAGAGATAAAAGAGGACTTCTGGAATGACACCGTCAGTGTCATTTTTGGCCTTTCAGAGAATAAAATAACAATCCTGGGAGGAGACCTGAAAGGTCACGTGGGAGCATCTGCAGATGGATACGAGGGAGTACATGGAGGAAATGGTTACGGAAGGAGAAATCTGGAAGGCGAATATATACTGGAGTCCTGCGTTACACTCAACATGGTTGTGTGTAAGACGAAGTTCAAGAAAAGACGGAGCCATCTGGTCACATATATATCTGGGGTCTCCAGTAGCCAGATAGATTACTTCTTGGTTAACAAGAAAGACTGGAAACTGGTTCGGGATGTAAAGGTCATCCCGAGCGAAGAATGTATCCCCCAGCATTAGCTACTTGTGTGCGACATGAGCTTATACAGAGATCACGAGTGCAAGAAGGTATATATGCCCAAAAGAAGAGAGTGGCTGCTGAAGAACAAGGAAGTTAGGGATAGGTTTCATAGTGAACTGGAGGAGATTAATAGAAATAAGGTAGCTAGGCTTAGAGATGTAAATAGTGAATGGAATTTCCTTAAGCATAGCCTTGTCGCTGCCACTGACAAAGTCGGTGGGAATACAAAGGGTCACCCCAGGAATAAGACCTCCTGGTGGAGGAACGATAAGGTAAAACATGTTGTGAAAGAGAAAAAAGAGATGCTTCACAGCATGGAAGAAGGGAGGCAGTAAGGAGGAATACCAGGCAGCTAAACGAACTGCCAGAATAGTTATTTACAATGCTGAAAAAGGCATTAAGGAGCTTGTCCTCGAACAAGTGTGTAACACAGACAATACCAATGGGATCTTCAACCTAGCTAGGCGAGTTAAAAATGACAGTAGGGATATTAAAGGTGAACAGTGTGTTAGAAACGATAATGGAACGATTGTGTATGCAGAATATGAAATCAGAAAAGCATGGAAGGCACACTACGAACGATTGGTAAATGTATAGTTTGAATGGGATAAGGAACAGCTTAGTATCGAAAAAACAATATCTGGACCCCCTCCTTTGATAGCACCAGCTGTAGTGAGCGACGCAATCAATAAAATATGAAGGAGGGTAAAGCTCCAGGGTGCTCTGACATAGTCGCTGAAATGATAAAAGCTTCAGGGGAGACTGGTGTCAGCTTAGTCACTGAGATGATAAACACCATTATTAAAGAGGAGGAAAACCCTGAGAATTGGCACAAAAGTGTAATAGTAAATATATACAAAGAAAAGGAGGATGAGCTAGATAGAGATAATTATAGTGGCCTGAAAATGCTTGACCAAATCCTGAAGGTCTGTGAGAGAGTCTTTGAAGGTTTGATCAGGCAAAGCATCTCCATTGATGATATGCAGTTTGGTTTTATGCCAGGACGTGGTACAACCGATGTTATCTTCATAGTCAGGCAGATACATGAAAGATACTTACTAGAATGCATGGATCTTTACTTTGTGTTTGTAGACCTGGAGAAGGCCATTGACAGGGTACCTAGAGATGTTGTGCAGTGGGCTATGAGGAAACTTGATGTGGAAAAGTGGCTGGTGCGTGTGATAATGAAGATGTATGAGGATTTGTGAACTGCAATTAGGGTAAAAGGTGTACTGAGTGAGGAGTTCACAGTCCGTGTTGGAGTTCATCAGGGTTCAGTGTTAACTCATAAGCTGCGCAGCTATGGTATTTGAAAGTGCCCGCCATGCGAAAGTATTCTGATTCGTTCCTGACTAAAATTGTCATTTTACCATATATATAATTAATACTTATCCTTATGCGCCTATTTTACTTTTAATATGAACAAATGAACATTGGAAAGCAATAACACAAGTTGCAACAGCAATTGGTTGATGAAAATTGTATATATTAGCCCTGCGGTCGTAATCTGACCTTGAGCGGTGAGAGACAAACACCCTCCCTCTCTCTTGTCTCGGATGGTACTGAGAGACAAGGGGAGCTCTCAGACTGGCTTGGAGGGTCGGAGATTCACTCCTCCACCAACCCTCTCTCTCCCACCCGCCCTCGCATGAAAATACTCGATAAAAATTGGGAATAATAGAAAAATACCTGATAATTGAGGAGGGGCGAAAAAGGTGGGGGGAGGAAGTTGAAGTGACGGGAACACATGTGTTGGAGTGTTAGCAAGTAATGGAGGGGAATTATCTCACGTAAACACAAATTGCTTTGTTTTGAGTGCCACTGGGGTGGTTTTAAAGTTTTATGCCTTGGATCTTTAGAGTCTGGCCACAATCGCCCCCAGTAAAACCTCTTAAGAGTCTGGTCGCAGTCCTGAGGTTAGGCCCATTCCTCTTTCTTATGTTCCTGGAGGCACTGTCTAGAGATTTTACACCTCATGAGTATGCCTCATGTGTTAGAAGTGCAATGACGTATGCCTCAGAAACATGGGCTGTTAAGGTAGAAGATGTCAACAGAATAAAATGTAATGAGATGAGAATGGTGAGATGTATGTGTGGGGCCAAACTGCAGGATAGAATAACAAATGATGAGCTGAGGAGAGGCTAAGGTAAAAAGAGTATTAGCGAGGAGATACGTACATGTAAACTGGGATGGTATGAGCACGTGGAGAGAATGGATGAACAAAATTGGGTGAAAAGATGCAGGTCTGTGATTGTGGAGGGAGCTGCCCCAAGGGGTGGACCGAGGAAGACCTGGGATCGGACTATACGTGCCTGGAACGCTGCCATTAGAACATGAGACTGAAACTGCACGTATGTGTGAAGCACTCAGTCTTAAAATTGTTATGTATGTATGTATTGCCTCACTTAAAAAGCCACCAAATGTTTGAATGTCACATTGGCTGCATTAGAACTATGTTTAGCCTTAAAATAATCAAATATATAAAAAAACTAGGAATTAAACTATATAATTTATTAGTTTGTGCATAAAAGCAGTCTCTACGTTTCCCACGTAGGGCTTAAGATTTCAGCCGCCACCACAGCGGGCCGATTTATCGGTACTCACGCGAAGTACTAATAATCTCTAGAGTTGCACCTCAATTCACTACTAGGCACGATGTACACGAATAAGGAAGGAAGAGAAAGCGAAGGAGAGCAAGAAGTTATAGTTACCCATTTAATCTAGCTGCTCTCTTCTTAGCCATACTCCATTTTCTATGAACCTGCACCAGTACATGTAACAGTATCAGTCTCTTCGCGCCCACCGTCGATGACACATGCCTTTTTTGTCTGTGTTTCGCGAGTGCCTAATATTGCCTGCCCCTTCGCCTCAACTAAGTGAGTGTGAGCCTTTTCAGGCTGTTGAGGTTTTAGAGGGATGTTTCAGTGATGTAGGCAGCACTTTACGGATTTATACATGTTTTTGGGTGTGCGCAGAGTGCTGGAGACGTATTGAATTATATTGTTTACTTCGAGGGTCGTTGGTCCTCAGCGCCGCATAGCGGTCGTTGAGTTTACTATTCTACCCTCGCTTTTCGGGTTAATGTTCACTTTAATAACCCTTAACGTAACTTGGGGGGGGGGGGGGGGATGTATGCTATGGTTAATTTAGATAAGTGGACTGTATATTATTGATATTAAAGGAACATTAACCATATAGAATATATTTACCCTTAGATGAACTCAGCTGGTGATTGGAGGATGGCGGAAAATAGGCTAGATGACTGGAAGTGGTTAGTAAAGTAAACAGCGTATGAAAAAAGGCTACAATAGGCTAGGATAGGATAGATATTTACGTTAAGTTGTGCTAATTAACAAAGATGATGATGTAGTGACTATATGGAGTATGAGATGAAAAGTGAAGCGAAAACACCTGGTGAAGTAACTAGGAGAAGAAGTCTTAGCGTGTGTAGCTGGGACGGAGAATGAGCGAGCGCGTTATGTTTGTCTCTGTCGTGACATACCGCACACGCGCATAACATATGGAAAATGTATCCCATCTTCTTTACAATGAGATACTTATGAACAATCTTAAATAATACAAATATATATATATATATGGGAATTATAATCCTACAATACTTTCCCATATACAACTATAGAATAATATATTCTACCCAATCATGGATCGTTCGTCCAAGGTTATAGAAGCGTTCAACTTAAGACTACGGAATGATACGTAATGCTACATCAACCCAGATTACGTAACATGGAGACTGTTCATACTAGTTTGAGTACACTAAGTATGGACATATTCCCACCAACAGAAAATATACAAAATTTACATGATTAGATTTGCCCGGAGGCAATCTTATCCCGCCAAGCTTTGGAGGATATCTGGGCTGCATGTCGACGTGGGCGTTCGCCAGACGCGTCAACAGGCTGCGCCGAAGTAGAAGCCAGAGAGGGGACTTCAATGGATAACTGATCCGAGGGGGTGTCCTTGCGATCGAGGTCACCCTCAAGAGGATATAGTCGGACTGTTGGCCGTGTGATTACTCCAGTCCTGGTGCGAACCTTTGCTACCCGAACCTCACCATCACGACCTGGTAATAACTCCTCTATCCGACCCAATTTCTAAAATGCGCGCGGGCCCTCCTCATGGATGGTTACCACGTCCCCTACCCTAGGCCAATGACCTTTTAATGGTGTTAGTTTATTCTTTTGCACTTCCCTTAAAGTCACCAGATATTCTGTTGACCAGCGATGCCAAATATCTCGCGATAATTTGCGAATGTATTTGTAGCGGGCCGATATCACTTCCTTACTTATGTAGTCTGGATCTTCCATAGTATCCTCGTTATGCTCTTCAGGAAGATCCCGCAGTCTGTATCCACGTACCAGTACTGAGGGTGTGATTGGGGTAAGGTCTTCCAAATCACCAGAAGCATAGTATAGAGGGCGATCATTTACGGTGGCTTCAATCTCCAAGAGTATGGTGTTGAGTTCCTCAATCGAGATGAGAGCTCTACCCAACACCTTCTTCAGACCCGCCTTCACGATGCCTATGGCTCTCTCCCATATGGCGCCAAACCAAGGCGCTCTGGCGGGAATGAAACGCCATTCGCATTTTACATCCGCTAGGCAGGTTGAATCTTAGGATTGTTGCTCACTTCTTTGAGATATGTAGATGCCCCTATGAAAGTGTTTGCATTGTCACTCAGCATGATACGCGGATATCCCTGTCTACTGCAGAATCTTCGGAAGGCATGTAGGAAGCTATCACAAGTGAGGTTGGTGACCAGTTCCAGGTGAATTGCCCTGGTAACAGCACAAGTGAAAAGTATCATATACACCTTAAGATTGGGTGAATCTTTCACAGGGATTGCTCCACTGTAGTCAACCCCGGTAACTTTGTAAGGGTCACCTGGGGTAGTTCGCAGGTTTGGTAAGGGAGGAATTCCGACGGGATCATAAGGTGTTCCCTGTACTCTTCTACACTTTAAGCATTTGCGAAGGACTGAAGGACTTTCTTGACCACCTGCCTGATTCTAGGCACCCACCATCGTTGTCTTACATAGGTGACTATATGACCATCCCCATAATGACAACAGAGTCGGTGACACCTATCGATGATAAGATGGGTAAAGGGATGATTGGGGGGCAGTAGTATTGGATACTTACTTGCCTCAGAGAGGGCTGCCAATCGTAATCTGCCTCCGCAATGTATCAAGTCCCCCTTCAAGTGTAAGCCCAACTGATTGATCAGGTTATTCCTAGACTTTGTTCCCTTAACCAGTATTTTATATTCCTGCGTATATATTTCTTGTTGACAGAGCTTATGTAATAATTGATCTGCAATTCTGATCTCCTTCACATTGAGGTAAGCACTACCTGTGGGCGGTGTGCCTTTAATTTTTGCTTTTACATTTTCTACAAATCGTAACACCCATGCTGTAACACGTTCTAACTTTTCATAGCTGCTGAATCTATCCCAGCCCCATAACCATGTGTCTTCGTCAGGCACCGAGTCAATTACCGGTGCCACAATAGCAGTGTGTTGCTCGCTCAAATCTATATTCTCTGGCCATTCGTTGGGATCATTAAGCCAGCATGGGCCATTCCACCACAACGCAGAAGATTTGAGAAATTTAGCAGAGACACCACGAGTAATGCAATCACTTGGATTCTCTTTGGTAGACACATACCGGAACTGTGCGGTTGGGAGCAGGGTACGAATTTCGTTGACACGGTTGGTGACGTACACTGGTAGCTTCTTACGGCTATGTAACCAGTAGAGCGTAATTTGGCTGTCACTCCATACAACTGTCTCCGAGATATTTAGCAAATTTTTAAAAGTTTCCTCTACAAAGTGAACGAGTCTAGCAGCCAACAGAACTGCAGTCAGCTCTAATTGTGGGATGGAAAGGCATTTGATCGGGGCGACTTTCGCCTTCGCCATGACTAGACGGCTGCCACTTGTGTCAACAAAGTATATGGCGGTGCCGTACGCGACCTTGCTAGCGTTTGAGAAGGCATGAATGAAAACAGGATGGTCCATGACAACTCTCCGAGGAAAATTAAAACCCTTACAGAGACGAAGATCCGAAATAATGTCATCCCACTCGTGAACCAGATCGCCAGTCAAAACCTCATCCCATCCTAATTTTATCCTCCATAATTGCTGAAGGAATAATCTCGATTTGATCGACACCGGTAGAACTATCCCCAAGGGGTCAAAATGTTTAGCTGTCATACTCAAGCAAATTCGTTTTGTAATCTGCGAATATTGCGCGTACTGAACGCCGAATGAGAGGGTATCGGTGTCCGTTTTCCAAAACAACCCTAGCACTCTAACATGTTCCTGCTGTACAGCCGCAACACCATCCTGTTGCAGTACAGTCCGCAAAACAGAATTATTAGTCGCCCATTCACGCAAATGTAGATGGGCGTCATTCATAATCTCTCGGACTACAGCGTAGGTATCAACCAGGAAATCTTCTTCATTTCCTGTACCCAGTAAATTGTCTATATACAACCCTGACCGAATCTGATGAATAATCTGCGGATCTGCACTGACATAATACAAATGTTTCAAAATGGTGGCGTTTAAAAGGAATTGGGAACAAGTCGCTCCAAATAAAACTGCCCGGAACCGGTAACAAATTAGGGGGGAATCCAGTTGCCTCGGATACTTGGGCCACATAAATCGCGTATAGTCCTGGTCGTCTTCATGGAGCCTTAACATTAGAAATGCCTTCTCAATATCAGACACCCAGGCATACTTACCGAGTCGAAACCGAAGCAAAACCTGCGCTAAATCTGGCACCAGTGAGGGTCCAGTGTACAGGCAGTCATTAAGACTAGGATGACGTTCACTCATCTTGGCGGAACAGTCGAAGACAATACGCACTGGCGTAGTTTTGCTCTCCTTGATTACACCATGATGAGCCAAGTAATGCCCGGTATCTGATTTATCAAAAGGCACCTCTTCTATAAAACCCCGGGACACCTGTTCCTTTATGACTTTTGAGTATTCCTCGCAAAAGTCAGGAAACTTGAGGAATCTTTTCTGAAGTCCCCGAGGACGGCCTATGGCCAAACCCTTGTTAGATGGCAGCTGATCCTTGTAATTGTTCCAGGGCAGTCTCACTTTATACTGTTGGCTGTCGGGATCGTAGGTAACGGTATCCTCATACGACGATAGTGCTTGACGCTCAACCAGTGAGTATTCCTTAGGGGTTATCCCGATATGATCTAATTTCCACAAAACATTTAAGTCATTTTTGCATGATGGAATATTACCAGTGGACATGTATTCATTCATTGGTGTTACTGCTACTTTCAATACAGTAATTACTTCTGTGCTGGAGCTTGTAGGCTGTGTCACATATGAACCACTGATGGCGTACCCGTACTTGGTAGGAAGCAGAATTAGACTACCTGACCTTTTATACCCAGGTCGCACTATATCATAGTAGTGATCCGCACCGATGAGCAGCTCCAGCTGATCTGTGTCCGTTGCATGAGGATCGGCTAATTATATGCCTTTACTTTGTAAACTAACCAGTTTAGACTTTAGGTTAAGTTCACCTTTATGTTCTGGCAATTCATCAACCACTATTGCGTCTAGATGATGAAATTTACCTCTGTGTTTGTATTGCAGTGCCACAACATTATATTCCCTAGAGGCCTGTTTCCCGGTAAATCCGTGAAGACATAACTTCTCAGTTCCTTTAGAAATGTAGGAAAGGGAGGATAGAACAGAAGACTTCACAAAGGTCCTCTGAGAACATTGGTCAAGTAGCGATCTGATTTTAACACAATTATTATCCTTACCCTTTACCGGCAGCTGTACGGTGGGCAAGATTACTGTATTTTTACCTGTGGCAATGGACATTGTAGTTGAAGTAGCAGCAGTCTGCTCTCTCTTGGTGTTATCCTCCGCTGGTCTACTTTCCTTCCCTTGTTTTTGTGTACACAGCGAATGAAAGTGTTTGCCCTTACAAAACTTGCAGCTTCTTATGTTAGGATTAGTACAACCCGAATGGCCATGGTCTTTTGACAAGCACCCAGTGCAGAGACGTAGTTGACGGGCTCTTTTAACTTTAAGAGGCCCTGTCTTATACTTCATACACTTGTACCATAAATGATTGGTGCCACTACACAGAACACAGTTGAATTTCCTGTACTCACTCTGGGCGGTAAATGTTGCCGTAGCCATTGGTGTACCCCCTATTCTGTCTTGACCCGCCATATTGTACACTTCAGCCTGGAGGTAATGAGTGAATTTCTTATAATCCAGGCTCGAGTCTCCCATTTCCCGTTTTATGGTTTCCTTTAGTGGTGATGGTAACTCATTGACAAGAGTCACCACACAAAATTCCTCCAAACAAATACCATGGCTAATGATTGACCTCATCACACTCTCTGTATTGGCATAGAAGTCCTTCAGGTCAGCTGTTTGGTGTTTGGGTGACACTAATTGATTGAATTTGGTAACATAAGCTGCCTTGATTCGATCTGGATGCCCATATGTCTCTTGCAGGAGCTCAATTGCTGGGGCATAGCTTGCACTTTCGATAATGAATCCTTCGACTAGCTTATGTGCATCACCCTGAAGCTGACCCTTTAGATAGGTGAAGCGTTGTATATCTGTGAGGTCGGGATTGTCATGGATGGTACACTTGAACATCTCCCAAAATCCCGACCACATGGTGGCATCACCTTCAAATTTTGGAAGAGTAAGATGTGGTAATTTGACTGCGGATTTCTTTGGCTCTTTCTTGATCTCCTTCTTGACCTCTGTAATCAAGATCCCCTTCAGTGTGGCAACGATTACTTGTATGCCCTCCATATATAAGGTATCCTCTCCTATCACCTCGATATACTCGGCGTCCTCGTAGGTGTCGGCCAGGTCCTCCTGTGTGACCTCATACTTGTCAAGTTGCTTTTGAATACTGAGCAACCTGGCCTCCACCTCCACTCTAGACGCCGAATCAAGGAATTCGTCAATATCAGAGGTCAAGACCGTCAAAGAGCCCTTAAGTCCAGCCCGACGCTTTTGTACACTTTTAGCCATGATTATACGGGAAGGAAATCAATTGACGTTAAATCAAACTATCAATGCCAGACCGAATAAGTTGCGGCCAACAATACAGTACTCCGAGAAATCAAATAAATCGCGAGCCGAAAATAAAACACCCTCACGAAATGCGGAATAAGAATTGTGCGCAATGTAGACTAGCAATCTGGAGCTTTTCAATTTAACTCCTTACATAATAGTTATGAAATTATAGAATCATTACACCATAAGTTAAGAAAAGCCGGGAGGGAAATTTAGTACAATACAGTATAGGCCAAAAGTCTCCAGATGTCAAAAAGAGAGGTACCGTTTAAAGTTACAATAAATTCAAGAATTTTAAGAGAGAGAGAGCCTATAGGGTAATTTAAACAGGCTAAACTCAATGGGTACCGCTAATTCTATATTATTAAATTTAATAAATGTGAAAATTGTACACAAGAAAAGTTCATCTCAAGAAGTCACAAGGAAAAAAGTTTTTGAGTTGGATTAACACACTCAGCCTATCAGCTATCATATTACCCCGCCTGCAGGGCACACAACGAGAGTAGAATTTAGAAAGATATGTGAATGAATAAACTTTAAATTTTAAAGAAGTTATTTTTCAGTATAATTTTGATCTAGATATAAATTAAATCTAGATTTAAATTTAAAATACAGTACAGTATGAATGCATTTAATCTTAATGCCGTGCCAATTGTGCAATATTTTCTAGGGCTAAAGTAGTTTTAATATAATGTAATGAGCCCGAAAAAGCATTTAAAGTAGGCTAATTATTGTTTTGAGTACTGTACTGAATCAGATTTATAACTTTCATTCTGGGTAAAACTCCCGTCGCAGCCCTGACCTATCCACTAGTTTCCACATCCTGTCCCACTGGTGGTCAGGCACCTGGGGCGGCCAGAGCAAAGAGCGGACGAAAAAAACCCGACAGCCCCATGGGGCCAAAAAGACCGGGGCCAGGAGGACGTAGTAGGACTCATGACAAAAACAGGGATAGGCCAGCCCCACTCCAAGCTAGGCAACTACCGACCGCCGAATAACACCCAAAAAATGGGGTGGGGGGGGGGGCTAACTAGTGAAAGGTTTAAGGACCAATTATATGGTTAATTTAGATAAGTGGACTGTATATTATTGATATTAAAGGAACATTAACCATATAGAATATATTTACCCTTAGATGAACTCAGCTGGTGATTGGAGGATGGCGGAAAATAGGCTAGATGACTGGAAGTGGTTAGTAAAGTAAACAGCGTATGAAAAGAGGCTACAATAGGCTAGGATAGGCTAGATATTTACGTTAAGTTGTGCTAATTAACAAAGATGATGATGTAGTGACTATATGGAGTATGAGATGAAAAGTGAAGCGAAAACACCTGGTGAAGTAACTAGGAGAAGAAGTCTTAGCGTGTGTAGCTGGGACGGAGGTTGGTTGGAGAGTGAGCGAGAGCGTTATGTTTGTCACTGTCGTGACATACCGTGCACAACATATGGAAAATGTATTCCATCTTCTTTACAATGAGATACTTATGAACAATCTTAACCCTTATTTAGCGGCGAGCAACATAAGTCGAGTTAAATAAAGCTGGACTATGTGGCGGCGCTCGACATAACTCGAGTGGCAATTTCAGCACGTAATGCGGCTGAGAGAGAGAGACAAGTGGTGGCAGGAGACTAGCGAGCGTATGACTGCTCCAGACCACCGCGGCGAACCTACTGACACAAATCTCAGCTCCCTCCTCCCTCTCTCACTCGCTACATACTCAATTATGTACTGAAAGTACCGAATTACCTGCTTTTTGCACTCGCGTTGCACGGTTATTGCAAGAAAACTATCCATCATACAAGGATCGTTATGGTGTCATTCGAAAGCTCTGTTTATGCCCTTTCAGGGATAGGTACTTGTTTTACGTTCTGGGTCTTATTTAGGCATGAAAATGATCACGTAAACAGCCCTATTTTGGCTAAAAACACCCCGCTGTGCGGTACACATAAATAAACCGCATAGGCCGCTCGTAAGGTGTTAAATAATACAAATATATATATATATATGGGAATTATAATCCTACAATACTTTCCCATATACAACTATAGAATAATATATTCTACCCAATCATGGAACGTTCGACCAAGGTTATGGAAGCGTTCAACTTAAGACTACGGAATGATACGGAACGCTACATCAACCCAGATTACGTAACATCGAGACTGTTCATACTAGTTTGAGTACACTAAGTATGGACACGCGTGATGTATTGTGTTTCATTTCCCTTTTTTGCGTGATTATTGTTTTATTTTGTTTTTCGTATGACCGCATGTCGAAGTTTTACAAGACTTGAGCATGAAGTTTCTTCGGATTCTGCTTTTGAGAGCATAGGGCACACAGCCTTTATTCTATTTCAAACGTGCTGCTTTGGTCTCAACTGACCTATAAGCCCTTCTGACTTGTTTTTCAACATGTCCATAGTTGGTGGTCTTGTAATTCGTCGCCTGGTTCACACTTTCGTCAGTTCCTTTTCACTTCCCCGGGCCTACTTGACTCGAGGATACATGATTCTGGTAACAGTGTCTGTCGCCTCCTAAGCTAACCTAACTTTTATTTTATTCCTTTAACGTATTTGTGAGGTTCTCGGGCAGTGTTTAGCTTTGTTACTAGGTTCTTTCACTCTGGGATTGACGCTGCCCTAGTGTTTTATCTTTTTATGTGTTTTGTGTAACTAAGCTTGGCCTGTTTTTTACCTTGAGCGGACCAAGTCGGAATGGGCCACACAAGTCCTTTCCTTCTATTTTCCTCTTGTCTCTACTGACTTGGTGGTTATGGTCTTATACGCTCTTGTTAAATTTCTCGCCTTAATGTTTTGTGTAACTTAGCTAATCGGTTTTTTGCCTTGAGCTGACCGCACTTGGGATGGTCCATACAGGACCTTTCCTTCTTGTCCTCTTGTCTCTACTGACTTGGAGGTCTCGGTCTCGTTGATTTTGTTAAAATTCTTGGTTTTCTTACATTTTAACTTTTTCTGTTCTTCCCCTGCCTGTGTTTACTTGAGCATAGGGGGGGATGTCTGGAAACTGTAAAGGCCCCGCTCACAGGGAGGCTAGGGCTGGACACGTTGACTCGATATTCGTGTTTATACACGTTTTTTCACCACACAGGCGAGGGTCTCCTGGTGTCCCCGGCTCCTTCATCTTTTCTAGTATTCCGCTCTACAAGCGGTTATTCTACTTTTGATGTACCCAGTGCCATGTATCTGTATCAAGGAATCGGCCACACAGCCTTTTCCTTGTTTATTGATATTGTTGGAGACCTGTCTACATGTTATGCCCTTTGACTAACTGTACCTGGACATGGCTACTTGGCTGTTTCCTATCCATTGTGTCCTCCTTCTGTGCCTAGTTTCCGCCCTACAGGCGGCCTTCTCGTATACTAGGTGGACTCATGGAGCTGTTAAAAAGTCCTAGGACTCTGCCCAAAGTGGCGATTGTCCTATGTGTATTGGATTTCCTCCCCCCCTATTTCTACTAATAGGGTACTGTTGGGTTGCTCACACTTGACTTTTTTCCTTCCAGCTTGTGCTCGCTCTACTGCCGGCCATACCTGACCCATCACCGCTGCGCTCCTTCCTACCTCCGCTCATACAGAGGTTCTCAGGTATTTTGAACGAGGGTCTCTTTTCCCCAAATGGATTTTGGACCTGTTCACCAGGGTTGGGTCTTGCTAAGGGGCTTGTCCCAGCCCTGGTGTTTATGGTCTACGGTGTGGGTGGCTGTACTTGACTTTCCTTGTTTTCATTGGCGTATTCATGGATATTGTCTTACTTGGGTGTCCCATATACAGTATATTGGCTATAATATTGCCTCATATTTTTACCCTGTCTCACCTCCACTGGTGTGTACCGCTCCCTCCAATTTTCAGTGACATGATGCCGGCTCCTCCCTGCTTCCGCCCGACATGCAATCGGTTGGCCATGCTGGGCCATCGGGGATGATGCCCCCACACGGTCTGCTACGGCAAGGATGTCTACGACCCCCCGTCGATGTGGAGTTGTTTCTCCGCCCTTCAACTCCTGGAATCGCACCCTGCATCGGAGGAAGGACGACGGGCCAAGAGGTCTCTCCGTCAATCATAGGATACCATCTCCCATTACGTACGTCTTGCCTCTGCCCTGTGTCCAGCCCTCTCCTCTCCATTCCCCGTTCGGTCTCACTGATGTCCTCTAGGTGGATCGGGGGAATGGGGGTGGGTGAATGGTCGCGTCATGGAAGACCTGTGTCGGCACACATTCCCTTGACAAGTTGACTCGACATTCGTGTTTACACACGTTTTTTTGCCACACAGGCGAGGGTCTCCTGGTGTCCTCTGGCTCTTCATCTTTTTCCAGAATTCCGCTCTACAAGCAAATGTTCTACTTTTTGATGTACCCTGTATCTGTATCTGTATCTGGAAATCGGCCACATCGCCTTTTTCCTTGGTTATTGATGAAGTTGGTGTCCTGTCTAAGTTTGAATGTATGTACGGTCCTGGATATGGCTACTTGGCTGATTTCCTATCCTCTGTGTCCTCCTTCTGTGCCTCGTTTCCGCCCTACAGGCGGCCTTCTAGTGCACTAGGTGGACTCAGGGACCTGTTGAAAAGTCCTAGGACTCTGCTCACGTGGCAATTGTCCTGTGTGTCTTAGATTCCCCGTCCTATTTGTACCAATTAGGTGTCGGGTAGCTCACACTTGACTTTTTACTGACAGGGAGGTTCGGCCTTTACTTCACGTTGTGTTTACACACGTTTCCGCCAAACAGGCGGGGTGTCCTCTGCCTCTTCATCTTTCTATAGAAACCCCCTCCACAGGTGGATTTTCTATTCTTGGATGTACCCTGTGACCTGTATCTGTAACCAGGAATCGGCCACATAGCTTTTCCTCTGGTTATTTATGCCCTTTGCATTCGTCTCACCGAGGGAACGCCTGCTTAGCTGGGTTTCCTCCCTTGATATGTCGTCTGTTACCTTCTGTGCCTCGTATCTGCTCCACAGGCGGCTTCTTGCTCCTGTATCGACACAGACACCCGCTGAAAGGTCCCAGGCATCCGCTCACGTGGCGTTGGTCCTGTGTGTGTTGGATTCCTCCCTTTCTTCATTGAAATTTTGACCGACCATCCCCACCGTGGCCTCCACTTTTGTGTCTGTCCTGCTGCTCCGCTCCTCGGACTTCACTGGGATCTTAAGCCCTATGTTGAATTTGCTTTTCCTACCCAGTCCAGGACGTTCGCCACCCATTGCCGTCGACAGGTTCCGGTGGTTTTTCAGGTCGTCAGCCCCTGCCGAAGTCCGTAGCCACCTCCTCCTGACGGGCCTTTTAAGTCCGGGACTGTTCATGGGGGTGGCTTGGCAGGAGGCTTTCTTGCTTGTGCTGAGCGACACATGCTCCGCCCAATGGGAGATCGTGGCAAAGCCCTTGTCTTCCTCCTCCAACCATGTGAGTGGAGGTCCGTCGCCGGCAAGGAGCCCCGGGCCTGGGGCTTGGGCTAAGGGATGGGCCGCGGGGGGCATTGTGTACACTCCTCCCGTGGCCGTTTGTACCCGGTTTGCCGTCCCGTCCTGTGGGTGGACTATGCTGGCAAGTTCCGGGACCCTCGTCCTACGCTCTCTTGCTCGGACAGGAGGGGGACAGGCCGGAGCGCGAGGCCCGCTCTCCGTTTTCGTCAGGACGGCCAGGAGGACGGGAGTTGGCCGTGGTAGTTCCTTTCTCCATGACGAGTTTATGGGAGGCTATGCTCCGCACAACGCGTAGCTCCTCCTGGACAATACCCTCACTCGGCCGTCTCACTTCCGGCACTAGCCACGCCGGACGTGGGCACGACGGTGGTATAGAAGGGTCTGGCCTGGAGGTGGTCTCGGGCGCCCTCCCCGTCATCGACGCAGTGTCTCAGGAGGTGGCCCAGGTAATCCGGTCCATGTATGGGGGAGGTGCCGTCGCGATAATATCTTCTACACACATTGTGTACTGGACACACTTGCTGTAGTTGTCCATATCGTGAGCCTGGGGTTCACAGTCGCTATTTAACAAGGCGGGCTTCACACTGAGGGCCATGGGACCTACTGCTCCTGTTCCCCGGAGTCGGGTGTACACGTCGACACTTCCTGTGTCATGTTTTACCCGTTCTCGTTCACGAACGTGTTCTGGGATCTTTACCTTGGGTGGCACTGACCGTGCCTTTAGGCAAGCTCGGACTCGACCACCTTGTTCTGCTGGTCCCCTAACATTTCCCTGTATCGCCCCCCCCTTACTGGCTGAGGCCAGTACCGCGTTTGCTACATATGAGACTGTCACACTGGGTCGCTCGGGGCTCGCTCGCTGCAGCGGTGCCCTGGACTGCTCCCCCGGCGGCCATCTGGATAGATACAGATGCGTCGTGTAAGGGGGGGTGGGGCTCCCAATCTAATATGGGTCGTCGACACCACGGCAAGTGGTCAGGGCTCTTACGCTTATACACTGACATAACCGACACAGAGTTATGGTCCCCCCGCAGTGCATTTGTCTCTTCGTACCTCTCTATGTCCACGGCCAGGCTGGGTATACCTTCGATTGCGTTAAACCAACGTGTCACCTGCTTCGTCATCCATCCTGATTCTATTCATGCTGTATTCGTCCCATACTGTAATTTCTTCCTTTCCCTAAAAAGGGGGGGCTGTATTTTTGTATGCTTGTACAAAGCCTATCTTTCAATACATGTATGTCCTGTCTGTTTAGTATTGAGGATGTAGCTCTTACGGTTTTTACATTCTGACTCCACTGTCTCCGGGTTTTGTGTTGGTATGCTTATGCCTCCTACCCATGTCATGTAACTACAGAGTGTCCTATGATGACATCCGCCAGCTATGCCATGCCTTGTGGTTTTGTGAATACTTTACACTGGCCTTCACTTTAGGATTTCGCTCTTTACAGATTTTACATTCTGACTCCACTGTCTTCGGGTTATGTGTTGGTATGCTTCTGCCTTCTACCCATGTCGTGTAACTACAGAATGTCATATGGTGACGTCCACTATCTCCTGTGTCCCTTCATCCCATACTGTATTTTCTTCCTTTCCCTAAAACAGGCAGAGGGGGGAGTTCTTTTGAATGCTTGTACAAAGACTTTCTCTTTCAATACTTGTATCAACAGTACTGTCTGTTTAGTGTTAAGGATGTAACTCTTAAGGTTTATTACAATTGGACTATACTGTCTACGGGTTTTTGTATTGGTATGCCTATGCCTCATACCCATGTTTTGCACTTAAAGTGTGTCTTCGGAGGTCATCCACCTGCTGTGCCATGCTTTTTGTGTTTGTAATATTTAAAATTGACTTCACCTTTCCCATGTTGGTGTGCCATTCCAAGGTCGACATGACCAATTCCTTTACCTGCCTGTGCATTATAGACCCTAGACTGATACGCTAGTATCTGTATTTTCTTAATATGCACCATACTGTTACGCTCTTTTTTCCCAATAAACTAAAATGTTTAGTTGTGTCTTTTCTTGGTCCTCTACTTTGCTAAGGCATGGGTTTTTGTGGTTATTAGATGTCCGCCTTCAATGTGGGACTCAAGCCCTACGTTGTAAATGTAGAGAATGCTACTAAATTGGTAGGTTTGACGACCTCCCTTATAACCAAATAAGGAAAACCTCTTATTTGGTAGCAGTCTCGGAGTATCCAACGACAGAGTATCCCGCCCTCATGCCGATCCCCTGCCCATCCAATCTAAACTGATTACTTGATACCTAGATACTGTTACATGTACTGGTGCAGGCTCATAGAAAATTGAGCATGGCTAAGAGGAGAGCAGCTAGATTAACCCTTTATTGACGGCGCGCAACTTATGTCGTGTGAAAGAAATTTGGACTAAGTGGCGGTTCACAACTTATGTCGTGTGCCATTTTCAGCGCGTAATGTTGCTGAGAGAGAGAGATAAGTGGTGGCAGGAGAGTAGCAAGCGTATGACTGCTCCAGACCACCGCGGCGGACCTACTGACATGAATCCCACCCTCCCCCACCCTCACGCACTCGCTACACAGGGAATTATGTAGGGAAACTACCTAATTACATGGTTTTTGCACTCGTGTTGTGCGATCATTGCAAGAAAACTAGCGGTCGTACAAGGATGGTTGGGGTGTCATTGGAAAGCTCTGTTTATGCCCTTTCAGGGATAGATACTTGTTTTACGCTCTGGGTCTTATTTAGGCATGAAAATGATCACGTAAACAACCCTATTTAGGGTAAAAACACCCCGCTGGGCGGTATATATAACTTACCGCCTAGGCCGCTCGTTAGGTGTTAAATGGGTAACTATAACTTCTTTCTCTCCTTTGCTTTCTCTTCCTTCTTTAGTTGTCTCGGAGTGTGTACAACATGCCTAGTAGTGAATTGAGGTGCAACTCTACGGATTATTAGTACTTCGCGTGAGTACCGATAAATCGGCCCGCTGTGGTAGCGGCCGAGATCTTAAGCCCTACATTGGATACTCCGAGATTGCTACCAAATAAGAGGTTTGCCTTATTTGGTTATAAGGGAGGTCGTCAAGCCTCCCAATATTTCAAGAAAAAATTATGAAACCCTCGAGTACCTCAAACATTTCCTCTAATAACTCAAATCACATAGCAATTGTATATATTGTATATAAATTCCTTATGTTTTATGCGTAATATTTATATTATTATGTCCATACAATAAAACCCTTATCCGTTATGGGGGTATAATATCATCACTCGTTTTATCCCTGTGCGTTTGTCCTTCAAGGTAGCAAAGAGTGGCATTCTTCAAGAAATCGCCAACAAGGACTCCCAAGGCTACACCACGACTGTCGCCTCTAGTGAGATGGCCAAGAGCATCGACACACTGGTGAAACAGGGAGACCATGTGTTGTTCATGAGAGAAATTGTGAAGAGAATGATCGCTCAGCAATTTTCAAGAACTGGTGAGCCAATTTAATAACGATTTACATACACACACACACAGACATATATATATATATATATATATATATATATATATATATATATATATATATATATATATATATATATATATTATATATATACATTAGGGTGGTCCAAGAAGCGAGGGTAAAATTTCAAAGAGCACTGGTCCTTTCTCCACACCGCTGCTTTTTTTCATGTTGCATTCCTCTCCTTGTGTGCAAAATTTCATCGCGATACAATGATATTTAGAGGTCGCCCATCATCTCGCTTTCTATCATAGGATTTTACCCGGAAAATATCACATACCCGAATTGGAGCACTTCCCGACATCACAGACCCAAATGGTGTTGATTTCTGAATTATCCGGGGTTGATAACCCCATAGACCACATTTTATCAACTAAAAACTGATATACAGCTGTCTGAATGCTGAATTTCATGATTTGGTTTTCACAGTAAATTTTAAGGGTAGGCCATACCCTGGTTAGGGTACTTCTAGTAGAGATAAAGCAAAATGGTTTGCATTTTTGAACTCAGAAGGGTCGATTTACACATAGAAGTGGTTTCATCGACATTGATTTATTGACAATTCACAAAATATTGCCCAAAAAATTGTTTTTCTATAGGAAAATAGAGAAATTGAAATTTGCTGTCATAGTTTGCAGGTTTTAGTAAATAAATGAAATATGAAAGCATTTCTATGTGTAAATCGACCCTTCTGAGTTCAAAAATGCAAACCATTTTGTTCTATCTCTATTAGAAGTACCCTAACCAGGGTATGGCCTACCCCTAATTTACGGTATGAAAACCAAATAATGAAAATCAGCATTCAGACAGCTGTATATCAGTTTTTAGTTGATAAAATGTGGTCTATGGGGTTACCAACCCCGGAGAATTCAGAAATCAACACCATTTGGGTCTGTGATGTCGGGAAGTGCTCCAATTCGGGTATGTGATATTTTCTGGGTTAAATCCTATGATAGAAAGCGAGATGATTGGGCGACCTCTAAATTAAGTTTTATCGCCATGAAATTTCATAGACATGTAACCTATGGGTAATGGACAAAAAATAACCTTGTGGAGGAATAAAAGTATACAAATATTTTTGGTGGACCACCCTAATATGCATATATATATATATATATATATATATATATATATATATATATATATATATATATATATATATATATATATATATATTATATATACTGTATATATATATTCTAGAAGGCATGTGAAATAAAATAATACAGTATATTTTGCATTTATATATTTATTTTTGTCTTGGTGGTGTAATGGTTAAGGTGTCTAAAAATCTGTGTGTGATAACCCGGTTCGAATCCTGGAGGATCACATATATCCTTTCATTAATATAATTTGGAGGTGTTTGGTCTTGTGGTGAAATTAATAAAAAAAAAATATATATTCAGGGATTCAATATCTCTCGCAATTTTACGTTGTTGGTCATTTAGTAGATGTAAGAGAGTACCGTAGTTATCAGAGAGTTGTTGGGTTGTTGGTGGTTGTAACGTTTCGACTATAACATTAGTCATGATCACACAGTTGGTTATGGTAAGAGTAGGTGTAGAAGGGGGTTATATAGGGGGATCCTGGATCTAGCGTCGCATGTTCTGCACAGGTGGGCGGGGCTAGTCGGCGATCGGCGTTCGTGGTTGGCTGGCTGCTGCTATCAGAGCACTATGTCTGTTGTTTGGCTGGCTGGACACTGGGGCATCACCAGCTGGGCGTTGGATGGTGAGTGTTGAGTGGTCATTTTCTTCTTGTTGTCATTTTCTTCACAATACCCCCCAGCCAACGCCCAGCTGGTGATTCCCCAGTGTCCAGCCAGCCAATATGCTGAAATAACCTCTTCATTTAATCTAGTATGTCTTAAAGAAAATGTATTACCTGGCTACACTATTATATATATATATACGGTATATATTATATATATATATATATATATATATATATATATATATATATATATATATATATATATGTATATATATAGCCATTCTTATGCATTAACTATAGTGAGTACCCAGTCATTTATTTTTGTGGCTCAAGCAATTTAGCAACACTGTTCGCTACTGTTTCGTAATGCCATAGGCGGGGTTGGTTGTTTTTTCTGGTACCCTTTCTCCCTTTTGATTAGCCCCACTAGTTTTCAGATATTAAGACATTTGGTCCAATAATTTGGCGATTTTAAGAACATATTAGAAACTTGTGTGCCATTTAGGTGTAAATTTGTTCTTGGCGTGCGATAGCGAGCCTGTAATTTTAGGAGGAACTGGCCTTCGGCCGGGGCATTATTCTACCGAAAAATGTAAAAATATATCTTAAAGAGGGATATTGGGGATGTTTTTTTAGCATCATGGAGGTTTAGGTTGGAAATATGTATATAAATACAAAATAATATATAAATAACTATATCGACCAATAAATATACCCTCACGAATATTCATGTCCGCAACTGTACATTAAATGGTTAAATACATACATTTGACTCCCTACAGGAAAATGTGATTTTTACCTAGGACGAGAAGGTTTCCTGAATGTTAACCTGTGCATGATAGGACCCAAGGGCAGCCCTCTGGTGCCTGCTCTGACCCGCAGGTAAGTAGCTGTGTACAGTTGGCCATATAGATTTGTATGGTTTTGTGTATGGAAGGAAACAATACTATGACTGACTTTTACGAACAATTTGCTATAAAATTGCTAATTAGTCATATTATATATCTACTGTATTAAAAAATACGCTTCTCATTCAATTATACTTATATGCCACGCATATCGAAAATCACGATATGTATACAAACACATAAGGCCAAATGTTCAATCGTCTATAGTGATAGATGGTACCAGTTTGTTTTTAATATTTCTAACACTTTAATAATATAATATTTAGACATATACCCTGTAAATACATACCTGAAATAGTGTTTTCCTCATTTAATTGTTCACTGTGTCTAATTTATTATTTGTACTGTACTAGTTACTTGAGCAGGCAATACTACCATTGCCGAAGCATGAACAGGGGAAAATACTGTAGACAACTGGCTGTGTTTCACCACCATTATTGATTAATGCAGAGTATTAATAAAAACACAAGGTCTTATCCACATCAAACAACAATAGTACAACATCTGCTTAGACTATTGTCTTCAGTTAACCCATCCAGTACCAGCGACAGTTGACGTTCGTCAGTAAAAAAGTTAAGCGCCTGTTCCAGCGAAGGCTCAGTCAGTAATGTACGATCTTTGTTCTGCTAATATCTAGCAGGAGCTGCTAACATAACTTGAAGACACTGCTGTGAGGATTTGGCAACACTTCTCATGGTCCCTCTCAGATGCTCCAGGCCACCTGAGTTCGTCATCCACTAACTCTGTTGCTGAGTCGGTGTTGTCTTTTTTTTTTTTTTTTTTTTCTATGTGATTGAGGGAGGCAAAAGGCATAACTGCCTATAGAGAGTGCTTCCCCCATAGTTGAAAGAGTGACAGGGCCAAAATCAAGGGACGTTCGAGCCAAAATGCCTGGACACACGGAGTTTGAAGCAATTTAAGTCATAGGAAGAGGGAAAGACTGATTCTGGGAGAGAATTCCAGAGCTCAGATGTTGAGTAGAAGAAAGTTTGAGAGTAACGTTTCACTCTTGGGTTGGAGAGTTGCACAGAGTAGGGGTGGGATTGAGTTGCAAGACGGGTACCACGTGCCCTACGTAAAGGAGGTGGTATGCACTGGGATAGCTCTGAGGAACACTGATTATTATAGTAGCGATAGAATAGCGAGAGAGATGCAACATTGCGGCGGAGAGAGAGAGATTGCAGAGAGTTGGTGAGTGGACGGGAGTTAATGATACGAAAGGCCTTCCTTTCAACTTTGTCTAGGAGAGCGGTGTGAGAGGAACCTCCCCACACATGTGAACAATACTCAATACAAGGGCGCACTATGCCCCTGTACAGAGCAAGAAGCTGTGCAGGGGAAAAGAACCCCCTAAGGCGGTTGAGCACACCCAGCTTCTGGGAGGCTGCCTTAGCAAGACTGGTAATATGGTCCTTCCAAATGAGAGCAGAAGAAAAAGAGACACCAAGAATATTGAGAGAAGATGAAGGGTTGATTTTTGTATTGTTGAAGAATAAGGGATAGTCCGCTGGGAGATCCTGACGGGTAGATAGATGGAGAAATTGGGTTTTGGAAGCATTAAAGTTAACAAGGTTTTCTCTGCCCCAATTGGAAATAGTATTTAGATCAGAATTTAAGAGTTCTATGGCTTCATTACGTTTGTCGTTGAGGGATTGCTGGCTGGGGCGTTCTGAAAAACTAATGGAGTAGTGTAAGGTTGAGTCGTCTGCGTATGAATGGATGGGAATTAAGGTACAGTTAAAGAGATCATTTATAAAAATTAGAAAGAGAATAGGAGATAGGACAGAGCCCTGAGGAACACCGGAGTTTATAGGGTGAGGAAGTGAACAATGGCCGTCCACAACCGCAGCTATGGAACGGCCTGAAAGGAAATTAGAGACAAAGGCACAGATGGAGGGATAGAAACCGAAGGAGGGTAGTTTAGAAATGAAAGATTTATGCCAGACTCTATCGAAGGCTTTCGATATGTCTAGTGCAATAGAAAAAGTCTCACCGAAGTCCCGAAAGGAGGATGACCAAGAGTTAGTAAGATATGAAAGAAGATCACCAGTAGAGCGACCCTTAAGGAAGCCATACTGGCGATCTGAGAGCAGATTATGAGAAGAGAAATGCTTAAGAAATTTGGAAGCAAGAATAGTTTCAAAAACTTTAGAAAGACAAGAGATAAGAGCAATTGGACGATAGTTGGAGGGTTGAGAGCGGTCACCCTTCTTTGGGACAGGTTGAATTTGAGCAAACTTCCAGCATGAAGGGAAGACGTTAGCGGATAGACAGAGACGAAAGAGTTTGCCTAGGCAGGGAGTCAGCACGGAAGCACAGTTTTTGAGAACAACAGGAGGAACACCGTCCGGACCGTACGCCTTATTAGTGTTAAGCCCAGAGACGGTAGAAAGTACATCTTTAGAAGAGATTAGGATATTAGGCATAAGTAAGAGAGAGGAGGGCGGAGAGGGAGGAATAGCACCGGAATCATCCAAGGTGGAGTTTCTAGCAAAAGTTTGAGCGAAGAGTTTAGCTTTGTCAGAGGAAGAAGTGATGGTTGTGCCATCAGAGTGGGAAAGGGGAGGGAAAGACGAGGAAGAGAAATTGTTGGAGAGGTTTTTGGCTAGATGCCAGAAAGCTTGGGAAGAGCTAGAGTTGGATAGTTCAGTGCATTAATTATTGATGAAAGAGTGTTTGGCAAGTCGAAGAACAGATTTGGCTTGATTCCGGGCAGAAACATATGAAGAATGAGAGTCTTGAGTTTTAAGGCGTCGGTACCGTTTGAATGCTTCCTCCTTATTGCGGACAGCAGTAGAACAGGCGTGAGTAAACCAAGATTTGTTAGCATTAGTCTGAGAGAAAGAGAATGGAATGTATGCTTCCATGCCCGATAGGATTACCTCAGTAATGCGTTCAGCACTCTCCGAGGGTCCTCGGCCATGGAAGCAGAAATCATTCCATGGGAAATCAAAGAAGTACTGCCGAAGAGCCTCCCAGTCGGCAGCGCCAAGTGCCACAAGCGCCGCCGGCTAGGAGGATCGGGTGGCTGTACTGGAGAGATAGGACAGGTGACAGAGATAAGTTTATGGTCGGAGGAGCCCAAAGGAGAGAAAAGATCGACAGTATAAGAAGAAGGGTTAGAAGTTAGAAACAGGTCAAGAATGTTGGGCCTATCTCCGATGCGATCCGGGATACGGGTGGGTTGCTGAACTAACTGCTCTAGGTCATTTAGGATAGAAAAGACGTAGGCTTGTTCACCAGGTGGATCAGTAGTGTGAGAGGAGAGCCATTGGCGGTGGTGAACGTTGAAATCTCCTAAGATGGAGATTTCTGAGAAAGGAGAAATGGATGGAATGTGTTCCACTGTAGAGTTTAGATAGTCAAAGAATTTAGGAAAGTTGGTAGAGTTAGGGGAAAGATAGACAGCACAGAAATATTTAGGAAGAGAATGACAGGAAAGTTTGAGCCATAAAGTTGAGAATTCAGAGGAGTCGAAATCGGGAACACGAGAGCAAGTGAGTTTGTTGCGCACATATGCACAACATCCGCCTTTGGCTTTGAAACTAGGATAGAGAAAGTAGGAGGATACAGAGAAGGGGTTGCTGGATGTTGCTACAGACACCTGGGTTTCGGTGAGGAAGAGAAGATCAGGTTTGTAGGAGGAGAGATGGTGCTCAACAGAGTGAAAGTTAGAGGAAAGTCCGCGAATGTTGCAGAAATTAATAGAAAGAGTAACAGGCCGAGGTCCAGGTAATTGTGTGGGGTCGTCAGGGGATGGTCGGTCGGGTGAGGGGGCATTTATGGTCCCCCCCCTGGGGACTCCGAGGCTGGGCTAAAATTCATCATTTTGTGTTTTTTTAATTTTGGTGTGGAGGAATGAAGTGTGGTGTGCATGTTTAGTGTAGTGAAGTGGATAGGAGTAGGAGGTGTTTGTGAGAGCTAGCTGGATTGCTCTCAGTGTAAATGAGGCACAAAGAAAATCAGTAAGAGAGGCCAAGCAAATGAAACAGGAGTTCTAGCGACTCTTTATCACATGCCTATAACCTCACCTGGGTCTAGCCCTGATCGATTGGTGCCTACAATCTCCCCACCTAGTCTAGTCGCTTTTGGCAACAAGACTGGTACTGGAAGTTACTTTTAATCTACTATGCAGTGGTACAGTAGAGGTTAATGAAGGATCTCGTGGAATCAAACACTCAAAGTTGATCTTAATTAACCTTGCAACTATCACATTATTTTCTAAATTTGAATAAAGTCATCTGCTGATACTAAAATATGATGAAAAATAGCGTCACCATAGACTATATAGACATTTTTTACCAGGACGGCCCAAGCCATTGAAGCCGGCCTATACAACTTCTACTACAAGACCAACACACCCAACATCACGACCTGCCTTCAACCTGCCACTAGGATCGCTGTTCAGGAGTCTCTGGCCATCAGTAATTTATGGGTAAGCAACATCAGGCTAGGTTAACTAATTCATATGCGGTAGTCTAATTAGTCAAGAGATTGGTAAGAGAACTACCTACTAGAAATTAGCATAAACTAGATTAAGAATGTAGCATAAACTAGATAAAGTATGTAGCATAAACTAAATTAAGAATGTAGTATCTGACTTAAAAACAACTACTCTATTCTTTAATGAATCAAGAAAATAGGAAAACATAATTAAGTAGCTCATAATAACTATTATTCAGGTAGTCGAGTAAAATAACCAGATTTTGATGAGAATGAGCAAAACTATTAAGTTCCAAGGACAACCTTCCTCATTAACCCCTTAAGTACCAGCAGCGTACGCTATGCCTCGCCTATGTAATCAGGACAGTAACAACTATATAACGCTAAACCCAAGCAACGCAATGGTTGCGTTCACATTAATTAATCGTTTCCTATGGCACCTAGAGGGTTCAGATTTGTATGGGAACTGCTTTAGTATCCCACGCACAATACCGATGATTGGAAACCCTCCAAGTCTCTGCGTGCATGTGGGCACGCGCGGGAGTGATTTCCAATGTTCTGCCTACCCATTTCCCTATGTTAATTGCGACTTTCCGCCGCCCCGCAGGACCCCTAAATAACCTAGGTGAGCGTTTTTCTTTTTTTTCTTCATTACTACCCTATTCCATGTATTTTCAGGACAAACAAATATGACAACCTGCTGGTCCCATGTTGTACATTTAATATAAATCAGCTGGTGCTCGATGGTTTAATGGATAGAACCACAATAAATCTGCGGGGGTAATCTCTCCACCACCAGATGACAATTAAGTCAAGTAAATAATAAGGATGAAAGAATTGGTCGTGTGCATAGAAAGGGCTAGAAGGTAATTTAGTTGTTTGTTGTTGTTGTTTTTCCCCAAGCTGCCTGGCCGAACAGCCCCAAGGCCCCACAAGGCCAAGGCCATAACCGAGCGCCCCCACAGAACCCTCCCTGCCGACCACAATAAAGCCTGGGTGACCGAAGCCACTCCATGGCGGGGAGCTGAGGAGGGTGCGGAAACGCCCGGGAAACCAAAGCCCCACCCAGGGCCCTGTGCTCCTCAGCAATTATGAAGAGAAAGTTGAGGGGCAAAGGAAAGATGTGACGCTTTGGCTTCCAATCTTGGTAGATTAGGATGTCAATCCACGCAAGAGACGACGTCACTTGAGATCTAGAAAATATATAAGTAAATGGAACAGTCAGAGTAAGCTATGGGTATGGCAGAGATCGCTTAGTTCTCACTCTGATAGACCAGCCCATCACCACATGACTAGAACCCAATCCTCTCAGCATCAGCTAGGAAAGGCCCTAGAAAGCCACCTTTGGCGGGGGGATAGCTCCCCTATTTCAACCTTTTTCGGGGTTGGGCACCCGCCTAGGTTGGGCACCCGCCCAATATATATTTATATAATTATGTAACTCTACTTTTTTTCATAATTATCACTTGTGTTTCCTCCTCCCCAGCTAAGCACCCCTAAATTACTGTCCAAATATAGTGGCACTTCATATAATGATATACTATATACGGTATATATACAGTATATATATATATATATATATATATATATATATATATATATATATATATATATATATATATATATAATTATATATATATATATATATATATAATATATATATATATATATATATATATATATATATATATATATATTGTGGTAAACTATCAATGGAAGTTAAATATTACTAAGCTATAATGAATCACTAAAATCAATCTAAATTAAAACTACTCCATATCTAAATTGAATTCAATCTGAAACAATCTAATTTATATCCAAAGGTCTCACATAATAAATGTATATATAGGGTAAGGTTATAAGGGTTAATATTAGCCAAGAATTAACTCACCAATAGTTCCACGTGGCAATGAGGCAAGGGAGAACGTTTACCCAATATGGCGGACAATGGGGAGGCAAGACACCGGGTGGTCCCGAGACTTGAGTCAAGTGAAAGAAAGAATAAATGATTACATGGGAATGGACATGAATATTATGCTTATCTGTCAGTCAGTTATGGCGTCGATGAGAGCGTCGTGATGGTGTAGCTGTTTGTATTGCTGTCAGTGTATTGTGATTAGAGGCACAAAAGCGCGATCAACTGAGGGCGGAAAATAGATGTTAACTTTTCGGTGTTCGTGAAGGCTCTGCTCTCTCTTCCTCAGAGGCACACCTTGCTGCCTTGGCAAACGCCAGGAGCCCAAATTATCGTACCGCATCTAGGTTGCTATATACGATAAATTATATTAATATATACGATAAATTCATATATACTACATAAGACCATGGCAATATTGCTTAATAGCATATTAGGCCTTTTATAACTTAACTTATTTACAATCTTGTAATATACGATCTACTCGTTCTACGTCGTGCTGCAGGAGCGACCGTGACGTCACAGAGACATACGGGATCACAAAAGAGTCATAGCCTATCGTATTTGCGATACACCCCCCCCCACAAAAAAATACCTGAACTCTACCTTAAACTTAAAGTTGCCCAGAGGCTATCTTCTGATGCCACATGTCGACGGCGCCAGCAGCAGCGCGTCTGGGACGCGTCCCGGTCCGAGAATGATCACCATCAGTAAGAGGTGAGTCATTACTTTGAGAATCCTCGGACCCAGCAATAACAGGTGGAGCATCAGATTGCAATGCGGAATCGAGCTCCAAAGCGTACAAACGTGCGATAGGATGAACAGTATATCAGTCTATATCGGGGATAATAGAAGATTTTAGAAAACGGTGGATTAGTGAATATCTGCTAGCATTGAGGGAAAGGAGTGTTACTCCCTCTGGTAGATCAACGGCACCTACTGTTGGTGAAGTTGTTTTAATTAAAGAAGATAGTCCTCGTTTATACTGGAAATTGGGCCGCGTCTTGGAGGTATACAAGGGGGCAGACTCTGTAGAGCGGGTGGTGCTCTTGAAGACAGCCACTGTTCCAGTGGCTGTCTTCAATAGCACCACCCGCTCTACAGAGTCTGCCCCCTTGTATACCTCCAACACGCGGCCCAATTTCCAGTATAAACGAGGACTATCTTCTTTAATTAAAACAACTTCACCAACAGTAGGTGCCGTTGATCTACCAGAGGGAGTAACACTCCTTTCCCTCAATGCTAGCAGATATTCACTAATCCACCGTTTTCTAAAATCTTCTATTATCCCCGATATAGACTGATATCTCTTAGACACCGCTACCTCAGAGTACAACGAGGGATCCTCTAGCTCTACTATGGATTGGAAATCAGATAGAAACGCAGTCAATGGTTTTCCATATAGCAAGTGAGCTGGCGTTAATGGTAGTGGTTCTTGCAGGTCGGTGTACACATATGTAAGCGGGCGATCATTCACGACTGCCTCTATCTCTGTGAGGACTGTCGTCAACTCACTCTTCTTTAATAGAGCACGTCCTTCTACCGCTCTGAGTCCTGACTTTACTATGCCGACACACCGTTCCCACATTCCACCAAACCAAGGTGCCTTAACTGGAATGAACCTCCATTCGCACTTCTTCTCTCCCAAAAAAGTGATGATAGTAGGATCACTACTCATATCCTTTAGATATTTTGATGCCTGGACATAAGTGGGAGCATTGTCGCTAAGAATGAGTTGAGGGAATGTACGACGGGCACAAAACCGTCTAAACGCCAGCATAAATTCTTCGCTAGACATATTATCACATAGTTCTAGGTGTACCGCTTGAGACGTTGCACAGGTAAACAATAATATATAAACCTTCTCATGATCTCTCGTCTTCAATGCCCCTGTGTAATCTAACCCTACAGCTTGGAAAGGTTCTATGTTCTTTACACGGCATTCAGGTAGAGGTGGAGCTGGTCCAGTTGCATATGGTTTACCTTTTAGTCTCTGGCATATTACACACTTTCTTACTATGCATCGAGCTACTTGTTGAACTCTGGATATCCACCATGTGAGACGTAAATTTTATATAATATGACATACCCCGTAGTGTTTTACTTCCCTATGTGCACGTATGATCAATAGATCAGTAACGTGATGTCTTGTTGGCATAAGTATAGGGCGGTTTGTGCCGTCTGTTACACCCGACCACTTCAGGCGACCCTCACACCTGATGAGGCCATTGTCTAGGTGCAACCTTAGTTGACGCACTATATTAGGCATTAATATCTTATTCGAGCTTTGCAAGGATTCTAATTAATTGGAAAAGGTTTCTACTTGAACCCATTTGATCAAAGTTACTTCAGCTGCTTTAAATTCACGAGCATCATTGTTGTGACCCCTGTTGCAGAGTTGGCCCGTTACTTTATGCTTGATATTGGATACATATCGCAATACCCAAGCGACAACTCTGACTAGTTTATTATAGTCACCGAATCTTGCCCACTCTATGATTGGACCCGGTGGCTCATTTGGTTGGGCTGTAACTGCCACTGTTTCCAGTGGCAGAAGTCCCTCACCAACAGCATACCAAATCGTCCATTCACTTTCATGGAGCAGCCACTTTGGACCATGCCACCACAATTCGGACTTCACTAACTGGCTAGCCGTTATACCCCTAGTTATGAGATCACTAGGGTTTTCTTTTGTATTTACATAATGATAAGCAACGTCTGGCAATAGGGCCCTAATCTCTTCTACCCTATTCCTCACATAAACTGGCAGAGACTTCTTGCTATGTATCCAGTTGAGTGCGACCTGACTATCGCACCATACGTGAACAATTTCAATGTTTAACTCGCTCTCGTATGCTGCGCGTACATGTTGCACCAGACGTGCTAAGAGCAGCATGGCAGTCAATTCCATTTTAGGGATAATTACCTTTTTAACCGGGGCTACCTTGGCCCGGGCTGTAACTAAATGTGCCGCAAATGAAGTAACGACATATATGGCTACCCCGTATGCCGTGGCGTTAGCATCGCAAAATGTGTGTAACGTAACGTCACCGAACACTGCCACTTTACGAGGTATAGGTTTAGTACATAGGATGGCATACTCATTCAACAACAATGTCCCTTGGTCATTCAGGTCCTCGGGCAAACTGTCATCCCATCCTATTTTACGTCTCCAAACTTCCTGCATTAGAATCCTAGCTCTTATGGTAACGGGTAATGCTAGACCCAAAGGATCAAAAAATTGCGCAACTTTGCTCAACAGACTTCGTTTTGCGTGCACTCCCGTCTGCTGAGCAAAAGACCTTGTTTGAAAAGTTAGTATGTCATGCCAGATCATCCCCAAATTTCTGGACTTTTCCTGGTTATGAGATGCTGTACCGTCCACCTGTATCAAACTCTGAAGATCTTCACTATTAGTAACCCACTCGCGGAGAAATAAATGTGCATCTGTAAACAATCTGCGTGCTTGCCAGTATGTATATAACAAATCATCCTGACTATCGCTAGAACCCTGCAAATTGTCTATATATAATCCGCGAGATAGTTTACTTGTGTCCTCATGAGTATCAGCTAGATGTTTTTTTATTGTGGCATTTAACAAAAACTGTGAACACGTGGCCCCAAAGAGTAAAACCCGAAAACGGTATATTATGACCGGACTTTCAGAGTCGCTAATGTCGCTGAACCAAAGAATGCGGGTAACATCTCTATTTTCCTCCTTTAGCTTGACCATCAAGAATGCTTTCTCGATGTCACTGGTATATGCGTACTTCCCCATCCTAAACCGCAATAGATGTTGGGACAGGTCCGACACCATGGACGGACCTGTCAACAGGCAGTCATTTAGACTGTGTTGTTGACCTTGATGGGCAGAAGAGTCATACACCACCCGTATTGGTGTGGTGATGCTGTCTTTTCTTACCCCATGATGGGCCAGATAGTGAACCCTACCCTTCTTAATCGGTTCCTTGACATCGACTCTCTCAATAAAGCCCCTATCTTCATAACTCCGAAATACATCGTCATACGCCTGGCGCGTGCTCGGTTCGTTAGACAATTTACGCTGTAATGCGCGCAAGCGACCTAATGCCAAACCATAGTTGGTAGGCAGGCTTATCTCACTGTTCTTCCAGGGTAAACTAACATTATATTGCTTGTCTGAGGCACAGTAGCTCACAGACTCGTCAAACCTTTGTTGCGCAACTTCCGAGTCATAATCAGTCTCCATAGGATTAATGCCAATGTGATCCAATCTCCACAGTCGTTCCAGGTCGAACTCGGCAGCCAATTTAGGGGCACTAGGTTGGGAATCCTCCCTTCCCAATTCCTCTGCCGCGGTTACATTGACTCTATATATCGAGACCGTGTCGACCTGGACCTTTAACTGTGTAGTATGCACCTTTCCGCTCATGCAATATCCAAATTTAGTGGGGATTAAAATTACACCACACATCTTTTTAAATCCAGGGTATACTACAGGGTATAATAATGATCCACACCCAGTAGAACATGCACCTCACTCTGATCTCCCATGGGATCTGACAAGTTAACCCCTTTGCTACGTAATGCGTGTTCCACCTTCTTCACTCCTACAGATACATATTCTGGTAGGGTGTCTACTACGATACATGTCATAAAGTACCGGTTTTTATGGTAGAAATATGAAATCTCCGCTATCTCGTAGTCTTGTTTGTCAGTAACCCCTGTGAAGCCCTGCAATCGAAGAGTCTCAGCCCCTATGTTTCGGTGCTTCAGTCCCACTAAGACGGACCTCTTTATAAAGGAACGTTGAGACCCTTGATCTAGAAGTACCCGACAAACTTTGTTACTGTCGTTACCTTCCATGGGAATCTGTATTGTGGGCAATATAGTGGTGTCTTGCGTGCTTCCTAGTGTCACAGTTATAGTACCCTCTGGGTTGATGTCTTTGACTTTATCTGCTGTAGGACACAACTTATCAAAGTGATGTCCTTTGCAGTGGCGACAGGGCCTTAAGTACGTAGCAGTACATTGTCCCTGCTTACCATGTTTCTTACTTAGACAACCTACACATAGCTTCAATCTTTTCGCCTGTGCTAGTTTTGTCTCATTTGTTGGGTATTTTACACAGAAACTCCATTTATGTTTGTTGTTACATAGCTTACATAGAATCTGAGCAGGTTTCTTATACGTCCCCTCTTTCTTTTCTTTAGTCCCCACCGTTATGCTTACTGTTCCCCTCTTCTCCACATTCTCACTCCCTCCCGACACATACATTCTCCCTTTGTTCAACTGTAGATTATTGATTTCTTTACTGAACTGAGTTTTGAACTCCCCCAGATCAAACGATCTAACCATGTCAAGTATTGCCATAGGAAGCTTCTGACGTAAGATAATGAATATAATTTCCTGTATGGTGAGCCCTAGGGTGTCTAGCGATCGAGTATGGCACTCCATATTTGCCCTAAAATTTGCTAACTCCTCAACCTTATACTTTGGTTCTGCGAGCTTTAACAAGGCAACGACATGGGCCATCTTCAACTGCTCTTGATCCCCGTATGTGGACTTTAATAATTGCACTGCCTCAAGATAACTATCACCCACTACCGCAAAACCCTCTATCAAATGTAAGGCCTCTCCTTCCATTTGTCCCTTCAGGTAGTGAAACTTGCGGACATTATCCAAAGAGGATTCATGAACTGTAGACCGAAATACGTCCCAAAAAGCTAACCACTCAGTCAATTTGCCCCCAAATGTAGGAAGATTGAGCTTTGGGAGGTGTACAGTGTGTTTTGGGTCAGCCCTTCTATGGGCCTCATTCTCGCCTCCCTTCTTACTTGCGACAGCACGCTGTAATATGTGCTTCGCTCTAAAGACAGGTTCATCATAGAGGGCACGATTATCACACTCTGTAACTATCTCTTCCTCCTCTGTCATGCCTGCCACAATCACCTCACTCAGAGCCATAATGCAACCGTGGGTAGCCTGGACGTTGTCTAATCTAGCTTTAAATTCCTCGAGGTCAGCAGTAGTGATGAAAGTGTTGACGTCTACAATTAGCCTATTTAATACTCCCCGAAGTCCCGCCCTTTGATTTTTAGGGGTTTTGATCAGCACCCCACCCGACGGTGTCTCTTCCTGTTTACTCATTATGCATGTAAGCCTATAGGCTATGTATCTAAATGTTACTAAAACAACGGCAAAATAGTAGTCTAGTTAAGAGACGCCGATCGGCGGACTTCTAATTTATGGAGAAAAAACAGTACACAAAATAGCAATACCTACTAAAGGGTCATATTGAACAATACAAAATGTTAGGTCAGGTCATATGTCACAGGAAGTCCGAAAGGTAAAAGAAAAATATTGGGGGAAGATGATGGGTGGGATGCAGGACTTAGGCAGGCGCAACGATATCACCCCGGCGTCGCTCTCTAACCAACGCTTTGTTAGCCCTACAATTTTATTATATAAGACTTGATTCGTATCCAAATCGAGGTGGACGCCATCCTGGTTGAGGTCCCTGGTGCTGAGGGTGATCGAGACAAAGCGGTGTTTCGTCTCTACCAGCTGACACCTCAGGGCGCGATTTACTGAGTTTTTAATGGCGTGGTATTCTACCTCTGACAAGCCTCGGACCCTAGTCCGGCTCTCTATCGCTACTATCTTGCACAACCCCCGGACTCACGCTCCAGATCCAGCGCCACCTCTTTGATGGCGTTGGCTAACTCGCGGGGTACGGTATCGGGGCGGATATCGTTGCCACCCAGGAACAGGAAGATCATGTGTGGCCTAAAACGGACCACCTGCCCCCACTGTGGGGAGGCATTCAGGGTGTCAACGGTGGCTCCAGGGACCCCGAAGTAGGACAGCTTGAATGTCCTAGCCCCCTCCGACGCCCGATACGATTCAGCTCCTTTGTCGGCTGCCCTTAGCCTAGTGGCATACGAATGCCCTACTATAGCAATTTTCTGAGGTACCGGTGCCGGAGGTACAGGAATATAACCAAGCCACACCCCTCTGGGGTCTTTGCTCCTGCATCCCTGGGCTACTCCCCTTCTCATTGCCTAAAATTCCTTATCGGTAGCTAATTCCCGGGTCTGGGCACCAATGTGGTAAACTATGAATGGAAGTTAAATGTTACTAAACTATAATGAATAAAATAAAATCAATCTAAATTAAAACTACTCCATATCTAAATTGAATTAAATCTGAAACAAGCTAATTTATATCCAAAGGTCTCACATAATACATTTATATATAGGGTAAGGTTATAAGGGTTAATATTAGCCAGGAATTAACTCACCAATAGTTCCACATGGCAATGAGGCAAGGGAGATCGTTTACCCAATATGGCGGACAATGGGGAGGCAAGACACCGGTCCCGAGACTCGAGTCAAGTGAAAGAAAGAATAAATGATTACATTGGAATGGACATGAATATTATGCTTATCTGTCAGTCAGTCATGGCGTCGATGAGAGCGTCGTGATGGTGTAGCTGTTTGTATTGCTGTCAGTGTATTGTGATTAGAGGCACAAAAGCACGATCAACTGAGGTCGGAAAATAGATGTTAACTGGTCGGTGTTCATGAAGGCTCTGCTCTCTCTTCCTCAGAGGCACACCATGCTTCCTTGGCAAACGCCAGGAGCCCAAATTATCGTACCGCATCTCTTTACGATAAATTATACTAATATATACGATAAATTCATATATACTACATAAGACCATGGCAATATTGCTTAGTAGCATATTAAGCCTTTTATATATTTACAATCTTATAATATACGATCTACTCGTTCTACGTCGTGCTGCAGGAGCGACCGTGACGTCACAGAGACATACGGGATCACAAAAGAGCTTATCGTATTTATGATATATATATATATATATATAGGAGTACAAAGGAGTACAAAGGAAATCAAGCAAAAACAGATCTAGTGACCCTTCTAGGTTGCTTGTCCTCCAAAACACTGAGGATCTAGTGTCCAAACAGTGGTTTAGAGTGGGTAAGGGAACATTGGAAAGGGAATTACTGCCCTGGAACTAATGTCCGTGGCAGGATTAGGAAGTTAGTAGAGGACAGATGGGTTAGTAACTGAGGGGGGGATAAAATAAAGTTATTAATTTACAAACGCAGTCAGTCGCGGATTTGATGAGAGATATTTGTCTAGGCGGAGTTTAAATGAATCAACGGTGATGCAGTCTATAACGTTTCGGGGAAGCCCATTCCACAAGTTGACAAATCGATTGAAGAAGAAATTCTTAGATTCGTGCGAGTTAAAAGATTTACCAATAATTTTGCAACCGTTTCCCCGCGTGTAATTAGATTGGTCGATAGTGAAGATAGATGACTACAGTTCATATTGTCGATGCCTTTGATGATTTTGAACACTTGAATTAAGTCACCTCTTAATCTGCGCTGGGTTAAAGGAAATAGATTTAATTCTCTAAGACGCTCTTCGTATGGTTTGTTCTTTAGGCTAGGTATCATTTTGGTAACTCTACGTTGAACTCGTTCTAGATTGTTTATATCTTTTTGGTAATAAGGGCACCAGGATTGAATGCAGCATTCCAGAAGAGGGCGGACTAAGGAATTGTAAAAGGTTAGGATAACTTCTTTGGATTTATGCTCAAATGACCTGCCTATAAAGCCAATTATTTTGTTTGCCTTCTTACCAACTTCTGAACATTGTTGACTCGGTTTTAGGTTACTCGATATTGTTACTCCCAGATCGGTTTCTCTGTTTACATTCTTAAGCTGAGTGCCATTCATCGAATAGTTTGCTTTCTCATTTAGGTATGCGACATGTAGTACTTTACATTTATCCGCATTGAAACTCATTTGCCAAATTTGGGCCCAACATGACAATTTATCTAGATTGTGTTGCATATCGTCAACTTGTTCTTTGAGAGTACGCTATTTGCAATTTTTGTATCGTCAGCAAATTTTGAGATTGTACAGGTGAGACCCTCATCTATGTCGTTGATGTAAATTAGAAAGAGAATTGGTCCTAGTACCGATCCCTGGGGTACCCCGCTACTTACATTGGTCCATTTAGATGCCTTACCGTTTATGACTACCCTTTGCTTTCTGTTGCTGAGCCAATTTTCTATCCATTTCAACACACCGTCTTGTATTCCATGCGCTTTTAGTTTTAGCAGTAAACGTTTGTGGGGGAACTTTGTCAAAGGCCTTTTGAAAATCAAGGTATATAATATCTACAGCTTTACTCTCATCGTAGAGGTTGAGGATATCGTGGAAGAAGTCTAAGAGGTTTGTTAAACAGGAACGTTTTTTACGCAAGCCGTGTTGAGTATCTTTAAGTATGTTATTTTCCTCTAAGTGATTTACGTGTCTGTCTCGTATGACCGTTTCTAGCATTTTACATACAACTGAGGTTAAGCTAATTGGACGATAGTTACTGGGTAGGGATTTGCTGCCTTTTTTGAATATCGGTGTTACGTTGGCTATCTTCCACTGATCAGGCATAGTTCCAGACTGCAAGGATTTAGTGAATAGTAATGTCAGTGGTTTGGAGAGCTCATCCTTAGCTTCCTTTAGAACTCTAGGCGAGATTGTATCAGATCCTGGCGTTTTATTTACCTAGAGTTTATCTAAACAATTCAATACTTCTCTCTCTGTAACGGTGATATTGCTTAGAACATCTGAATTATCAATCTGAATCGGCAATGGTGTAGGGATATCACTGAGGTCTTCTGTTGTAAAAACTGATGCAAAGAAGGTATTGAGGGCATTACTCATTTGTACTTCGTCTTTGGTGTATTCTCTATTTTCATCGACTAACGGTCCAACAGTTGAAGTAACTACTTTTTTCTTTCTGATACAACTATAGAATTCTTTCGGGTTTGTTTTACTTTGATTCGCAATATGTAACTCTAAGGTCTTTTTACTTTCTTAATTAACTTTTTGGCTTTGCGTCGTAGCTCTACAAATTTTACCCGTTCTTCGTCATTTTGTGAGGATTTTAATCTATCATTAGCAAATTTTTTAGCAAGCAGGCAGTTTGAAATATCTTTATTCCACCATTTGGGCTTATTATTAAGGCCTGGATGCCGTATTTTCGATGGTATGCAGTCTTGCACTGCTTTTAGGTAAGTGGTTTCGAATAAAGAAAGAAAGAGAGAGAGAGAGAGAGAGAGAGAGAGAGAGAGAGAGAGAGAGAGAGAGAGAGCATATATGTGTATCGTATTGCATTTGCAATGAAGATACTGAATTTGGAATTAATAATGGAAATTGAATCATATTGTTTAGCCAAGATTCATACTGTCCTATTCAATGGCGTTGTAAGCCTTCCTTTATGGACAGTTACAAATTATATTATGTAGTACAATGACCCATACTGCGCTGTAAACATTTAACGTTTCGATGTAACACAAGATTATAATCATAATAAGCATATCAATTGCTTATGTGTTCGATTTAGCAAACTTAGGCAATGAAGCACTTTCTATGTGTATCATTTGCGTCGCAAGTAAGCGTTCAATATTTACTGTGTGTATAACAGCAGTCGGCCACCCCCAACTACAAAAAAAAACAAAAATGGGGTATGTACCTAACAGATAGATAAATAGCATAATAACATGTATATCAAGCTATTTGGATATTAAGGTAGATACAAAACAAAGTAATAAAACAGCTGAATTAATGAAGAAAGTAAACACTCACATTCTTTAAAGGGAACGTTTCCTGAAGTAATGAAGATACTTAACACTTACATTCTTTAACCCTTTCTCTGCGAGCATATTCGGGCTATTTAGGTCATATTCAGGCACTCCTGAATGATTAATCAAGTGTCTGCATGCAATGAAATGTATTCAGCCAAAAACTAGACGAAAATAGCTTAAAAATTACACAAGAATGAGCTTCGTAGCTCGCGGGGTTCACCCACAGAGCTACCATAGACATTGGGGAAAACTCGCTATTTATGAGCACTGCTGAGATCCGGGGCTGGGGTCTCAGTGCGCGGATTGACGTGCTGGCGGTCGGAGGTGGGCCCCAAACGCTTCCGCCCACTGACACTCAATTTCTACGGCTTTAACAGGCTTTAAAAGCCTGAAAATTGCTGTAAATTGCCATGGTGTTCCGGAACGTCTCCCGCAGGGAAATGGTTAAAGGGATCGTTTGTTGATGTAATGAAGAAAGTATACATCCACATTGTTTACAGAGAACGTATGCTGATGTAATGAAAGAATAAACCCCCACATTGTATACTGGGAACGTTTGCTGTAGTAATGCAGAAAGTAAACCCCCACATGATTTACAGGGAACGTTTGCTGTACTACCGATCGGAGCCAGTCTTGGTGCCCTGGTGTTCTGGCTGGAGGTGCTGTGGTCATTCCGTACACTGCATCATAACAAGCCGCCAACATCAGCTACCACGCTACAACTACAGAAACCTTAAGGGGAGATTGGTCGTTTTTCTGGCTCCCTTTCTTCCTCATGTTTAGCCCAATTAGTTTTAAGATTTTAAATGTTTACCCCATTAATTTGTCGTATTTAGGACCTTTCGCTCCATTTCTTTGTCAATATTTAGACCCTTCGTGCTATTTAGGTGTCGATTTTTTTTCTGGCGAACAATAGTGAGCCTGTAATTTTGGATGGGCCGGGACATTTGTCTACCGAAAAATGTACAAATGTATCTAAAAGGGGGATCTAATGGATTTTTTTGTAAAGTTTGATAGAGGTATAGGGAGGAAACTAATAACATAATAGATATATGAAATAATCGAACACAAAACCATCCCATCTCTCCTTAACCCTTAAAAAGCGGCCCACCACTTAAGTCGAGTTAAATAAAGCTGGACTATGTGGCGGCGCTCGACATAACTCGAGCGGCAATTTCAGCACGTAATGTGGCTGAGAGAGAGAGACAAGTGGTGGCAGGAGACTAGCGAGCGTATGACTGCTCCAGACCACCGCGGCGAACCTACTGACACAAATCTCAGCTCCCTCCTCCCTCTCTCACTCGCTACATACTCAATTATGTACCGAAAGTACCGAATTACCTGCTTTTTGCTCTCGCGTTGCACGGTTATTGCAAGAAAACTATCCTTCATACAAGGATCGTTATGGTGTCATTCGAAAGCTCTGTTTATGCCCTTTCAGGGATAGATACTTGTTTTACGTTCTGGGTCTTATTTAGGCATGAAAATGATCACGTAAACAGCCCTATTTTGGCTAAAAACACCCCGCTGGGCGGTACACATAAATAAACCGCATAGGCCGCTCGTAAGGTGTTAAGGGGCAGGGGTGTAGTTTTTGATTGAGTTTTTCATATATCAATATTTATTTTAGTTTCCTCCCTTGACCTCCATCAAACATTAAAAAACATCCCCAAGATCCCCCTTCTAGATATATTTGTACATTTTTGGTGCCTCCATAATTTCAGGCTCGCTTTCGCTCGCCAGGAAATATATTGTCACATAAATGGCACGAACGGTCTAAATTATTGACAAAGAAATGAAGTAAATGGTATTTTAATCGACAAACTAATGAGGTGAACGCTTAACATTTTCAAAACTAATGGGGCGAAGACTGAGGGAAAACGGGGTCCAGAAAATGCAACTACCACCCCCTTAACTCTTTCAATATGGATGACGTCTTTTCTATTCGATTTAAGCTATATTAAGATGATTTTTATGCAGCTTAGGACAGATGTGGTAGCTATAAGGGGTAAATTAGATAGTCTGTAGCCTTGTATTCGCTAGAGGTCCACAGCTTAGGAAGGATCTGAGGTAGCTATGAGGATTAATTTAGATAGTTTGTAGCCTTGTATTCGCTGGAGGTCCACAGCTTTGGAAGGATCTGAGGTAGCTATGAGGATTAATTTAGATAGTTTGTAGCCTTGTATTCGCTGGAGGTCCACAGCTTAGGAAGGATCTGAGGTAGCTATGAGGATTAATTTAGATAGTTTGTAGCCTTGTATTCGCTAGAGGTCCACAGCTTAGGAAGGATCTGAGGTAGCTATGAGGATTAATTTAGATAGTTTGTAGCCTTGTATTCGCTAGAGGTCCACAGCTTAGGAAGGATCTGAGGTAGCTATGAGGATTAATTTAGATAGTTTGTTGCCTTGAATTCGCTAGAGGTCCACAGCTTAGGAAGGATCTGAGGTAGCTATGAGGATTAATTTAGATAGTTTGTAGCCTTATATTCGCTAGAGGTCCACAGCTTAGGAAGGATCTGAGGTAGCTATGAGGATTAATTTAGATAGTTTGTAGCCTTATATTCGCTAGAGGTCCACAGCTTAGGAAGGATCTGAGGTAGCTATGAGGATTAATTTAGATAGTTTGTAGCCTTATATTCGCTAGAGGTCCACAGCTTAGGAAGGATCTGAGGTAGCTATGAGGATTAATTTAGATAGTTTGTAGCCTTATATTCGCTAGAGGTCCATCGTAAACAGAATACAAGCGTCTAATAGTAGCCAGAATAATATTAATAGGACGTCACCCACACTGAATGGGTTAATGGGGCCCAACCCATTTTTGTTTCTCTCTCTCTCTCCTTCTCTCTCTGGGTTGTATCCATTTGGCCCCATTCAGCTTACTGTTTTAAGATGTTTATCCCTATCCAGGTGTCTATATTTTCCTGGCGAGCGGTAGCGAGCCAGCATATTATTGTGAATGTTTTTCACAGCAGACTAAATTTGTACAGCTTTCGATAGAAACATGAATTTGGCGAAGCTGGGTTTCTCCATACAATGCTTGCTCGCTATTGCTCGCCAGGAAGAAATCGACACCTGGATGGAGATACACGTCTTAAAACAGTAGGCTGAATGGGGCTGAATGGATACAAGCCATAGAATGAGAGAATAGGAGAGAACAAAAGCAGGTCACCCCCCTTAATCTCTTGCAAGTGAAAAATTTATTGGAACTAATGACAGAACCTTTTAACATTGTTTTCTGTTTGACTCTTCCCAAATTATTCATATGGTAGCTCGATTGTTCTCGTCCATTTTGAGTTATAAGAGGCAAGAGATCATAGATTGTGGCCAACTTGTTGTGAATAGATTATAGTCACCAATTGACGGCAGTCTATGTATAACACAACTCACATTATTGGAATGCTAAATAATAATGATCTTAGATGTATGAATGCTAGACTGTTATCACATTTTCTCCCACGACATTTTCATATTAACGCCTTGCCTTACGAGCGGGCCCATCAGTAACTTCTACTACTCGCCAAGCTGGTGGTTTTACCCTAAACGACCTTGTTTCCGTGCTCTTTTTCATGCATAAACAAGAGCCAGAGCGTAATACAATTATGTATCCCTGAAAGGGCAATAACTGAGCTTTCCAATGACACCAGAACCATCCTTCTACGACCACGCGTTCTCTTGCAACGATCGTGCAACACGAAGGAAAAAGCCCTAAAATACGGTAATTTCCTTACATAATTCCCTGTGTAGTGAGGCAGTGAGTGTGGGTGTGTGTGGAGCTGGGCCCAGTGCTGGCGCGAGAGCCGTGCCGAACGGTCAGTGTCGACCTACGCTCCTCCCACCGCTCGTGTCTCTCTCAGAGCCAAATATTGCTCAGAATTGCACACCGCCTGAAGTCGGTCCCCGCCACATAGTCCATGGTTCTCTAGACCGACTTAAGTCCCCCCCCCCCCCGCCAGACAAGGGTTAAGAGGGATATTTATAAAAAATGTTTTAGCCTCATTAGTTTTGAAATCTTAAGACGTTCGCCGAACCCCCATTAGTTTGACAATGTTAGGACTTTTCGCTCATTTCTTGGTCAATATTATAACCTTTCGTGCTATTTAGGTGTCGATTTGTTCCTGGCGAGCAATAGCGAGACTCTAATTTAGGGGGAACTTGATAGAAGTCTAGGGAATAACTTTGCTATAAAATTGTCGTAATAATCAGTAACAAAACAAGGCAATTTACAAACAATTACCCACCCCACAAATAAAAATAATACTAATAATAATAAAGAATAACAAAATAAAATAAACAACTATATTGATGTACTGCGATTGACAAGCTGATCAGCTCTGTAGAACATTGCGTATATAACTTGGGTTACTCGCTAGAGTAGCTCAGTGGTCTCCAGGGATCTACCAGGCAAGCAGAACCTCTCCCGCCCTTTGCTAGCTGACATTACCGTTCTACTGGTAGGCTTCTAGAGAGAGGAATTGATCACTTGTGTGTTTCGTTTTAAAGTAAGTTGGAGTTGTAGACATCAATAGTAAGCAATATTACCAGCTGAAATACGGTTGTGGTACATTTATAAATACATATACTCCTATTCAACATATGTTTTATGCCTCCGAAACCTACATTATGACTGCATTTCTGTTTAAAAGCGATGTTTACGACTTCAACTTCCTTATAGCATGGAAATCGCAAGTGCTCAATTGAACAAGTGTGACTGAGGGTGATCGAGTTATATTGGTGTTAAATAAGGCTTAACCCATTCAGTACCGGTGACATCCTATTAATTATATTCTGACAACTATTAGGCGATTATTATTCAGCTTAGGGAGGACGTCTACCAATTAAAAGGTTACACACTAACTTTTATTGTTTTAACTACCATATATCATTCCTGAGTTTTATAAAAAATTTCTATACAGTATGTAGATGAAATGCAATAAATACAGACGTCGCCGGTACTGGAAGGCTTAACTCCCTAGCTTCACAAGTTAAACTTAAGGGGGTATGGGCGTATTTATTTGCCTATTTATATACCTTTTTTATTATTTTTGTTTTGTTATACTTCCTCACTAGACCTCCATCAAGCTTAAAAAATGCCCCCAAGACTCCATCCACTTCAAGACAAATTTGTACTTTTTTCGATATAAAAATATCCCGGCCGAAGGCTGATTGCTCTTAAGTTACATGCTAGCTATCGTTCACCAGGAAAAAACGGCACCTACATTGTATGAGAAGTCTTAATATTCGTCAAAAAATGGGGCGAAAGATCTTAAAATCGCTAAACTAATGAGGCAAACGTCTTAAAATCTCAGAACTAACGGGGCTAAACACGAGGGAGAAGGGAACCAGAAAAAACAACCAGGTGTGACAGAGTGGTCTTGCCACTGGACTGGTAATCCAATGGACCCGGGTTCGAATCCCAATATGTCAATGGGAAGATATTATTGGGATGGAATTTGTGCTGTACCTAGTTTCAGTGGATTACCACACCACACCGAAATGGCAAAAAAAAAAAAAAATATCCTCATTGTTCCCTTATTAAATAGCATTGTATGAATATTCCCATATTAAAAATATGCTACAGGGGAGCAATGCCTAGTGAGTTAATTGCTCAATAGGTGGCGTTCTGAGAGTGAGGGTCCGAGTCTGGGGAATGAGACTGAAGCGCGGAGGCGGAGCAGCTTCAGAGATGGGATTGCTTCGAGCCGGGGTGCTTTTCATGTCTCACTCCCTAGACTGGAACAAGACCTCACGGGCCTCACCGTGTTCAGCAGTTGTGTGTAAAGTCTCTCAGCCTATGTCCGAGAGGGAGTAGTTGGAATATAGAAAACAAAAACAAAAAAAAACATTATCTCTTGGGATTAGAGCGAATTTGAATACAACTTGGATATATAAGCTTTAACCGCTTCACCACTATTATGTAATGTTCATCCCTTCCGGTTACCATTCGACGATATTCTTTAGTTCATAATCTACCTCTAGGACTCAAATGGGTGAATATGATCTCAATAAACCCTTTCAATAACATAGGTCCATCTTAAACCGCATAAAATCCTCTAATTGTATCCAGGATCAGAGGAAATAAGGCTTCATGGTGCTGAAGGGATTAACCATTTCAGAAAATTAATTTGTTTTACTTTAGAAATATCCTCCTTTGAAACACTATACAGTATACTGTATATGGGTGTGATTGAACTCTTCTACGTATATAGGATAGGCACATAGTATAGGCTACGCATAGTAGGCTATGTATAATATTTTGGTTACTTACGAAAATTCTGTGCAATGAAAAATAAATAAATAAATATATACAGTCTGAAGGGGATGTTTTTTTTTCTCCATTATCTTTGACCCTAACAGTGTTGAAATTAAAAGGCATTCGCCCCATTAGTCTGGCTCATTTGGCACATTTTACCTATGTTTATTGTCAATTCTAAGACCTTTAGTGCCATTAAGGAGTAGATATTTTCCTGACGAGCGATAGGGAGCCAGCAATTTAAGTGAAACCGGCCTTCGGCTAGTACACTATTCTACCAAAAAATACGCAAATATATCTCGAAGGGGGGTCTTGGGAGTATTTTTTAAGACTTATTGAGGTCTAGGGAGGAAACTAAAAAGGAGAAGAAAAATAAACCCCTTAACCCTTCAATATACGAGAATGTTTTTTTTCTTTCATCCTGTCTATGATTTGACAATTGTATGAAGGTTTGGAAGGAGCTGTGGGAGTTAGAGGGTTAGAGTAGATACATGTTCCCCATCTGATTCCTAGAGATCCTTCCTAAGCTGCTTACAAGGGCGTAATAATAGCCGGTATATAATGAAGAAACGCGTCATCGAATACTGAGAGGGTTATTTAAAGCTATCTATCTAGCTATCTATCTAGACACCTTTATCTCCGAGAGAGTGGCCACGATTGAACCGCCTCCAGGTACTTTTCATTCGTCTGCTGGCGCCCTCCTCCCACACAACACCACTTTCACTTATATACTTCTCAACTTCCTATGTATCGCAACCACACAACTTCCATAGATCCTTTCGAATCTCTAAAAATGAGGAGTGTGTGTATAATTAAAACGTACATTAAGGGGGCTATTTATTTACTAATTTATTTATCTTTTTATATTGTTTTACTTTTCTCCCAAGACCTCCATCAAGCTTTAAAAAGTATCCCCTAGTCCTCCCTGCGAGATAATTTTGATTTTTTTTTGATAGAAAATATTTCCAGCCGAACGCCAGTTTTTCCAATAATTACAGGCTCGCCAAAATATCGCTCGCCAGGAAAAATATCGACACCTAAATGGCACGAAGGGTCCTAATATTGAAAAATAAATTGGGTGAAAAGTCTTAAAATCGCCAAACTAATGGGCTTAACTTCTTAACATTTGAAAAATAATGGGACTAAACATTACAAAGAAGGGGGGCCTGAAAAAAAACGACCATCCCCTCCCCCTCCTTTATCAATCAAAGGCCTGATACAAAGAAGGTATTTCCGTGAGTGTCCATATTACCAGTAGCAGTACAAAGGAGTACAAAGGAAGTCGAGCAACAGCAGTTCTAGCCACCCCCTCCAGCTTGCTTGCCTTCTACATCACTACTGCTTAGAGTGTTCAACAGTGGTTTAGAATGGGTAAGGGACAATTGGATAGGGAAGTACTGCCCTAGGACTAATGTCCCTGGTAGGGCTAGGAGACGTTAGTAGGAGACAATATGGGTTAGTAAAATAACACAGCTATACGTAATCCTTCATGTATCTGGGGAAAAATAAGTAACATCTTAGTTATATATTTATACATATAGTAATTCGCGAAGTATCTGAGCACAAAAGAGAACAACAATATTAATCTTACAAATGCAGCCAGTCACGGGTTTAAGGCAAGAGGTTTATCTACGCGATGTTGAAAGGAATCAACGGTTCTGCAGTCTATGAGATCTCGAGGAAGCCATTTCTACAAATTCACAATTCGATTGAACAAAAAATCTAAGAATCGTGTGTGATAAAAGATATAATAAGAGATTTAATACAGTCGAATGCTATTTGCTTTAGCCCAGTCATAAATATTCGTGGACTTCACCTACAGTATTTCTATTTATGGAAGTATATCACTGGAAACAAATTTATGAGTATGATTTTCTATACATCAACTACAAAACTATATATACTATTTACTGAAAAGCTAGTTCTATTCAAAGATCAACCCAGATAGTTATAATTGCATAAAGAAAAACATAGCGGATCAACAATTTCGGAAGAGTGGGCTTGAGAGTATGGCATCTGAGTGTACATATTTGGCGGGGCCGTGTGTCCCATCTACTACTAAAGATTTTAACCCCTTTTTACTGGCGACGTCTTATTTATTATATTCTTACTGCACCTTTGTGCAGTTTAAGAAGAATCTGTGGTAATAAAAAAAATAGTGAGATGATTCGAAGCCTTTCTGTGTCTGGGGGCCCTTTTTAAACTGAATAAAATCGTCTATTAGTAGCCAGAATATAATGAAAAAGACATAGCCAGTACAGGAGGGTTCAAGCGACAGTTTATTGGTACACTCGGATGCCATAGTCTTCAGCCCACTCATAAATATTCGTGGACTTCACCTATTTTTAATTATAGAAGTATAGCTCTGGAAAATAATTTATAAATAGTATTTTCTATACATCAACTACAAACCTATATATACTATTTATTGATAAGCAAGTTCTAACGAAAAATATATCCTGATAATATAATTGAATAAAGAACTAACATACGGGGTCCACTAATTCTTATGAGTGGGCTAGAAACTATGGTATCCGAGTGTACATGTATCTCTTCTGCGCTAATATTCACTTCGCCAGGAACTATGAACTCTCACTAAACAAGACAAACAACAGGTAGGTAGGGGGAGGTAGTGGCATTTCCTTGACCCCCTTCTTCTTTATGTTGAGCTCCAGTAGTTTGGAGATTGCAAGACGTTCACTGCATTAGTTTGTCGATTTTATGAACTGTCGTGCCATTTCTTTAATGTTAATCAAGGCAGTACCTTCCAACAAACTAACCAGCTGAATGGATACAGGGTAAGAGAATACTTACATTGATACTCTATACAAAAAAAAAAAATCTTCACCAGGCATAATGAAATCTCCCAAATATAAGATGAGCAACATAGCCAGCCGCCAGAAAATCATTACCCTGTAAAGTAGTGGTAATGACTTCCAAATGACAACGGCAAGAATGGGTAGGCTTCGATAGTATGTTAATCAATTTTACTTAACCCAAGGGCTACGTCATTACTCTCCGAATGTTTTACTGAACGAATGCAACGTTCCGGTAAATGACTCATAAAAAAACAAAATAATAATAATGCTTCAGTGCAGGTGAAATTGAAGAAATATGTGATTAGGTGGCATGTCTCCTTACCACCACCACCTGTCTTCCCCTCTCCTCCCCCATCTTCTCTCTCAACTTCCCCCCCTCCTCCCTTATTCTACATTATCTCTCCCATTTTCCTCCCTTCTTCCTCCCACCCACCTCAAATACATCCAGTCACCCTTCTCTACACTCCCCCTACCTCCCTCCTTCCTCATACAACCGAGAGACAACCAGAGCCGTCAGTGTGACTAAAGGAGCCAGAGAGAGCACACCTATGTCGCTCTCCCTCATATGCAGTTGTCACCTCGTCCTGTCACAATAATACGGTTTGTAGCTGAATATTTGCTCTTTACACCTATTTTCTGCTTCTTCGATGTTCACTATACAAGAATAATTGGCAAATTTGGTGGTGCCATAATATTGCTATATTGTGAATATATCAAATTTTATCAGAATCGAGTGTAAACCAGATTTACTGGCGGACGTTTAAAAAAACATGTCTGTTGCATTTTACGAGTTTACAAGGCTAATTCCTCCTTCGCCAGGAACAATGACATCTCGCGAATACAAGAAGAGCACCTTAGCCGGACGCCAGAACATCTTTATGCTGTGGAAGGCCGGCAGCACCTTTCGTCATATCGCGCGACAGACCGGGTACAGTGCCACAACAGCCAGGCGGTGGGTGCGGCGCTGGGAGACGAGGGGTGACTTGGCCATCAACAAACCGTGCGGGAAGATTTGTCTGTCCGTGTCTAACCTTATGAACCTCTATTACCAGTCGGCGATGTTGCCCGTGTGGTATACCATGTGGAGATATATAACAGAGATGAGATATGGTTACTGCAAATTCTGCATTAGCCCTTACAGTCCCATGCCCGAGTATATTCGTCTGTAGATGAGTAACTCCCCAGTCCCAGGCCCGAGTATATTCGTCTGTAGATGAGTAACTCCCCAGTCCCAGGCCCGAGTATATTCGTCAGTAATGTACTTTCCTTGTAACTGCCTGTACAACCCTGTAGTTGGTAACATGACTGTTTAAGCAATGCTAACGGCCTGGCAACACTTCTCAGCTTATAAGACCTGCTGAAGGATGACTGGGCCAGTCTTGCTCCATCTCTTGAGGTGAAAAGGTGGTCTCTCCTGCCATTTTTGCCACAGTGCTTGGGACTGCAGGGGATTTTATTACTGTATCCTAAGGTATGGTATGGGTTTGATAAAATTAACAGGGGTTGGATATATTTACTGGTATGATTATTTATGTTTTTATATTTCCTCCCTATACCTCCCTCCATCAAGCTTAAACATACATCCCCAACATTGCCCTCCGATTTTTCGGTAGAAACATGTTCCAGCCTCAGGCCGGTTCCTCCAAAATGACAAGCTCGCTAACTCATGCCAAGAGAAAACTGACACCTAAATGACACGAAAGGTCTCAATAATGACAAAGAAATGGGATGAAAGGTCTTAAAATCGCCAAACTAATGGTGTGCATGTCTTAAAATCTCAAAACTAATGGGGCTATGCATGAGGGAGAATGGGGACTGAAAAGAACCTATACCTTCCCCTAAGCTTTCATTTACTTCATTTTTAGCTGGGAAACTCAAAGGAGAGCAGAAATGCACACACCGGAATGTATGCTACTTTTCCTTTAACTTATACTGTAATAGAGCAGCTTGGTTAGGATTAGTGGAGTTATTGCAGTTTGTATTCCTGTTTTTATGTTAAATAACAATTTACTCCTGAATGGTATTGCCTATTTGTTTATGTGTATGAGGGAGAAAAAAGGCAAAGCTGCCTGTAAGAAGTGTGTACCCTAAAGTTGAAAGAGTGACAGCAAAATTAGGGGTGGGTGGTGGTAATTTTTGTATCCCTCATCGAGATAAATTTGTAAATTTTACGGTAGAAAAATTTCCTGGTCAAAGGCCGGTTCCTCCTAAATTGGAGTCTCGCTATTGCTCGCCAGGTAAAAATCAACACCTAATTGGCACAGATCTTAAAATTGACAAATAAATGGGATGAAAAGTCTTAAAATTGCCAAACTAATGGGACGAACGTCTTAAAAAATCAACACTATTTGGGCTAAACATATGGGGCATCTTAAAAATAACTTAGTCTCCGTAACTCAAATAGGTTAGTTAATAAGCTGTAAATTTCCACACCTATTACCCCTCTGCCTCTTCCCAAATGGTAGAAATATTTGCTCGATTACTCTAGTCGTTTTTTACTTATAGCGATTAGTGGTCAAGAGATTTAGCCTAATTTTAATGAACAGACTTTAGACTAAAATGACTACCACATTAAGGGTATATTTTAATTTAAGGGTTCTTGTCAGCCCTCTTCTCCAGCATGTTTTGCCCCATTAGTTTTCAGATGTTAAGACTTTCGCCCCAATAGTTTGGCGATTTTAAGAACTTTCGCCTCATTTCTGTCAATTTTAAGAGCTTTTGTCCCAATTAGGCGTCAATTTTTTCCTGGCGAGTGATAGCGATCTAGTCTAGTCTAGTCTAGTTGGTTAGGTGCTGGAGTGCTGCACTACTGGCCTGGGTTCGAACCCTCGCTGGGGCATGACACAAAAATATTAATTTAAGAGGATGCCCAATGCCTTGGGCTGGGACAATTTTCTACCGAAAAATTTACAAATATATCTTGAAAATGAGGGAGATCTACAGGACAAACTAAAAACCTCCCTTTATATATATATATATATATATATATACTGTATATATATATATATATATATATATTGAGTATATATCACAAATACACGTGAGCCACTAAATGTTTATAATCTCTCAGTGGGGTTCGAACCGCCGACCGTCAGGACGATAGCCGATGCTTTAATCAACTACACCACGGCAGTCTAAAAGACACTCAACCCTCTATCCTATTTATGTTAAGGAGAAGGGAAACCCACTAGGCGAATATATTTCAATTCATACCAAGTCGTCGGATCCATATTCCAGAATGGTATGGTATTCCAGAAATCCTGGTATGGTATTCTGGAATATGGATCCTACGACTTGGTATGAATTGAAATATATTCGCCTAGTGGGTTTCCCTTCTTCTTAACATAAATAGGATAGAGGGTTGAGTGTCTTTTAGACTGCCGTGGTGTAGTTGATTAAAGCGTCGGCTATCGTCCTAACGGTCGGCGGTTCGAACCCCACTGAGAAATTAGAAATATATATATATATATATATATATTTTTATTATTTTTTTTTTATTTCAGGCAGGTGAGATTAAAATAATAGGCACAGTTTGCATTATTGAGTTTTTTATTGATACTCTCAATTTTTCGTACAGTTTTTCTAGTATTTTCAGGAAGTTGGTAAAGGAGGTTTGCAAAGGGTTCCGACGTTTCAATGGGCTCAGCCATCATTATCAAGGAGAAGTGAAGTTAGATTTTTTTTTTTTTTTTTTTTTTATGTTTTTTTTTTTTTTTTAAGGTAGGGGGTGAAAGAAGAGATCCGAAGGTGATAAGTCGAGAATATATAGGCGATACAAGATCAAGAGAGGGCTTATTGTGTACTAGCTGCATGCTGGTTGGCTAACCTCAGGCTAGCTCTGGTTAGTTGGTTGGACGGTGCGTATGGGGCCGGCGCGAGGGTTCCGACGTTTCAATGGGCGCAGCCATCATTATCAAGGAGAAGTGAAGTTAGAAGATGGTAAGTCGAGAATATATAGGCGATAGCGGCACGCTGGTTGGCTAACCTCAGGCTAGCTCTGGTTGGTTGGCTGGACGGTGCGTATGGGGCTGGCGCAGGAGTGGGCGGGGCCTCTGTGTCGTTCATCTGCATGTGTGGAGGGGGCATTCCTGGGGGCATCATGGGGGGCCTCGCTGTGGAAGGGCGTGCCGAGGGTAGGATCTGGCTGTATTCCGCTTGTGTGTTTAAAGTAGGTTGGTAAAATACCAACCTACTTTAAACACACAAGCGGAATACAGCCAGATCCTATCCTCGGCACACCCTTCCAACATACCAACCTACTTTAAACACACAAGCGGAATACAGCCAGATCCTACCCTCGGCACGCCCTTCCACAGCGAGGCCCCCCATGATGCTCCCAGGAATGCCCCCTCCACACACGCAGACGAACGACACAGAGGCCCCGCCCACTCCTGCGCGAGCCCCATACGCACCGTCCAGCCAACCAACCAGAGCTAGCCTGAGGTTAGCCAACCAGCGTGCCGCTATCGCCTATATATTCTCGACTTACCATCTTCTAACTTCACTTCTCCTTGATAATGATGGCTGCGCCCATTGAAACGTCGGAACCCTTTGCAAACCTCCTTTACCAACTTCCTGAAAATACTAGAAAAACTGTACGAAAAATTGAGAGTATCAATAAAAAACTCAATAATGCAAACTGTGCCTATTATTTTAATCTCACCTGCCTGAAAGAAAATATCCTCCCTGGCTACACTAATATCAAAATATATATATATATATTATATATTTGCATTAAAGGGTGTGTATGTCAGCCCTCTTTTCCACCATTAGTTTTGATATTTTAAGGGGAGTGTCCTTCTAAAAATAACTGAAAATCTCTTTGTCCAGTAAAATTAAGGTTATGGCATAAATGTCTCCACTCAACATTCATTTTTACAGCTGTGAAATATTATTGCCGAAAACCAGGTATAAATCCATAAAAATCCTACTTAATTCAAATTGTCCTGGGGTGCCCAGTGCTGGTGGGCGAGCGGACAATAATTATTGACCTTTGAGCTTGAATAACTTGACAACCCTTTGTCCTAGAAAGATCATATATATAAATCAATCGAAAGGGCATAAAAAGTAATATAAATGGTATGATTTGTATTTTTATAGACCCACTAGTTCGTAAACAGTAAGGCCTAGAAGTATAACATAATCACAAATTTGGATACATTTCTATGTTCGAAGTCTTCTAAAACTTTGCGGGCGATTTTCTCAGAATGTAAGGTACCGAACATTGAGTTTTAATAACTTGACAACGCTTGGTCCTAGAAGGAGCATTGATATATACAATCAAAAGGGCATACAAAGCACTATACACTGTCTGTTTTGTGTTGTTATAGACCCCCTACTTCGTCAACAGTGAGACCTGAAATGTAAAGATGATCTCAAATTTGGATGACCTAATTTCCTAATCGCCTAATTCCATAATTAGAGGAGATATGAACATTCAAAACAGATAACTCATAGATATGCTTTCCCTGAGATAGTGGATCACCATAAAATCATGACTGAATAGGTTTCCTAGGACATCACACAACTCACCCGGGATTCGAACTCTGGACCTTGCGATCAACAGGCACGAGTGCCTGTTGATCACCAGGTCCAGGGTTTGAATCCCGGGTGGGTTGTGTGAGTTTTTTCTCAAATGGCATTACTTGATTTAAAGTTTTCCTAGGACACGTTCACATTTTTCCTATCACAATTTGTCATCACTAAATCTTACCTAACTCGAAAACTAATTGACTAATTTGTAATTGTCATACACCAAATAATATTTCTAGTAGACTCCTATTAGTGTGCCAAAATAATTAAAATTCAACAACATCCACTGACACCTTCAGGAGTACCAAGAGGACGCTCTCCTTAAGACGTTCGCCCGGATAGTTTGGCTGTTTCATGACCATTCGTCCCATTTATTTGTCAATATGTGTCCTTGGTTTTGTCCTGGCGAATGATAGCGAGCTTGTAACTTGGAAGGAACTGGCCTTTGGCTCATGTATTTATTTTTTCTCCGACAATGGACAAATTAATCTCGGAAGGGAGTCTTGCGTGTGTGTGTGTGTGTGTATGTGTGTGTGAGTGTGTGTGTGTGTGTGTCATTATGTTTAGTTTGAGAGGTGTAGGGGGGCAAAAAAAAAAAAAAAAAAAAAAATCCCGTTAAGTTCAACTAAGATGGCCTTTTGCTGAAGTTACTGCTGAAGTGTCTATGCCCATTACCCACTGGTTTACATTTTCAGGATTGTTACTTAAGTCTGTCAATATTAGGGCATCTCTTTACCACTTTATTCAGGGTATCAGTAGATGTATTTATGCAGCTTTAGAAGTCCCTCTAATAAGCAAAAGTGTAAAGTATATCTCAATTAAGGGGAAATTTGTATTTTTGTTTTGTTTTGCTATTGGTTTTTATTTGTTCTCCTTAAACCTACATGAAGCTTTAAAAGATACCCCCAAGACCCCCTACGAGATAAAATTGTGTATTTTTAGTTAGATAGGACCCTGATTGAAGACCGGTTCCTCCTAAATTACAGATGCGGTAACGGCGAACGCCGTTAAATCTCAAAGCGGATGGGGCTAAACATGTGGGAAAAAGGGGTCCAGAAAAAACACGCCCTTAGCCATTTGACTTTCAAAATTCCTTCCTAATCTGAATATGTTCTCCTACTGATAGCGTCCACAAATAGTGAAAGGGGCTATTTTAAGACGTTCCGCCCCTTTCTTATTCAACTCTCTGACCATTTGTGCCATAAAGGTGTCGAATTTTACCTGGCGAGCGATAGCAAGATTTATCCTCCGTAATTAAAACAAATAATAGATTAATCATGCTATTATTTCAGGCATCTGGAAAGAGTCCGCCAGGGAATAGGTGTGGATATTTACAGCCAAATTGCTCTGGCACTTTTTAAGTTACAAAGGTAAGGGGTCACGATTTCTGCCCTACTTGGAGTGAATAAAGTATAGTAATATTACCCTTCTGCCATTTCTACCCTACTTATAATGAATGAAGTATAGTAATATTACCCTTCTGCCATTTCTGCCCTACTTATAATGAATGAAGTATAGTAATATTACCCTTCTGCCATTTCTGCCCTACTTATAATGAATGAAGTATAGTAATATTACCCTTCTGCCATTTCTGCCCTACTTATAATGAATGCAGTATAGTAATATTACCCTTCTGCCATTTCTGCCCTACTTATAATGAATGCAGTATAGTAATATTACCCTTCTGCCATTTCTGCCCTACTTATAATGAATGAAGTATAGTAATATTACCCTTCTGCCATTTCTGCCCTACTTATCATGAATGAAGTATAGTAATATTACCCTTCTGCCATTTCTGCCCTACTTATAATGAATGAAGTATAGTAATATTATCCTTCTGCCATTTCTGCCCTGTTTATACATAGCAATGCCCACATTAAATAAACCCTGTGAAGACTGTGGCTCATTTTGCCAGTATATTCTGGCTATCATTAAACGAGTTTATACAGCGTGCGGAGTTACATGGAGGGATAGACAGACTAATGAGGAAGTAAGAAGGAGGTGTGGTGTGGAGGTAGATGTGCTGGAAAGTGTGAAAAGGAACAACTTGAGATGGTTCGGCCATATGGAACGTATGGAAAGCGAGAGAATGACTAAGAGGGTGAACGAGAGCGAGGTGGAGGGGGAGGGGCGTCGACTGACTTGGGACAGAGGTGCATGGGGGCGGTTCGTTCGTGGCCACCCCTTCGGGGATCACGGCGTCAGGCAATAGATAGATAGAGATACAGCGTAAGAAGAAGCTGTGGCAATTATATGGGTAAAACCTGTTTCCATAACCCTCTGACTTCCATTTAATCTTCCTAATCTGAATAAAATCGTATAATAATAGCCGGAAAACAGAAAAGAAATGCTTATTTGATCTTCACAGGGTTAAACATACAAATTACCTCCATGTTCATGTTGATGCACATATACGATGTAAAGACAGCATCACACGACCAACTTTATCGGCTACATGCATCGGAGCCTTGAATCCGCTACAAGTTATCATAGTATTTTGATGGATTTTCCTGTTTATTCATATTTCAAATAGGACTGTCCACGTTTAGGAAGCGCTAAGATACAAAATACAGACATAACGAAAGAACAAATTGTCAGATAGTAGACTCGATATTAGATTTTTTTTCTTTTTCGGATACTGTGGCTCCGATATATCCGTTCATCGGCTCAATCCTTAGCAGATCCGTTGATGAATTTCTATTCTGTTTTCTGGCTATTATTAGATGATTTTAATCAGATTAAGAAAGGTGTATGGAAGTCCGAGGGTTAATTGATATAGTCTTTACCCTTATAATTCACACAGATCCTTCCTAATTAGTATGTTATTTTTTCATGATAGCCAAAATATACTATCAAATTGCGTCAACTTCACCAAAGGGTTGTTGTTGCTGTTCCCCAGGCTGTCTGGCCGAACAGCCCCAAGCAAGGCCAAGGCCATAAACGAGTGCCCCCACAAAACCACTTACCACTAACAAAGCTTGGATGACCGAAGCCACTCCAAGGCAGGGAGCTGAGGAGGGTGCGGAAACGCCCAGGAAACCAAAGCCCCACCCAAGGCCCTGTGCCCCTCAGCAATTATGAAGGGAAAGTTGAGAGGCAAGGGAATAGTGTAACGCTTTGGCTCCCAATCTGCCAACTTCTAGGTTGGCAGTAGGGAGGTCAATCCACGGAAAAGACGCCGTCACTTGAGATCTAGAAGATATATAAGTAAAAGGAACAGTCAGAGTAAGCTATGGGTATGTCAGAGATCGCTCAGCTCTCACTCTGATAGATCAGCCCATCACCACTCGCCAGAGGGTTAATCTTTAATGTTTATCTATTTATTAGCTTAATATGATTTAAGTTTCCTCTCTAGGAATTTATCAAACTTAAAATTAATTACTAAAAATCCCCCTCGAAATAAATGTTTACATTTGTCGGTAGGACGGGTCCTCAAAAAATTTCAGGCTCGCAATCGCTCGACGGGAAAATATCGACACCTAAATGGCACGAACAGTCTTAATATTGACAAATGCATGGGCTAAAGGTCTTAAAATTTACATACTTATGGGGCGAATGTCTTAACACTCAAAGAGCGGGTGGTAAGGTATTTTACACCGTGCTGCCCAGCGGGCATAATCCCGAAATATTCGCTCACTTTCACTCGCCCTAGAACCGTCACTATGGCTCAAATGCTAACGAAACGAAACGGTAATTTTTGGAAAGAGCAACTCTTCATCTCCCATAAAAGTCTATTCTGGATGTTGTGAGCAAGTGTGGAGGGTGGGAAGAGGTGAGGAAGAGGAGGTACATTTTGGTCTATTTCCCGGTCGCGTTCGGGATGCGTTCGTTCGGTTTGCCCTCACTTCGGCCTGGCCTCCCGCACGTCTACTATTCCTTCGGTAATCAGTCTTATTTTCCTCTTATTTCTCCTTATTTCTGTATTCTCTGTATTCTCTCTCTCTCTCTCTCTCTCTCTCTCTCTCTCTCTCTCTCTCTTTCTCTCTCTCTCACTCCTCCTGTCTGTCTGTCTCTCTCGCTCTCTCTCTGGCTCGCTGGCTTTCCCTCTCTCGCGCGCTGTCTCTCTCTCTCTCCCTTTCTCTCTTCCTCATCCGTATATGTAATGCTCATTATTATTTTCTCTAACTAATCCCTCTATTTCTTTTATTTGCTTGTAATATTTCTGTATTTTTTTATCTTTTTCACTCTCTTTCTTCAGTTAAGTTTCTGTATTCTCTCTCTTTCTCTCTCTCTCTCTTCCTCATCCGTATATGTAATTCTCATTATTATTTTCTCTAATCCCTCTTTCTTTATTTGCTTGTAATATTTCTGTATTATTATATCTTTTTCACTCTTTCTTCAGTTCAGTTTCTGCATTCTCTTTCTCTCTCTCTCTGTTTCGCTTGCTTTGCAGGATTTTTGTTTTTGTTTTATATATAATATTATTTCAACACATTTCCAAATCACCCTATGGGGTAGTGTTGACGACTCATTTTTTGTTGGTGGTGTTCCCAGGAGGTGTAATCCACATGTGATTGAGGTAGGCAAAAGGCAGTTATGTGATTGAGGTAGGTAAAAGGCAGTTATGTGATTGAGGTAGGGAAAAGGCAGAACTGCCTATAGCGAGTGTATGAATGTGATTGAGGTAGACAAAAGGAAGAACTGCCTATAGCAAGTGTATGAATGTGATTGAGGTAGACAAAAGGCAGAACTGCCTATAGCGAGTGTATGAATGTATGTATGTATGAATGAATGACATGGATGTATGAGGTGGACCAAGAACCAGATGGATGGATGAGATTCGAAACTTATGGATGTAATGGGTGATGTTGCTGATGATGATGAATGCACTTGTGTTTGGGTAGTGTGCTATTCCATCATATGAATGATTGAATGACATGAATTAATGAGGTACTTTGAAATAGATAAATGAATGATTGAATGAAGTTATGAATGATTGGCAAGAAGGGAGGAAGTTAGAAGTGTTCCAGTGTGTGGTACTCGGTATAGCAAGGAATAGGACAGAGTCCCACATCACACCGACTACACTTGGACGCGACTGCCCTCCTATGTCGGGGCCTCCTTGTCGTGTGACTGCAGACATGGCACACCTTCTTTCCGGCCACCCGGCCAGCAGCAAGTTGGTTGGGGTTGGGAGGTACAGTCACAAGCCTGTGGGTCGCGAGGTAGTCCCGGCACTCAAGGCGGCTGGGCAAATCCACGATCGCCCTCGGAACTGGTGCCGCACGTGTGGTTTCGTGCTTACGGAGGATGGCCTCGATGATGTCCTTGGAGAACAGCCTTACAGAGCTCTTCTTTCCTGTGTGCGTCATCCACAGGTTGTATGCATTGAGGACAGTGACATCAAGAAGATGGAGTACGACCTTCTTGTACCATTTACAGGTCTTCCTCAGGCAGTCCAACAGCAGTGATCTGCATATCACTTTTGTCCACCAACCGCATTTTCACATTATACTCCAGGACAGCGTCAGGTTTGGAGATAACAACTACAGTCCTGTTGCCTGTGACACGGTCCTGCTGGTATCTCCTCTTCCCGCTATCTCGCAATGCGGACTTGTGGTAGGTGGAGAGGACATTGACTGGCTTTGTGTCATGCCAACAAATAGCCAGTATGTTCTCACTGCTGCTCTTCTTCCGGAAGATGTCTCCTTTCTGCGTCTTCTCAAACCGGGGCCAGTGTTTCCGGTTTGACCTAACAGTTACACAGCTTCCCGTTCTCCTTGTAAGGAGATACTGGCAAGGAGAGGAGAGGTGTAGAAGTTGTCAGTGAACAGGATATGGTTGGCATCTAGATACGGCTCCATCAGTGTCTTGACAACCGACCCTGAAAGACCCAAAGGGTCGTTCGGAATGTCCACATCAGTAGCGGTATATATAATAAGATCCAGCACGTATCCTGTCTCGCAGTCACACAGTACAAAGAATTTGATCCCGAAGCGGTGACGCTTCGACGGAATGTACTGGCGGAAAGAGAGACGTCCACGGAAGAGGACCAAGGACTCATCGATCACGACATTCTGGAAAGGTTTGAAAAACCGGTGATACCTGTAGAGGAGGGAGTTCAGGAATGGCCGTATTTTCCAGATCTTGTCGGCTCCGTGTGGCGCAGTGTTATCCACAAAGTGCAAGCACTTCAGAATTTGCCTATACTGGTCCCTTGGCATGTAGGTGTTGAACACTGGCGTTGCTATGATGTCATGCATAACCCAATAATCTAACATGTTATGTTTCTTTATGTGGGGCATGAGCATGGTAAGGGCCAAAAACACGAGGAGTTCGCCGATGTCAATGGGTGTCCATCTCCGCATGTGGGGCGACATCATTTCATCGGCGTGCTGACGACCATACAGGTTTGTCTCTGTGACAATGTCCCCGAGCAATTGGTCATCAAAAAATGCCCGAAAGTAGTCGTAAGGGGTGTCATTCTCCGAGCAGGGAAAGGCAGGCTGGACGCCATTCGGTGCCTTGTGAAAGAGGGGTGGTTGACCAGGCATATCCCGAGGCAGGCAGTCCTGCCACTGAAAGACAGGTGGTGGTACCGGCCTCCTGGGGCACCTCCTGGGGCACCTCCTGGGGCACCTCCTGGGGCACCTCCTCTAGGACCTCCTCTGGCCCCTTCTCGGGCCCTTCCACGGGCACCTCGCTGTGGTTGTCCCTGCTGTGGCTGTGGCTGTCCCTTCTGTGGCTGTCCCTGCTGTGGCTGTGGCTATCCCTGCTGTGGCTGTGGCTATCCCTGCTCTGGCTGTGCCTGCTGTGGCTGTGGCTGTCCCTGCTGTGGCTGTCCCTGCTGTGGCTGTCCCTACTGTGGCTCTGGCTGTCCCTGCTGTGGCTGTGCCTGCTGTGGCTGTGCCTGCCTGTCATCAGAGTCGTTTTCCGGCAGCGGGGATATTCTGGCTTCCGGCGAATCGGGAGAGCTTGGGCCGGCATCGCTTTCCTCCAAACCAGCCGACGTCTGGTCACCCTCGTCCGCGACATCTCGGCTGGCGTTGCCAACACGGGGGGATTTGCACCTGCAGCTGGTGTAGAGGTCGCTGGACCAGCTTGTGCATGGGCGGGGGTAGTTGGGATTTGGTCTACCCCCGAGATGTTGGCGAGCGAAATAACTGCAAGCTCTGACACGGCGGCTCGCTGACTGGATGGGGGGGCTGGCCGGGGGGTCAATGACCTGGTCCGTTTTGCCGGTCTGGCACTGTTACCTATGCAAAATATGGGAATGGTATTTCGTATGAGGGATGTGCAGACTCCAACTTTATAATTGTAAGACATGATTTATTTGAAAGAAAGAGAGAGAGAGAGAGAGAGTGTCGTGATAATATAACAATTTTACATATGTATCATATATATGATAAAGTAATATATACGGTACATATGTTCCCCACAATCATATAATGCCAAGCACAAATATTCAATCTTTCGTTGTTTGTATTACCGTAAGAAATATACCGAACGCCTGAAATTATACGCAAATAAAATGCTTGCAATCAAACTCTCAATCAATTTCAAGGTCACATGCAATGTACCGTATACCCTGGTTACCATAAGAAATGTACCGAACACCTGAAATAATACGCTATAAAATGCTTGCAATCAAACTCTCAATCAATTTCAAGGTCACATGCAATGTACCGTACACCCTGGTTACCGTAAGAAATCTACCGAACGCCTGAAATAATACGCTATAAAATGCTTGCAATCAAACTCTCAATCAATTTCAAGGTCACATGCAATTATAAAAAGGTATACTGTAGACCACAATCTTCGCCAAGCTTCGTTATTGCTTGTATTGTCGTGAGAAATGTACCGTACACCGTGGTTATCGTGAGAAATGTACCGAACGCCTGAAATAATATGCTATAAAATGCTTGCAATCAAACTCTCAATCAATGTTAAGGTCATATGCAATGTACTGAACACCCTGGTTACCGTAAGAAATGTACCGAACGCATGAAATAATACGCTATAAAATGCTTGCAATCAAACTCTCAATCAATTTCAAGGTCACATGCAATGTACCGTACACCCTGGTTACCGTAAGAAATGTACCGAACGCCTGAAATAATACGCTATAAAATGTTGCAATCAAACTCTCAATCAATTTCAAGGTCACATGCAATTATAAAAAGGTATATTGTAGACCACAATCTTCGCCAAGCTTCGTTGTTGCTTGTATTGTCGTGAGAAATGTACCGTACACCGTGGTAATCGTGAGAAATGTACGGAATGCCTGAAATAATACGCTATAAAATGCTTGCAATCAAACTTTCAAGCAATTACAAGGTCACATGCAATTATAAAAAGGTATATTGTAGACCACAATTTTCGCCAAGCTTCGTTGTTGCTTGTATTATCGTGAGAAATGTACCGTACACCCTGGTTATCGTGAGAAATGTACCGAACGCCTGAAGTAATACGCTATAAAATGCTTGCAATCAAAGTTTCAAGCAATTTCAAGGTCACATGCAATTATAAATGTATAGGTAGACCCAGAGAGGAAGAGAGAGAGAGAGAGAGAGAGAGAGAGAGAGAGAGAGAGAGAGAGAGAGAGCTACATAGAGCTACATAGAGCTATATAGAGCTACATAGATACACAGACCACACAGACCTCAAGGTCCTTACTAGGCAGTCTGGCCTTACAAACTAAACTGTATATTATGTATATATGCATATATATATATATATATATATATATATACACCGGCACATACATATACACACATACACACACACACACAAACATACACATACATACATACACACATACATACATATATATACAGTATATATATACATACTGTACAGTGCACACACATACACATACATAATTTTTTTTTGTTTTTCATATCACCCCAGCCCTCTGCAGATAGAGGTCAAGCCTTCCCTTGAAAGCGTTTATTGTGTCGCTCTCCACCACTCTCGCTGGTAGTTTATTCCACTCTGTCGCCACACTGTAGGTGAAGAAACTCTTTGTGACATCTAGGTTTGCCTTTTTGGTTTTTAATTTCATTCCATTTCCGCGAGTTTGATTAGTATTGTTTAATGTGAATAGTGCATTTACATCGACTTTGTCGAAACCTTTTAGTATCTTAAAGCACTCAATAAGCTGACCCCTCAACCTCCTCTTCTTTAATGAGAACAGGTTCAATCGTTTAAGTCTTTCTTCATATGGTTTATTTCTTAATGATGGTATCATCTTCGTCGCTCTACGCTGTACTGACTCGAGTCTTACAATGTCCTTGATCAGATAAGGTGACCAGAACTGCACACCATATTCAAGGTGGGGCCTCACCATACTTTTGAACAGTGGCACTATTACGTTTTCATGTTTATATGTAAATTTTCGTTTAATAAAGCCCAATGCTATGTTTGCCTAATTTGCAGCTGCTATACATTGGTCGCAAGTTTTTAGGTTTTCAGATATTAGTACCCCTAGGTCTTTTACTACTGCTGTGGTTTTTATTTGTTTGCCATTAATTTCGTATTTGTATTTCATATTTCTGCTACCAACCTGCAGCACCTGACATTTATCGACATTGAAGGGCATCTGCCATTTTTTCGACCACTCTGATATCTTGTTTAAATCAGATTGCAAGCATTTCTATCATCTTCGTTCAGGACTGTATTTCCTATTTTTATATCGTCGGCGAATTTGGAAATGGTGTTGTTTACCCCTACATCAATATCGTTAATGTAAATGAGAAACAGGACCGGTCCAAGGACTGAACCCTGTGGAACTCCACTAGTGACAGGCTCCCACTCCGATTCCACTCCATTTATCACCACTCTCTGTCTTCTGTCTGTAAGCCAATTTTGTATCCAAGAATGAAAGAGAGAGAGAGAGAGGGAGAGAGAAAGAGAGGAGGAGGAGGAGGTCAAGAACATCTGCTATAGTCAAACTCAACTGAAATGAGCTCCAAGGAGGTCAAGGTCGCCCTGTGCGGTGTTGCCACTTTTCTACCAAAACAAACCTTTTAGAAAACGGGAAACCAAGGAAAACCACATTTAGAAGGGAAATTTGAAATAAATGTAAAAGACGTTTTTATGTCTGGAAGGGTTATTGGTATTCTTGTATAAAAGTTACAGAAACGAAATAATATGTAGGCTATATTTGTATATACCTATTTACATTGTACAGCATCTCCCTTGCCTGGGTATGAAGATGAGAGTAACTTTTGCGAGTTTTTCCTTCCATGGTGGTCGCGCTATGAATGAGGGTTAGTGACCGTCCGATGTTGTTGTCGTAGTTTGAGGCCATTTAAAGCGTTGCCATTACTCGTATCCAGCTCTCTCTCTCTCTCTCTCTTTTGATGGGATTACATTGTGCTATATTGCATTTTGGAGATTGTGTATGTATGTGTGTGTATGTGTGTATTGTTACGGCTGGATCGGCAATACATATTCGGGATTCTTGATCGTAGGACAGAAATGGCTTAAGTGACAACGACACGCTCGATTCCAGTCCCAAATACTATATGCTCCAGACAACAAAAGCACCAACGCCCTACAGAGTTATCGTCTACGGTAACGAGGTACCTTAACTCGGCGAAAGTGTACAACAGGGGTAGGCTATGAGGCTAAACTCCCTCAGACATTTATAGGTTACGTTATTACTAAAGAAATGCAATACTCAAGAAACTACGTTAATATTAAGCCTCTAATAATGTAGAATAGAAGCAGGCTAAAGGTATGACAGTGAAATGCTAAATGACAAATGTACACGCCTACTTGAAAGCGCGTGCACTACACTAACTGTCCCCTACTAACATGCACTAGCATGTAGCATACAAGATGTTCATGATCCAGTAGATACCTAATAATACACATGGGAGGAACATAAACAGTAGTCACTTATTATAATAATGAATCTATACTTGGAATAACTAAAAGGTTGCAGGCAACAGTACTGCGCCGGTAGCCTACTACCGCATAGGCTACTTCGCTTCTCTCACTCTGTCTCCCCTCCGAGTCCGTATGCGCCCTACGCAACAGAACTCCGGACACAGCAGCAAAACGACAGTGCAGTTAATTGATACATGAAAGTATTAATAGTGTTGTCTTGTGTGAGTAATGTGTATTGTAAAGTGTTATAGATATATACTTAAAGAGAGCTGCAATGCATAGTAAAATAAAGATATATCCCACTCATCATCCCCATGTGTTCTAGCTAGCAGGCCAAGTCACAGGAACAACGAGTCCCAGCACCGAAAGCGAGAACCCAGGAGAAGACTGTAGAGAACACAAGGACAGATAAATTACGTTACTCTACTATACCGGCACTATGAGCGAGCTGTAGTCTCGGGTGCTACACTCGCTCCTGGCTCGGTATGCAAATCAAGGCTAAGTCCTCGTCCCTCTACAGACAACTCCTGGGCATGGTCGGGCTCTTACACATGGCACCAGTCTAGTCACAAATGGGATGATGAGCAGGGCATATAACTCGTGAACATGTAGAACGTTCACCAACTATCCTCATCAAGAAGATCGCTGTTCACATTAACCCCTTAAATCTAATACATGTAAATATATGCTTGTCCTAAGAGTAATACGAGAGGTGAGTGCTGAAACTCCTTTAGGACCTCAAGGGAAGGTTATGCATTTAAATAGAGAGAAGAATGAAATGAGAGTAATGTCGTCAGAGAGAAAGAGTGCAACCGTGAGAAGTGGGGAGAGAGAGCAAGGGATGTTAGAATCTCAAAGGTTCTAGGCAACCTAGTCCAGGAACACACAGCCAACCTCCAGGCAGTGTGCTGTACGACAACATGGGCCCAGCCCAGGCAGGCAACAATGGACTACCAACCCTATCGCGCCTAGCTATAAGGGCAAGGCTGCCAACCAGTCCATACGTCTGGCAACCACCCGGCCGGCAGCGCGGCGCGTTGCTACCCTCTTGCTCTGAAGCCCAACTCACTCTCTCTCTCTGAATTCCCATTATCCTATCTATCAACTTCTCTATTGATACTACATATTAAATGGAAGGTCTCGACATGGCTTAAAACAAAACCCACCACTGGTTAGCACATGACGAGACCTTTGCAGAGATACAAAGAACATAGTTATAAGTTGTCACACTCAATATACATAGCGGCTGACGGTAGCCAGATCACGGGCGGTACAGTGGAGTACCAAGGAGTACAATCAGGTTGCGTTGCCCAGCACTGGGGTGCGTCACAGTATCTGTAGGGGTGTGTGTGAGTGCGTGCGTAGCCAACAGAACCGCATTGACATTACTTGGCAACGTCGCATATCCTACCATTCCATAAATCTATTTATAGCTGTCCCCAGAAAAATAGCAGCATGTTCTAAATAGCATGCCATATGTTGTATAAATTCCTTCTATATATCCTTAAAATTAAATGTTTCTTAACACCACATAACCTTTAAAAATTGTAATATAATATATATAGTCATAAAAGCTAAAATTAATTTGTTAATAGCCTGAAAAACTAACATTTGTTGTTAAAGCTTTGAATATTTGACAACACCGCACAGGGCGAGGGACACCACCTTGTAGCTCATTTCATAGGAGCATGACTATAGGTGTGATTTTGCCTGGGGGGGGGAAGATTAGTTAGGGAGTGCCCTGGCCTACATCAGACAAAGAGAGAGAGAGAGAGAGAGAGTGTCGTGATAATATAACTATTTTACATATGTATCATATATATAATAAAATAATATATACGGTACATATGTTCCCCACAATCATATAATGCCAAGCACAAATACTCAATCTTTCGTTGTTTGTATTACCGTAAGAAATATACCGAACGCCTGAAATAATACGCAAATAAAATGCTTGCAATCAAACTCTCAATCAATTTCAAGGTCACATGCAATGTACCGTACACCCTGATTACCGTAAGAAATGTACCGAACGCCTGAAATAATACGCTATAAAATGCTTGCAATCAAACTCTCAATCAATTTCAAGGCCACATGCAATTATAAAAAGGTATATTGTAGACCACAATCTTCACCAAGCTTCGTTGTTGCTTGTATTGTCGTGAGAAATGTACCGTACACCGTGGTTATCGTGAGAAATGTACCGAACGCCTGAAATAATACGCTATAAAATTCTTGCAATCAAACTCTCAATCAATTTCAAGGTCACATGAAATGTTCCGTACACCCTGGTTACCATAAGAAATGTACCAAACGCCTGAAATAATACGCTATAAAATGCTTGCAATCAAACTCTCAATCAATTTCAAGGTCACATGCAATTATAAATATGTATATTGTAGACTACTATCTTCGCCAAGCTTTGTTGTTGCTTGTATTGTCGTGAGAAATGTACCGTACAGCGTGGTTATCATGAGAAATGAACCGAACGCCTGAAATAATACGCTATAAAATGCTTGCAATCAAACTTTCAAGCAATTACAAGGTCACATGCAATTATAAAAAGGTATATTGTAGACCACAAGCTTCGCCAAGCTTCGTTGTTGCTTGTATTATCGTGAGAAATGTACCATACACCCTGGTTATCGTGAGAAATGTACCGAACGCCTGAAATAATACGCTATAAAATGATTGCAATCAAAGTTTCAAGCAATTTCAAGGTCACATGCAATTATAAATGTATAGGTAGACCCAGAGAGAGAGAGAGAGAGAGGGAGAGAGAAAGAGAGGAGGAGGAGGAGGTCAAGAACATCTGCTATAGTCAAACTCAACTGAAATGAGCTCCAAGGAGGTCAGGGTCGCCCTGTGCGGTGTTGCCATTTTTCTACCAAAACAAACCTTTTAGAAAACGGGAAACCAAGGAAAACCACATTTAGAAGGGAAATTTGAAATAAATGTAAAAGACGTTTTTATGTCTGGATGGGTTATTGGTATGCTTGTATAAAAGTTACAGACGCGAAATAATATGTAGGCTATATTTGTATATACCTATTTACATTGTACAGCATCTCCCTTGCCTGGGTATGAAGATGAGAGTAACTTTTGCGAGTTTTTCCTTCCATGGTGGTCGCGCATGAATGAGGGTTAGTGACCGTCTGATGTTGTTGTCGTAGTTTGAGGCCATTTAAAGCGTTGCCATTACTCGTATCCAGCTCTCTCTCTCTCTCTCTTTTGATGGGATTACATTGTGCTATATTGCATTTTGGAGATTGTGTATGTATGTGTGTGTTTGTGTGTGTATCTGTAGGGGTGTGTGTGAGTGCGTGCGTAGCCAACAGAACCGCATTGACATTGCTTGGCAACGTCGCATATCCTACCATTCCTTAAATCTATTTATAGCTGTCCCCAGAAAAATGGCAGCATGTTCTAAATAGCGTGCCATATGTTGTATAAATTCCTTCTATATATCCATAAAATTAAATGTTTCTTAAAACCACATAACCTTTAAAAATTGTAATATAATATATATAGTCATAGAAGCTAAAATTAATTTGTTAATAGCCCGAAAAACTAACATTTCTTGTTAAAGCTTTGAATATTTGACAACACAGCACAGGGCGAGGGACACCACCTTGTAGCTCATTTCATATGAGGATGACTATAGGTGTGATTTTGCCTGGGGGGGGAAGATTAGTGAGGGAGTGCCCTCACTACTCCTGCCACCACTTGTCTCTCTCTCTCAGCAACATTACGTGCTGAAATTGCCACACGACCTATGTCGCGCGCCGCCAGATAGTCCAGATTTATTTAACTCGACTTATGTTGCGCACCAATAGTTAGGGGTTAAGAAACATATAATTTTAACCCATAACTAGCGGCGCGCAACATAAGTCGAGTATAATAAATCTGGACTATCTGGCAGCGCTCGACATAGGTCGTGTGGCAATTTCAGAATGTAATGTTGCTGAGAGAGAGAGACAAGTGGTGGCAGGAGAGTAGCGAGCGTATGACTGCTCCAGACCACCGCGGCGAACCTACTGACACGAATCCCACCTCCTCCCTCCCTCTCTCACTCGCTACATACGGAATTGTATGGGGAAAGTGCCGAATTACATGCTTTTTGCACTCGCGTTGCACGGTTGTTGCAAGAAAACTAGCCATCATAAAAGGATCGTTATGGTGTCATTGGAAAGCTCTGTTTATGCCCTTTCAGGGATATATACTTGTTTTACGCTCTGGGTCTTATTTAGGCATGAAAATGATCACGTAAACAGCCCTATTTTGGGTAAAAACACCCCGCTGGTGGCTACATATTATATACCGCCTAGGCCGCTCGTAAGGTGTTAAGGATATATAGAAGAAATTTATACAACATATGGCACGCTATTTAGAACATGCTGCCATTTTTCTGGGGACAGCTATAAATAGATTTAAGGAATGGTAGGATATGCGACGTTGCCAAGTAATGTCAATGCGGTTCTGTTGGCTACGCACACACTCACACACACCCCTACAGATACACACACAAACACACACATACATACACAATCTCCAAAATGCAATATAGCACAATGTAATCCCATCAAAAGAGAGAGAGAGAGCTGGATACGAGCAATGGCAACACTTTAAATGGCCTCAAACTACGACAACAACATCATCCAGGTCAGACGGTCACTAACCCTCATTCATAGCGCGACCACCATGGAAGGAAAAACTCAGAAAAGTTACTCTCATCTTCATAGCCAGGCAAGGGAGATGCTGTACAATGTAAATAGGTATATACAAATATAGCCTACATATTATTTCGTTTCTGTAACTTTTATACAAGAATACCAATAACCCTTCCAGACATAAAATTGTCTTTTACATTTATTTCAAGTCTCCCTTCTAAATGTGGTGTTCCTTGGTTTCCCGTTTTCTAAAAGGTTTGTTTTGGTAGAAAAGTGGCAACACCGCACAGGGCGACCTTGACCTCCTTGGAGCTCATTTCAGTTGAGTTAGACTATAGATGTGATTTCCCCTGGGGGGAAGATTAGTTAGGGAGTGACCTGGCCTATATCAGACAAAGAGAGTGAGAGAGACAGAGAGAGAGAGAGAGAGTGTCGTGATAATATAACTATTTTACATATGTATCATATATATGATAAAATAATATATACGGTACATATGTTCCCCACAATCATATAATGCCCAGCACAAATATTCAATCTTTCGTTGTTTGTATTACCGTAAGAAATATACCGAACGCCGGAAATAATACGCAAATAAAATGCTTGCAATCAAACTCTCAAGCAATTTCAAGGTCACATGCAATTATAAATGTATAGGTAGACCCAGAGAGGAAGAGACAGAGAAAGAGAGAGAGAGAGAGAGAGAGAGAGAGAGAGAGAGAGAGAGAGAGAGAGAGTGTCGTGATAATATAACTATTTTACATATGTATCATAATTATATATGATAAAATAATATATACGGTACATATGTTCCCCACAATCATATAATGCCAAACACAAATATTCAATCTTTCGTTGTTTGCATTACCGTAAGAAATATACCGAACGCTTGAAATAATACTCAAATAAAATGTTTGCAATCAAACTCTCAATCAATTTCAAGGTCACATGCAATGTACCGTACACCCTGGTTACCGTAAGAAATCTACCGAACGCCTGAAATAATACGCAAATAAAATGCTTGCAATCAAACTCTCAATCAATTTCAAGGTCACATGCAATTATAAAAAGGTATATTGTAGACCACAATCTTCGCCAAGCTTCGTTGTTGCTTGTATTATCATGAGAAATGTACCGTACACCGTGGTTATCGTGAGAAATGTACCGAATGCCTGAAATAATACGCTATAAAATGCTTGCAATCAAACTTTCAAGCAATTACAAGGTCACATGCAATTATAAAAAGGTTTATTGTAGACCACACTCTTCGCCAAGCATCGTTGTTGCTTGTATTTTTGTGAGAAATGTACCGTACACCGTGGTTATCGTGAGAAATGTACCGAACGCCTGAAAATAATACGCTATAAAATGCTTGCAATCAAACTTTCAAGCAATTTCAAGGTCACATGCAATTATAAAAAGGTATATTGTAGACCACAATCTTCGCCAAGCTTCGTTGTTGCTTGTATTATCGTGAGAAATGTACCGTACACCCTGGTTAGCGTGAGAAATGTACCGAACGCCTCTAATACTATGCTATAAAATGCTTGCAATCAAACTTTCAAGCAATTACGAGGTCAACATGCAATTATAAAAAGGTATATTGTAGACCACAATCTTCGCCAAGCTTCGTTGTTGCTTGTATTATCGTGAGAAATGTACCGTACACCCTGGTTAGCGTGAGAAATGTACCGAACGCCTCTAATAATATGCTATAAAATGCTTGCAATCAAACTTTCAAGCAATTACGAGGTCAACGTGCAATTATAAAAAGGTATATTGTAGACCACAATCTTCGCCAAGCTTCGTTGTTGCTTGTATTATCGTGAGAAATGTTCTGTACACCGTGGTTATCGTGAGAAGTGTACCGAATGCCTGAAAAAAATACGCTATAAAATGCTTGCAATCAAACTTTCAAGCAATTTCAAGGTCACATGCAATTATAAAAAGGTATATTGTAGACCACAATCTTCGCCAAGCTTCGTTGTTGCTTGTATTATCGTGAGAAATGTACCGTACACCCTGGTTATCGTGAGAAATTTACCGAACGCCTGAAATAATACGCTATAAAATGCTTGCAATCAAACTTTCACGCAATTATAAATTGTAAATTGTACTTACCAACACCCACACCAGTATGTTCTTCGTCAGGAACGTCTCCATTTTGCTCAACGTCCTGTGCAGCATCAACCACAACATTTGCGACACGCAAATTATGCTTGGGGTGAAAGCCTATGATCGGCATATTTTTGTCTTCCGAGTCATCCTCACTATCAAAACTATCACCCAGACCTTCCATGGTGTCATTCAACAGCCAATTAGAAAGTTCTGAAGAGTTCATCTTGATATCTAGGTCCTGGGCGGTGAGCGGGGCGTAATGAGTAGCGTGGCGCGACGCACTAGGGGTGGCGGCCACCGAATCGGACACGGGCAAATCTTGACCTTCCATCACGGCTGCTTGAGGGTTACTGAGTCATGGTTATGCAGTGGGGATGTGTGGGTGTGACCTTGTAGTACACTTTGCGAATCAAAGTAAAACAAACCCGAAAGAATTCTATAGTTATATCAGAAAGAAAAAAGTAGTTACTTCAACTGTTGGACCGTTAGTCGATGAAAATGGAGAATACACCAAAGACGAAGTACAAATGAGTAATGCCCTCAATACCTTCTTTGCATCAGTTTTTACAACAGAAGACCTCAGTGATATCCCTACACCATCGCCGATTCAGATTGATAATTCAGATGTTCTAAGCAATATCACCGTTACCGAGAGAGAAGTATTGAATTGTTTAGATAAACTCAAGGTAAATAAAACGCCTGGACCTGATACAATCTCGCCTAGAGTTCTAAAGGAAGCTAAGGATGAGCTCTCCAAACCACTGACATTACTATTCAATAAATCCTTGCAGTCTGGAACTATGCCTGATCAGTGGAAGATAGCCAACGTAACACCGATATTAAAAAAAGGCAGCAAATCCCTACTCAGTAACTATCGTCCAATTAGCTTAACCTCAGTTGTATGTAAAATGCTAGAAACGGTCATAAGAGACAGACTCGTAAATCACTTAGAGGAAAATAACATACTTAAAGATACTCAACACGGCTTTTGTAAAAAACGTTCCTGTTTAACAAACCTCTTAGACTTCTTCCACGATATCCTCAAACTCTACGATGAGAGTAAAGCTGTAGATATTATATACCTTGATTTTCAAAAGGCCTTTGACAAAGTTCCCCACAAACGTTTACTGCTTAAATTAAAAGCGCATGGAATACAAGACGGTGTGTTGAAATGGATAGAATATTGGCTCAGCGACAGAAAGCAAAGAGTAGTCATAAACGGTAAGGCATCTAAATGGACCAATGTAAGTAGTGGGGTACCCCAGGGATCGGTACTAGGACCAATTATTTTTCTAATTTACATCAACGACATAGATGAGGGTCTCACCTGTACAATCTCAAAATTTGCTGACGATACAAAAATTGCAAATAGCGTACTCTCAAAAGATCACGTTGACGATATGCAACACAATCTAGATAAATTGTCACATTAGGCCCAAATTTGGCAAATGAGTTTCAATGCGGATAAATGTAAAGTACTACATATCGGATACCTAAATGAGAAAGCAAACTATTCGATGAATGGCACTCAGCTTAAGAATGTAAACAGAGAAACCGATCTGGGAGTAACAATATCGAGTAACCTAAAACCGAGTCAACAATGTTCAGAAGTTGTTAAGAAGGCAAACAAAATAATTGGCTTTATAGGCAGATCATTTGAGCATAAATCCAAAGACGTAATCCTAACCCTTTACAATTCCTTAGTCCGCCCTCTTCTGGAATACTGCCTTCAATGCTGGTGCCGTTATTACCAAAAAGACATAAACAAGCTAGAACGAGTTCAACGTAGAGTTAGCAAAATGATACCTAGCCTAAAGAACAAACCATACGAAGAGCGTCTTAGAGAATTAAATCTATTTCCTTTAACCCAGCGCAGATTAAGAGGTGACTTAATTCAAGTGTTCAAAATCATCAAAGGCATCGACAATATGAACTGTAGTAAGTACTTCACTATCGACCAATCTAATTACACGCGGGGAAACGGTTGCAAAATTATTGGTAAATCTTTTAACTCACACGGATCTAAGAATTTCTTCTTCAATCGAGTTGTCAACTTGTAGAATGGGCTTCCCCGAGACGTTATAGACTGCAGCACCGTTGATTCATTTAAATTCCGGCTAGACAAATATCTCGCATCAAACCCGCGACTGACTGCGTTTGTAAATGAATAACTTTATTTTATCCTCCCCTCAGTTACTAGCCCATATGTCCCCTACTATGGCAGGGCAGTAGTTCCCTTTCCAATGTTCCCTTACCCACTCTAAACCACTGTTTGGACACTTGATCCTCAGTGTTTTAGAGGACAAGCAGCCTAGAAGGGTCACTAGATCTGTTGTTGCTTGATTTCCTTTGTACTCCTTTGTACCGCCTGACCACCAGGTTTCGCTTTCCACTTAAATTAGGGCGGGAATACGCCCACGGACTTAAGTTGGGCCCCGCCATATAGTCCAATTTTTTCGATACGGACTTAAGTCGGGCCCCGCTAAACAAGGGTTAAAATCTCAAAAACGAATGAGCTAGACAAGAGAGAGAAGGGAGTGTACAACAAGACATGCCTCCCTCTTTACTCATTTTAACTCTCTATGTCCCTACTGACAGGAATACAAATCACCACATATTGAGTTGGATGTCGCCTAGATGAATAAAGGACCCATGGATCTGACCTGCCTATTCCTCCTGGTGCCTGTGGTAGCCCTCAGGCCTAGAAGTTAGTTGGTCTAATTTCTGACTTTGGTGGGTTTATACGTTATGTGGAAGGGCTAGATAGTTTATTTGTATATAATATATACAAATAAACTATATAAACTAGGCCAAACATCCTATTATATACAGTATATATATTTGCTCTATGTTAGTGAGGGAGACAAAAGGCAGAACTGCCTGTGACGAGTGCCTCCCCCAGAGTTGAAAGAATGACAGGGCCAAAATCAAGGGATGTTCGAGCCAAAATGCCTGGATACACGGAGTTTGAAGCAATTTAAGTCATAGGATGAGGGGAAGACTGATTCTGGGAAAGAGTTCCAGAGCTCAGTTGTTGAGTAGAAGAAACATTGAGAATAACGTTTCACTCTTGGGTTTGAGAGTTGCAAAGAATAAGGATGGGATTGTGTTGCAAGACGGGTGCTAGTGGTCTAGGAAGAGGGGGTGGTATACATTGAAAGAGCTCTGAGAAGCACTGATAATTGTAATCGCGGTAGAATAGTAGGAGAGATGCCATATAATAATGCAATACAATAGGATGTTTGGCCTATCTATAGATAATGCCAAAAAAATACCCTCATTGTTCCCTGATTAAATAACACTGTATGAATATTCCCATATTAAAAATATGTTACAGGGGGACAATGCCTAGTGAGTTCACTGCTCAATAGGTGGCGTTCTGAGAGTGAGGGTCTGAGTCTGGAGGGTGAGATGGTGAAGCACTTGAGCGAAGCAACCAGCCGCTTCAGAGATGGAGCTGCTTCGAGCCATGATGGATGCTTCACATGTCTCACTCCCCAGACTGGAACAAGACCTCACGGGCTTCACGGTGTTGAGCGGTGGAATGTACAGGCTCTCAGCCTATGCCCGAGAGGGAGTAGTTGGAATATAGACAAAAACAAAAATAGTTTGTGGACATTTATGGCGTGGATGTTTTACTTTGTTATACTATACATTATGTTATACTATAGGTCTACACTAACCTGTTATGCTATACATTATGTTATGTTATATACTATCCTGCTCTACTATACATTATGCTATGATATACAGTAACCAGCTATGCTATACATTATGTTCTGCTATACATTAACCTGATATACTAAATATTATGATATGCTATACATTAACCTGCTATACTAAACATTATGATATGCTATACATTAACCTGCTATACTATACATTATGCCATACTATACATTAGGCTGCTATACTATACATTATGACATGCTATACATTAACCTGCTACACTATACATTATGATATGCTATACATTAACCCACTATACTATACATTAACCTGCTATACTATACATTATGATATGCTATACATTAACCCACTATACTATACATTTACCTGCTATACTATACATTATGACATGCTATACATTAACCTGCTATACTATACATTATGATATGCTATACATTAACCCACTATACTATACATTAACCTGCTATACTATACATTATGATATGCTATACATTAACCTGCTATACTATACATTATGATATGCTATACATTAACCTGCTATACTATGCATTATGCCATACTATACATTAGGCTGCTATACTATACATTATGACATGCTATACATTAACCTGCTATACTATGCATTAACCCACTATACTATACATTAACCTGCTATACTATACATTATGACATGCTATACATTAACCTGCTATACTATACATTAACCCACTATACTATACATTAACCTGCTATACTATACATTATGATATGCTATACATTAACCTGCTATACTATACATTATGATATGCTATACATTAACCTGCTATACTAAACATTATGCCATACTATACATTAGGCTGCTATACTATACATTATGACATGCTATACATTAACCTTCTACACTATACATTATGATATGCTATACATTAACCTGCTATACTATACATTATGATATGCTATACATTAACCTTCTACACTATACATTATGATATGCTATACATTAACCTGCTATACTATACATTATGATATGCTATACATTAACCTGCTATACTGTACATTATGACATGCTATACATTAACCTTCTACACTATACATTATGATATGCTATACATTAACCTGCTATACTATACATTATGATATGCTATACATTAACCTGCTATACTATACATTATGATATGCTATACATTAACCTGCTATACTAAACATTATGACATACTATACATTTGGCTGCTATACTATGCATTATGACATGCTATACATTAACCTGCTACACTATACATTTTGACATGCTATACATTAACCTGCTATACTGTACATTATGACATGCTATACATTAACCTGTTATACTATACATTATGACATGCTATACATTAACCTGCTATACTATACATTAACCAACTATACTATACATTAACCTGCTATGCTATACATTATGCTATACTATACAATAACCTGCTATGCTATACATAAACCTGTTATACTATACATTATGCCATACTATATATATCCCTGCTATAGTAAACATTATGCCATGCTATACATTAACAAGCTATACTATGTATCTTGGCATATTAGATTATTATATACCAATATGTCAGAAACTATTTAGCGCACTTCAAAAATAACATGATAATTTACAGATACGAGTGGTGAAGACTTGTGGGTATATGATGCCATAAATTCCATCATTGGGGCAGCTCAATACAATCCGTTCTTACTTTACATCACAGGGAAGGAATCGCAGGTAAGTGTATTCTCGCGAGACTACTTGAGAAATTCAAGATATAGGGAAGTTGGAGCCGTAAACATCGATAAATAACAGAAATTCAATAATACTAATAATGTAGATTTCTTACGGATAGAAAATATGATTAATTTGGTTTATGTATTTGGGGTTTGTCTGACCATTATGTAGTAGTAGCTAAAATTATGATACATAAGCAGTGGGTGAAGAGCGCTAGAGGGAGGAGGGAGGTAGGTTGAGTGGCGAAGAGGGTGGAGAGGTTACAGGAGGAGGAGATCAAGGAGGAGTTCAAGAGAGCAGTAGAGATACGACTGGGTAGTTTTGACTTGGACGGTATGGAGGAAGTGGAAGAGGTATGCAAAGTGTTCAAGGAATAGATGTGTACATCATGTGAGGAGGTATGTGGAGTTAGGAGAAGAGGGAGGGGAGTGAAGGGTACAACATGGTGCACTAAAGAGGTAAACTAGCTGTTGTAATGAAAACGGAAGCATATAGAGAGTAGTTGGCTAGTAGAGGGAATGAAGATTTGCAGAGACAGAAAAGGGAAAGGTGCTTGGAGAAACAGAGAGTGGTGAAGAGAATAGTGAAACCAAGTAAGAGAAAAGTAGATGAGGAATTTGGAAGGAATCTAAGTGTACAATGGAGGGAGTGTAAGCAAACTGTTCCGGAAAGAGGTCATGAAAGTTAGAGAGGGTAGCAAGGGAAGTAGTGCGGGTGTGAAAGATAAGAATGGGTAAGTGCTAGCCGAGAAGCAAGAGAGAGTCGAGAGGTGGAGGGAGCACTTCAACGATTTGTTGAACGTAAAGAAAGAAACATCAGCAAACATAGTTGGATGGGGTATGGGAGGGAGGAGAAGAGAAGTAGTGGAAGAAGAGGTGGGGATCAAGAAGTCAGGTGTGTGTTAAGCCTTGAAAATAGTGAAGATAGGGAAAGAATCAGGAATAGATAGAGTGGGTGGGGAAATGCTGAGGTATGGTGATGAGATAGTGATCAAATTGGTAAGGCACATGTGTAAACTAGCATGGGAGAAGAGAAGTGGGCCTGATGACTGGAAGACAGTCATAATAGTCCCCCTGTATAAGGATAAAGGTGAAAGAGGAGTGTGTGGCAATCACCTTGGGATATGTCTTCTAAGCATAGTAGGGAAATTTACAGTAGGGTAGTGATCAAGAGAGTGAGAGCGAGAATGGATAAATGAATAGGTGACGAACAGGGGGCATTAGGAAGGAAATAGGATGTGTAGACCGTATTTTTGAAATGTGTTGTGGAGAAATATCTGGAGAATGGTCAAAAAGTTGTAAGCTACCTTTGTCGACTTGGGGAGGGCCTATGACAAAGTTGATTGAGAAGGCCTGTGGAAAGTACTGAGATTTTACAGAGTAGGTGGTAAATTGCTGAAAGCAGTGAAGAGCATGTATGAGGGTGCATAGGTGTCAGTACATGTGGAGAATGAACAAAACAAGTTCTTTGATCTGAATGTTGCGTTAAAGCAAGGGTGTGTGATGTCCACATGGTTGTTCAATATATATAAATTATATGGATGGAGTCATGAAAGAAATACAAGGAATATCAGTGGATGTTGGTGGACCGCTGATAAAGAAAGGACAAAGTAGAAGTTGCTTGTACTGTTATTTGCCGACGATACAGTTATGACATGTGATAGTGAATGGGAGTTGCAGGGTCTCGTAAATATGTTTGGAACAGTGTGTGAAAAATGGAATATGAAGGTAAATGCAGGAAAGAGTAAGGGTATGGTATTTAAAATGGGTGCAGTCACAGAGTGTGAGGTGAGGTTGAACAGACAAGCTATGGAGAATGTCAGCTCATATAAGTATTTGGGCAGTGTGTTGCGTAAAGATGGGAGTATGGATGAAGAAGTGCAGGAGAAAGGTGCAACAGGGTAAGAGGGTTGTAAGAACGCTTAAAGCTGTAACACGAAATAGGGTGGTCAACATGGAAGTAATTAAAGAAGTCCTTGCATGATAGTGTAGTAATCCCAACATTGACATATGGGAGTGAAGCATGGACATTGTTGGAGACACACAAACCAAGAGTGAGAAGAGTGGAAATGAGCTACTTGAAAAGTGCATGCAGAGTTACATGGAGGGATAGACAGACGAATGAGGAAGTATGAGAGCAGTGAGGTTTGGATGTAGATGCGCTGGAAAGTGTAAAAAAGGAACACCTTGAGATGGTTTGGCCATGTGAAACGTATGGGAGACGAGAGAATGACTAAGAGAGTGTACGAGAGTGAGGTGGAGGGACAAAGAGAGAGAGATAAACCGAGAGAGAGGGGGAATGATGGAGTTGAGAAGTATATGCGTTTTCACCGGTGCTGGATGGGATAGTCTAGTTTCCGCCTCTATACTTCCTATAGTAAACCCTGCAATGTTAATTACTGTAAACTTTTTTTGTGGAAATGTATTATATATGGTTAGGAGAGCAAGATTAGCTTGGTTGCTACTTGTGCAACCTTTAGCATTTCACCGAATTCAAGATGGCGCCCTCCGACATCTTGAATTTTGGCCAATTTTCAACTTTTGATCTTGATGACATAGAGGGTCGTGTAATACCTCTTTTTAGGGGTTTTCCAGGAATGGGAGTCCATTTCTGGGGTTAATTTGTGGATATAGGGTGAGTATCAAGGTCAAACCAGAGGTCAAAGATCAAATATTGCCTAAAATCTGGAAAAATCACATTTATGTGGTTTGAATATGAATTTATATATATATATATATATATATATATATATATATATATTCTGACATATGGAGCCCTGTATGTTAATTTAAGAGTTAGAATTAGAGTTGAAGGAGTCCCACTACCCAAACGGTGAAGCAGACTAGAGAGCGAATTAGCGAGTGGGGAAACCAGCAAACCAGCCTTCACACCTGCGTGCGTCATAGGGGACCCTGCAAACTACCTCGATGACCGATGCTATGACGTATGATCGACGCCAGGAGCTGTGAGTGGACCAGGCACCTGTTATGCGACTCGAGGAGCTATGATTGGAGTAAGCACCACCCCCCGCCTCCTGATTCGTTCCTACACCATCATTGTTTGGTATATAAGACCCGAGTTGTGGGCATTCAAATCAGTCTCATTTGGAGTTGGGGAAGGTGAACTTGCAGCTGGAGGAAGACGGGGTGAAGTATTATAATGGGATTGTGACTGTCACTCAGATTATATAAATGTGTGTTAAGTGTGTTCGGTGTAAACACTTACGTTATGTTGGTTAGTGAGATATGTGATTGGGAATTAACGTGAACGCTACTATTATGTGTTTAACTATTTGATTGCGAATTAACGTTAACGCTACTATTATGTACGTAACTATTTGATTGGGAATTAACGTTAACGCTATTATTATGTACTTAACTATTTTAGTTGCCTAACTTGTGGACTAAAGCAACTCTTTAAGTAATTGGGTTATGATGAAAGTAATACTATTGTTTTATATTAATACTTACGAGTTCTTTCATTTTCTTTGAATTAAGCTTACATTGCTTAACGGTGCTTAGTACGGTGATGCTATTGTCTCGTATTAGTAATATCGCCTTAGACTAACATGGCTGTGATAATATTACTTCTAGTGATTTCCTAAGCTGAAGAAAATTATTTTGCTTCAAAATATTATATTTTGCTTTTCATATTATTTGAGTGAGACCTGAATCGAATCTATGAAACGATCCTGTAACTTTATTTACTCATAATCAAACCTCAATGTTACGTGGTTAAGAAATACATTTAACTAATTAAATATATATCTAACTTTTGATGTGACTTTGATATTAATCCTGATGATAATAATAATATAATACTATTAACGTAAGACAAGAACCAAGAATAATTACATTAAATAGAATTAAAAGGACATATAAGAAAACTATCTATTCATTTAAAAAAGGGTAAGAGACAGAAATATTCTTACTTTAATATTTATCTTTCAAGACTTTTTATAGAATTAATAGTCCTTCTTTAGATATAACTTCTTCGGTTCATAACCATAGCCTACTAAGCTTCGGTTAAATAATAATTCTTTATAAATACTACATGACTTTAATTAGTTTCAGTATTTTTCATAATTAAAGAGTATCAGTCAATAAAGGATACTAAGTCCTAAGATCCAAAAGGAAAGGAAGCAACAACAGGACATTATTTTATTAGATTTTACTTTTGTTTTGCCTTCAGCTGACTGATACCTTAATATATATCTCTGTGCTATCTAGATTCATCAAGTTAACCACTTGAGGATCAAGATACGTAACAGAAGAGTGGCGACCTTGCCAAGGATTCGTGTCATACAGTTTCACTCAGTTTCATTACCGTTTCACTACTTAAAAATCAAATATTAATCATGCCTCAACTAATTAATGAAGAAGATGCTAGAGTGTTCATAGAATCAGAACCCACAGCCCCTGATATTGACTGTCTGTCAAAATCCGAACTAAAAGTGCTTGCCTCACATCTCCAGTTAACTGTTTCAAACATGTCTAAAGTAGAGGTGGCTCAGACCATAAAAACCCACCTGTTCCCTGTAGAAGGCGGGGAGGGTGACGGAGCAGTTGGTGGGATCCCTAGTAAACCTAGCCAACTTAATGTACAATTGCCACCTGGTTTGACCGGTGATCAAATATTCGAACTAGAACTAGCCAGAATAAAAGCAACGACCGAACAAGCCAACGCAAGTATAGAACTAGCCAGAATAAATGCCAGTGCAACGACCGAACAATGTGAATATCAATATCGTACGGCTCAACTAAATGTCAATACTTATGCTCCCGAAATTGCTCCCCCTCTGGGATTGACTATGACTAGTGTCATTCCACCTTTCACTGAGGATAATGTGCAGGATTTCTTTGTTTTGTTTGAGGAAGTTGCTGGAGGTATGAAGTGGACAAGAGATCAATGGCCTTTTATGTTACAAACTGTTTTGACAGGGCAGGCTCGAGCCACGTATTTGTCAGAAGTAGCAGAGGTTAGGCAGGATTATGACAATCTCAAAGAAGCTATCCTAAAAACCTATCAATTGCAGCCTGAGGCTAACAGGCAATCTTTCCGTAAAAACCAGAAGAAAGTAGAAGAAACCCATAAGGTATTTGCCAGGACCATGACTAAAACTTTCAATCATTGGGTCAAGAGTAAGAAAGTCACAAGCTACAACGATCTGAAGGAGTTGGTCCTGTTAGAAAATTTCCTATGGAAAATTGATTCTTCTGTATCCTATCATTTAAAGGGGAAAAAGGTAGATTGTCTTGCCGACGCCCGTGACATGGCTGACACATACGTGCTCAACAACAAATTTCGTGGAAAGAAGCCCTACGATAATTCTAGTTCTAATTTTAAGTATCCCAATCACAAATCTGACAGACCCAGTCACAAGCCTATAACGTCTTCCCCAGCTAGCCAAAATAGAATTGTTCCCCCAACTAAAAATGCGACTCGGGGCAATGGTAACAGAGGTGGGCCCCAAACTAATAGTAATGCTCAAAGAGGGAACGTTCCCGTATCCCCTAAAGTATGTACTTTTTGTGGCAAGAGAGGCCACCTAGCTTATCAGTGCTGGGCCAAGGAGAGACCCGAGAGATCGGGGCAGACAGTTGCCGCCGTATCTCAAACTCCATATGTGCCTGTAATGCAGGACTCCCGACAGAAGGAGTACCTAGCACCAAAAGTTCCTTTAATGCAGGACTCCGACAGAAGGAGTACCTAGCAGCTAACGTAAATCATCTAGACAGGGGTGTAGTAGCATGTGTGGTGCAACCCACTAGGGTTAAGCCAATAATAATTTCACCATCAGTGCAGGACAGTTACCGTCCCTTTATTTCATCTGGCAACGTGAGATTAAATGGTTGTATGCATGAGGTAAAAATTCTGAGAGACACAGGTTCTACTAGCACCCTCATGGTGAATCCTTACACTGAGTGCCCACCTGGCGAACCCGTTGTAATGAGAGGTGCTGGAGGCCAGTTTTATGCATACTTGGTAAAAGGCGAAATTGAATGTGAGTTACTACAGGGTGAGGCCACCATAGCTTTGTGTAGGTCCCAAGATATCCCTGTGCCTGGGGTAACGCTCCTTTTGGGGAATGATGTAGCAGGTGAGAAGGTCCGACCAGACCCCATTTTGTCACTTTCCCCTGTTAACGAGCCACTAACCGGTGAGCTCGAAAAGGAGATGCCAACAGTTTTCCCTGTGTGTGCTGTCACACGTTCAATGTCTCAAGTAGCAGTTCCCTCAGACAGAAATGTACCGAATGTAAGAGTTGATGAAAGGGATGATGAGAGTGTGAATGACGCTCCAACTGTGCCTGATGATGTGACTGAGGTGGATTTATCTGACACCTTTATGGCTCATCTTGACCCTAACGATGACTATGAAACCCCTCCAAATTGTCCTAGTGGCCTGGTAGAGCTACAGAGAGATTATAGTGAATGCAAGGAGTTAGCTGCCAGGTCCGTGAGTGAAGAGGAATGTGAGAAGGAGGGTGGTGAATGTTTCTACCTCAAAGGAGGAGTATTGTGGCATAGATGGAGACCGCCACACAGACCAATCGATGACGGGGCTTGGGACGTCCATCAAGTAGTAGTCCCCAAACGTTGTCGTAAAGATATCATGGAAATGGCACATTGTATACCATTGGCAGGACACCTAGGTGTGAGAAAAACTCTAGACAGAATCAGAGCCCACTTTTACTGGCCAGGAATGCGTGCAGATGTAGTGGAGTGTTGTAGAGTGTGTCACACTTGCCAGATGACAGGAAAACCCAATCAGAAGGTGCCTGTACATCCTCTGGTGCCCTTGCCCGTTTTCGAGAATCCTTTTACTCGGGTGGTAGTGGACATTGTAGGCCCATTGCCTAAGACTTCCCAAGGTAACATTTATTTATTAACTATCATGGACATGGCAACTCGCTACCCAGAGGCCTTGAGGACTACCTCTGCTCCAACTGTTATCAAGGAACTGCTCAAATTCTTCACCAGAATGGGTTTCCCCCATGAGGTGCAAAGTGATCAAGGAACTAATTTTACCTCTAACATTTTCCAGCAGTCCCTGAAGGAGTTGGGTATCGAGCATGTAAAGTCTAGCACCTACCACCCAGAGAGTCAAGGGGTTCTCGAACGATATCATCAGACATTAAAGGGAATGTTACGTAAGTATTGTACAGAGACCGGAGTTGAGTGGGATAAGGGGGTACCTTTTCTTTTATTTGCTACTCGTGAGGTTCCAACTGAATCCCTGGGTTTTTCCCCTAATGAGCTAGTTTTCGGTCACCAGGTAAGAGGTCCTTTGCAACTATTGCAGGATAGCCTAGTTGGCCAGGAGGGGAACCAAAACCTCCTCAAGTATGTTTCAGATTTCAAAACCCGGCTGAGATCCTCATGTGAGTTTGCCGCTCAAAACTTGACAGTGGCTAAAAGCTCCATGAAGAAATGGTATGACAGAAAAGCCTGTGAGAGGGAGTTTAAGCCTGGTGATGAGGTTTTGGTCCTGCTCCCCCTTTTTGGCCAACCTTTATCTGCCAAGTTCAGGGGCCCATATAAGATCATTCGGAAGGTGAGCATTACCGATTATCTAGTAACTACCCCAGACAGGAGAAAGCCCACTCAAGTATTCCATATAAATATGTTGAAGCCCTACCATAGGTCCCCTGATTCCTCTCCTCCAGATTCTCCCACTGTGGCAGTGAATGTCAGGACCTGTGAACAGCCTGGTGCGGACGTAGTCTTCAGTTCTCTTACTGACCCGCAACAGACTGTTCCAGAGCCTGAAGGTATCCATGCAGACTTTGACTTGTCATGTAGCCTATCCAACTTTCAGTATAATTCAGTGGCTTTGAGGGAATTACCATCTAAACTATGTCATCTTCCCTCTGATCAAGCGAACCAACTAATCTCTGTTTTATCTCAGTCTCCCAGTGTGTTCCGTGATACTCCAGGGCTCACTTCTTTGGCCGTGCTCGACATCGACGTAGGGGATGCAACTCCCATTAAACTATCCCCCTACCGTGTCTCACCACAACGCAGGAGTATACTGCAGGTCGAGCTTGACTTAATTTTTTCAAACCAGCTGATCACAAGGGCTTTCAGCCAGTGGAGTAGTCCGGTCATACTTGTGCCGAAGCCAGACGGGAGCCATAGGTTTTGTAGGGACTATAGGCAAGTTAATGCTGTCACAAAGAACGATACCTACCCACTGCCACGGATCAAAGATTGCATTTACCAGTTTGGCCTCATGCAGCAGTAAGTTTAATTTAATGAGAGGATTTTGGCAATTAGGTTCTCCCTTGTAGCGAGGTAAATATCATGCTTTTGTAGTGCGCTTTCAAGCCTTCAGCTGTGAGATAATGCCTTGCAGTTCGAATAACGCTCCAGCTACGTTCCGGCTATGTTCTGATGTGGTACCTGGAGACGTTGCCTACTTTGGGTGATATCCTTATTATATCCTCATTATAATCTCGCTGTTACCAATCTGGTGGTGAATCTATTTATGTATTATGTTTAATATTATGTACTATACTCCTTAAACTCTTTTCTAGGGGGGAGGTCTGACATACGGAGCCCTGTATGTTAATTTAAGAGTTAGAATTAGAGTTGAAGGAGTCCCACTACCCAAACGGTGAAGCAGACTAGAGAGCGAATTAGCGAGTGGGGAAACCAGCAAACCAGCCTTCACACCTGCGTGCGTCATAGGGGACCCTGCAAACTACCTCGATGACCGATGCTATGACGTATGATCGACGCCAGGAGCTGTGAGTGGACCAGGCACCTGTTATGCGACTCGAGGAGCTATGATTGGAGTAGGCACCACCCCCCCCTCCTGATTCGTTCCTACACCATCATTGTTTGGTATATAAGACCCGAGTTGTGGGCATTCAAATCAGTCTCATTTGGAGTTGGGGAAGGTGAACTTGCAGCTGGAGGAAGACGGGGTGAAGTATTATAATGGGATTGTGACTGTCAGTCAGATTATATAAATGTGTGTTAAGTGTGTTCGGTGTAAACACTTACGGTATGTTGGTTAGTGAGATATGTGATTGGGAATTAACGTGAACGCTACTATTATGTGTTTAACTATTTGATTGCGAATTAACGTTAACGCTACTATTATGTACGTAACTATTTGATTGGGAATTAACGTTAACACTATTATTATGTACTTAACTATTTTAGTTGCCTAACTTGTGGACTAAAGCAACTCTTTAAGTAATTGGGTTATGATGAAAGTAATACTATTGTTTTATATTAATACTTACGAGTTCTTTCATTTTCTTTGAATTAAGCTTACATTGCTTAACGGTGCTTAGTACGGTGATGCTATTGTCTCGTATTTGTAATATCGCCTTAGACTAACATGGCTGTGATAATATTACTTCTAGTGATTTCCTAAGCTGAAGAAAATTCTTTTGCTTCAAAATATTATATTTTGCTTTTCATATTATTTGAGTGAGACCTGAATCGAATCTATGAAACGATCCTGTAACTTTATTTACTCATAATCAAACCTCATGTTACGTGGTTAAGAAATACATTTAACTAATTAAATATATATCTAACTTTTGATGTGACTTTGATATTAATCTGATGATAATAATAATATAATACTATTAACGTAAGACAAGAACCAAGAATAATT
>CM064546.1:30646658-30896658 GCA_032716605.1 Paralithodes platypus
CACCTAGGATATGCACAGTTTAATCTACATTTTGTGTGATTCTACCGTTTTTATTATACAGTATACGACTACACTAAGTGCTTATATAGTATAGTAAAGGAAAAGTCCATATGCAGCTGATAATGACTACAAAAAATAATTATAACCTGATTAATTATCAAAACAAAATTGGCGGGAAAATACCTGCGGACTTTGTATTGTAAATATACGTTATTTATGAATATGGGTGATTTTAAGATATATAAAACAAAAGTATGCATAGACCAAAGTATGAGTCAGCTACAGAAATTTCGGCTAACTGCATATATTATAGAATTGTTGAAGGAGAGGGAGGGTGGATAGCTCCGCAATGTCGCCCATTTCCCACAATGCACCGCGGTAAACCTTGCGTTCAGCGCCTCTATTGTATCTTCTATTGTATTGCTATCTCTGTAGGCATTTACTGGTAGGGAGAATTAGCTTTGACATTTTAAGACTTCGGCACATTAGTTGGGCGATTTTAATACCTTTCGTTGTCAATTTTAACACCTGTCCTGCCATTTAGGTGTCGATTTTTTCTTGGCGACCGATAGCGAGCTTGTAATTTTAAGACAAACCGGCATTTGTCTACCTAAAACTATAGCCATGTATCTTGAAGGGGGGTCTAGGGGGTGATATTCTAAGCTTGATGGAGGTCTAGCGAAGAGAGGAAAACATATACCGGTATGAATAAATAAAGAGAGGATAACATATACCGGTATGAATAAATAAAGAGAGGATAACATATACCGGTATGAATAAAATAAAGAGAGGATAACATATACCGGTATGACTAAATAAAGAGAGGATAACAAATTACCGCTATGAATAAATAAAGAGAGGATAACATATACCGGTATGAATAAATAAAGAGAGGAAAACATATACCGGTATGAATAAATAAATTATTCCACATAAACTGCCACCATCCCCTTACTAATTCCCTACAATCTCTCTCTACACGCCGCAATGTTGCATCTCTCTCCCTCTTCTACCGCTTTTACAATAATCAGTGTTCTTCAGAGCTGAAAACTATTGGGGCTAACCATGAGGGAGAAGGGGGTCTAGAAAAGCGACCCATGTCCCATTAATATATCTTTGACTCTTCCAATGACTTAAGGGGGCCCACCTCGCTTGTTTTCTCTTTCTCTCCCTCTCTCTTTGGCTGGTATCCATTCGGCCCCATTCAGCCTACTGTTTTAAGACTTTTACCCCCATCCAGGAGTCAATATTTTCCTGGAGAACGGTAGCGAGCCAGCATATATATATATTTGTTTTGACAGCAACCTAAGTGTGTACATTTTTCGATAGAAAAATGTCTCCGGAGTAGCCAGATTTCTCCATACAATGCTGGCTCGCTATCGCTCGCCAGGAAGAATCGACACCTGGATGAGGATAAAAGTCTTAAAACATTAGGCTGAATGGGTCCGAAGGGATACAAGCCAGAGCAAAAGAGAAAAGAAGATAAAGAGAAAACTAACAGGTGACCCCCCTTAAACTGCTTTAAGCTCCGAGTGTCCAGACATTTTGACTCTAACGACCGTGGATTTGGCTCCCGATCACTCTTTCAACTTTGGGGGGGAGAGGGGGGGGGGGGGCACTTGTTACAGGCAGCATTGTCTTTTGTATCTCTCGTGTACATCGCGAACAAAATACAAATACAAAAACTAAATTAAAATGTAAAACTTGCAAACTAAACAAAGCAACACTTGGACAAAGACAATATAAAGGCAAAATAACTAATCAAAATACCTACTGTATGTGGAAACATAAATAAATACCTACTGTATGTGGAAACATAAATAAATACCTACTGTATGTGGAAACATAAATAAATACCTACTGTATGTGGAAACATAAATAAATACCTACTGTATGTGGAAACATAAATAAATACCTACTGTATGTGGAAACATAAATAAATACCTACTGTATGTGGAAACATAAATAAATACCTACTGTATGTGGAAACATAAAGAAATACCTACTGTATGTGGAAACATAAATAAATACCTACTGTATGTGGAAACATAAATAAATACCTACTGTATGTGGAAACATAAATAAATACCTACTGTATGTGGAAACATAAATAAATACCTACTGTATGTGGAAACATAAATAAATACCTACTGTATGTGGAAACATAAATACCTACTGTATGTGGAAACATAAATAAATACCTACTGTATGTGGAAACATAAATAAATAAATAAACGTATATAATAAATAAAAGGGTTAATAAAAGCGATAACCCGATATAAAGGAATCTTGCGGACAAAGTTTGTGTTGTTGATAATAAGATGTGCGGCTGACCTCTCTGGAGCGGTGTGAACCCTGAATCCAGGGTTCGAACCACTAGCTCACATGTTGGACACTGCCATCTTTTATTATTATGTATTTAGCATTATTATTATTAATGCTATTATTATTATTATTATTATTATTATTATTATTATTATTATTATTGTTCCCATGTGTGGGGAGGTTTTAGAGCCAAAAGCATTTTGTCTCATCAACTCGCTTCCTTTTACTAATTCCCTACAATCTCTCTGTACACGCCACAATGTTGCATCCCTCTCACTCTTCTACCGCTATTACAATAATCAGTGTTCTTCTGAGCGATCTCAGTGTATACCTCCTCCCTATTTTGTCCATCTCTCTAATTCAGGAGTGAACCGATTTTCCCAGTCTTTCAACATGTAAGCTTTGGAACTCTCTCCATAAATCTGTCTTCCCTATGACTTTAACTGCTATCGTACCTTGAATTTGGCTCTCGGTCACTCTGTCCACTTTGGAGGAGACACTTGTTGCAGGCAGCTTTGCCTTTAGTCTCCTTCACTCACATCAAAAAATAAATAAAAATAAAGATAAATAAAACACACACACACACACACACACACACATAAATACCTACTGTATGTGGAAACATAAATAAATACCTACTGTATGTGGAAACATAAATACCTACTGTATGTGGAAACATAAATAAATACCTACTGTATGTGGAAACATAAATAAATAAATATTTTCATTACATTGAGCGTATTTATCAATACCAAATCAATATCAATATCAATATCAAAGGCCTTAACCTTGGGAGTAGGTAGAGCTCTCGTCTCACACACGAGGGGTCGGGGGTTCAATCCCCGGCCGGGCGGAGACAAATTGGGCTTGTCTCCTTTCATGTGTTAGCCTCAGTTCACCTAGCTGTAAATAGGTACCTGGAATAAGTGGACGACGTTGTGACGTCCCATCTGGGGTTGGCAAAAATGGTACAAGGCGAGATGGGTATCATATGGTTCACCTAAGCTGATCGCCTTCGGGCGAGACGGTACCGTCTATAGTGAGAATGGTACCATACAGATCCAGCCTAAGCCTTCGTATCCGATGTCGCCAATTGGCTAAATGTAATGAAAAAAAAAAAAAAAAAAAAAAAAAATTACATTACATTGAGCGTATTTATCAATACCAAATCAATATCAATATCAATATCAAAGGCCTTAACCTTGGGATCTACACACACATCCACAGCCATTCCAACAGTACATAAAACACTTAACATGCATTTCACGCAATACATTCCCAGTTAAGGAGGCGCGATAATAATGAGCTTAGCTCGCATTGCGTGGATTCCCCTTGACGAACAAGTAACTGACACACTAACACACACACATGTTTTCCCAGCTGCAGCAGTTAGACAAATCAACAAACATAAACAAACGTCAATCATAATTTTGAAGGTTAAGGCCTTTGATATTGATATTGATATTGATTTGGTATCTTTGAACTCTTTACCTTAACCTTGAGCGTATTTATCCGGACAGAAATATTGTCAACAACGGATTGTTGTGGGAGTTGTTACTGGGTTTTCAGAGTAACAGTGAGAAAGAGAATAATAAAAGGAAAGAAGTGAAGAAAAGAGGTAGACAAAAGAAGGATATACCGGTATGGAAAATGCATTGAGAGGAATGGTTATTTAAATTCAAATATTATATACCGGGGGATTTAAACAAAGGGTTACAGGAAGAAAACTAAAGAGAACAAGTTAAAATAGAAAATGTAAATGGAGGGAGAAAAAGGCAAATTAAAACAATATGAAGTTAAAGAAGGAAGGGATAGATATTTCACCATGCCGAAGTGTGTGTGTGTCTGTGCGTAATGCAGGAATGCCAACGCTATAATTTTTATGAATAAATTTACCATTTCGAGCTTTAAAGAAATAATAAAATTAGTTAACATTGCTTTGTATCGATTACATTATATAGCAAGCTGTTTGTTTAAAAGAATGAGACACTTTTAAAGGGAATATGCCAACATTATAAACATTATGGCAAGTGTGGACTGGCGGACGTTGTCAAGTGACCTGTGTGTTTATATATATATATATATATATATATATATCTATATAATATATATATTAAATATATATATATATTGATAAATACGCTCAATTGTTTTTTATATATACCTATCTATCTATCTATTGCCGGACGCCTTACTCCTCTTTACGAGGGTGGCCATACACAAAATGCCCCCAAGCAGACCTATCCCGTGCCAGTTACCTGAAGGACCTTCTATGTATATTATTAGCACTAGTTTTCTACAGTGGTGCGCGGCTTCACCCAGTCAGCCTTGCTGACCAAGGCTGACGAATCCCAATTGAATATTTTTTTTCATTGATATTGATTTGGTATTGATAAATACGCTCAATGTAAATTAATTGATTTGGTATTGATAAATACGCTCAATGTAATGAAATGTAATGTAATATCAAAGGCCCATTACATTGAGCGTATTTATCAATATCAATATCAAAGGCCTTAACCTTGGGATTAATGAAATAATTAAGGAATAAGCAATAAGAAAGTGCTAATAGGTATCAAACAGCAGGTTACAGTTACAGTCGTAACAAGGTTAACGCCTTGGGTAAAGAGTTCCTTATTACATCAATATTGAGTAAAGGAGTGTACAATTAATATAATACAATGTATAACTAGGGGTGGGTGTCGGCCGTTTCCTATTGTCAATACGAAAAATACAAAAATAATAATTAAATGTAATTAAATTTAAACTTCAGTTGTTTTATTTCGAATTAATTGCGTGTAGGCTAATTGTTTTAATTTGAGGTTCAGTTGTTTGATTTGTTTTACTGTGAATTTGAAGAATTATTAGGGGTGAATCGTCTGAAGGTGTCTAACACGGACACCGTGCAGGTCTACTTGGCTGACCAAGTCCGAGGACTCTTGCACCTCTTGCACCTTGACTCCACCAACAACACCTCTACTTTCAATTATTTAAATGGCTACCATTCCATGATTCGTGACACCACCCAGGGCCCGGCCCCCCGGACGATGACCTTTCTCACTTTCCGGCAGCTATGGTCAGCTATGTGAATATCAGTGATGATTTGTGTATATGTATTTATTTATTTATTTTTATTTATTTATTGAAGCTAGTGGATCAAGTCATCACTTTACTAGAGTTCTGGCCTGGCTACCATTTCCATGATTCGTGACACCACCCAGGGCCCGGCCCCCCGGACGATGACCTTTCTCACTTTCCGGCAGCTATGGTCAGCTATGTGAATATCAGTGATGATTTGTGTATATGTATTTATTTATTTATTTATATTTATTTATTGAAGCTAGTGGATCAAGTCATCACTTTACTAGAGTTCTGGCCTGGCTACCATTCCATGATTCGTGACACCACCCAGGGGGCCGGGCCCCAGATGACGACCTTCCACACTTTCCGGTAGTGACAGCCCTTCCTCGTTCTGAGATGATATAGTGTTACACCCCCCAACCCCCCACCCCCCAACCAGCCGCGGTGTTCGTTGTTTATATCGGTCTAGAGAACAAGGGGGAACAACTGCTCTCTGATCCAGGAATGAAACCTATCTCAAGAGTGGAACTACAGCTGCCTGATCTAAGCCCAACTGACACCGCAGGCTGGTATATATCCCATCCAGGTGATCAACCTGGATCAGCATGGTGTTGGTGACCCGAATGATCAGTTCTGGTCACCCAGTCCCACCTGGTGATCACTCCAGGTCAGCTAGGGACACCAGTTATCACCCAGTTAAGGGCAGCAACTAGGTGTTATTCCCAAAGCAAGGGACACCAGTCATCACCCAGTTAGGGGCAACAACTGGATTTGTTCATCACCGGATTATTAGTCCGGGTCAGAATTCGGTGGCCACCTAACCAGTTAACAAACGTCTACAGTCGCATGTCGGGTTCCCTCAGAGGCTCGAACTGCATCCCGAGCGGTGAGAGGCGTTAGCTGTACCCACTCGCTCGTGTCAACTGGCTGAGTATATATAAAGTCTTTGGTATATTTAAGCATACGTATTATAATTATTTGTATTAGTATTATTACTACTATTATTATAATTAGTAGTAGTAGTAGTAGTAGTAATATATATATATATATATATATAATATCGGTATTTTATTAGTGTTACTGTATTGTTACGGTATTAGTATTGTTATTATATATATATTATATATATTGAAGTAATAAGAATTATTGCTAATTTTATTTAAATTAATATTATGTTTGTGATGGTAGTAATGCTAATGTAAATAAGAATATCTTAACATATTTGAATAAAAAGTATTTCAATACACAATTACCATGAATTATATATCAATACCGCAATTTAACCCTTTCACGCACATATGACGCAGAGGTTGCCAGATTAGCAATAAGAAATAGAGTTCTCTCACTCTTATAATTACCTCGCCAAAATTAGTTTTCGGCCCACAGCTAACTCAAAGACAACTGCAGAGGTTGAAGTAACTAAACTAAAGGTTTTTAAATACCCCTGATGGTAACAAAGGCTTTAAAGTATCCCTAACAGGCTCAAAATCGCGTCATATGTCGGAGGGTTAAAACACACACTATAATTATGTGTATGTATACAAAATATATGCCTTTGTCGTGAGTGTTGTTGTAAAACAGATACAACAATATAACAAGATGTACAGGTCCCTGCACAAGTTCCAGGGCTCTCGCAGATTTTACTACTGTAAGAAAAACATGTCTTATTTACTTAAAAGTTACATAAACAAGTGAATTAACTACTGCATAAAAAGAAAATATCCTAATTCAAGAATACTAGTTTTAATTTCATAATTATAATCTCAGAGATAAATCAATCTAGTGCAAGAAACTGTACCAGTGTTACTACTACTACTACTACTACTACTACTACTACTAATAATAATAATAATGATATGCAGTTATGAGTATAATTTATGTCTGCTTTGAATAATGACCACTAATCTTGGACTATTTGTAACTATTATTTGGCATACTAAAATACTGTTTATGTATAATGAACACAGGGGGTAATATTATAATACTGTTTATGTATAATGAACACAGGGGGTAATATTATAATACTGTTTATGTATAATGAACACAGGGGGTAATATTTTAATACTGTTTATGTATAATGAACACAGGGGGTAATATTATAATACTGTTTATGTATAATGAACACAGGGGGTAATATTATAATACTGTTTATGTATAATGAACACAGGGGGTAATATTATAATACTGTTTATGTATAATGAACACAGGGGGTAATATTATAATACTGTTTATGTATAATGAACACAGGGGGTAATATTATAATGATCTAAACTGTCCCTTCTACTGTAATGGATATAACACAAAATTAATATATCATAAGTACATAAAAGGGTTAGACCTTTATGCCTGACTCGATCCAGCGTCTGCGAGCTGAAACACAAGCCGGGACAGCTTGGCCGTAGTATAAGTAAGGATCTGTGGTAGTAAAAAGGATTAAGTGAGCTAGTTCGAGGCCTGTTTATTGCTTGAGGCCCTTTTTAAATTGAATACAACCGTCAAATAATAGCCAAAATATAGTTAAAAACACGTCGCCGGTACGCAAGAGGTTAATTGTTCAGTTGCTCACATAAGTTCTGTTCCTCGTCGTGATCGTATGTATGAAAGTCAAATTAGTATGAATGAATTACGAGTGCGGCTTCATATAATTATCAGTTGACTAATCAGATGAATTAACTACTGCATAACATACTGCACTCCTAATTCAATGTGCGCATTACATATCCAAGCATAAGGTCACGGAGAGGAACATAACTTATATATGGGCAACTGTATTATAAGGTCACGGAGAGGAACATAACTTATATATGGGCAACTGTATTATAAGGTCACGGAGAGGAACATAACTTATATATGGGCAACTGTATTATAAGGTCACGGAGAGGAACATAACTTATATATGGGCAACTGTATTATAAGGTCACGGAGAGGAACATAACTTATATATGGGCAACTGTATTATAAGGTCACGGAGAGGAACATAACTTATATATGGGCAACTGTATTATAAGGTCACGGAGAGGAACATAACTTATATATGGGCAACTGTATTATAAGGTCACGGAGGGAGTAACATACTCACTTATATATGGGCAACTGTACCCAATAGGCTCATCCAAGCATAAGGTCACGGAGAGGAACATAACTTATATATGGGCAACTGTACCCAATAATAAGGTCACGGAGAGGAACATAACTTATATCTGGGCAACTGTATTATAAGGTCACGGAGAGGAACATAACTTATCTCTCTCTCTCTCTCTCTCTCTCTCTCTCTCTCTCTCTCTCTGTGGTAGGTTTTTAGTTTGCTCCTTAGATCTTAATCATGCTAACAAAAAATACCCCCATGACCCCCCTTCGAGATAAATATGTAAATTTTTCGGTAGAAACATGTCGTGGCCGTAGGTCGTTTCCTCCTAAACTACAGGTTCACTATAATTTGCCAGGAAAACAATCGACCACTAAATGGCACGAAAGGTCTTAAAATTGACATACAGGGGGCAAAAGGTCGCCAAAGTAATGAGATGAATGTCTGATAATCTCAAAACTAATGGGCCTAACAATGAGGGCAAAGGAGGTCCAGCAGAAAAACACGTAAGACAATATCTGCCCTTAATTGCCGTGATTGTGTGTGGACGATTATACTTAGTCAACCAAATGTATCTCCAATTATTATACCTCAACCGTCGATGCCGACAAACCAATATATATATATATATATATCCCAGCAATGGGGTATGTGCCTGAGTATATACATACAATCATACATACAGTACATACACACAATACAAATGCGCTAAAGAAGAAAAGCACGTATTTGAAGAGGTTAAAATTGATATCTGTCGTCAAACAAGTAATTTAAAGCCCAAGACAAATATTTGTTCATGACTGTTTGAAACATAGTGGGTGGGAGGGTGTGGAGAAGCGGAAAATACTCCTATGTGAATTGTTTACTTGGGGTGGTTAATGGGTTGACTGTTAGTGAGTCACCCAAGCATAGCTCAACACCCGGTTCAATACTCCGGGTGGAAACTGTTTTTGTTTCTACATAACATTTGATTAGTTTACTTTATCGTATACAATACCTTCCTTTAATGCATGTATCATTATACTGTACATGTATTGAACATAACTGTTTATTGTTCACCAACCAACTTTACTTCTTAACTCAATTAATGAAATCAACAAAATTATGTGGCACTCCAAGGACTCACACCGAAATTCCGCGCATTTATGCATTACGCTATCAAGAAGGTATAACAACTATAATATTATTGGTATTTATAGTAGTGATAACAATATGCAATTACAGTATAAATAATAATAATAATAATAATAATAATAATAATAATAATAGTGATAATATTCATAACAATACTAATTTAATAAATATAATATAAATATTAATATAACTGTATACAAATAAATAAGATGTGTTATACATATAATGTCATTAATGGTAAAGTTGATAGTTAACGAGCTTTAAATGCAACTTGTTAACGTACACCCTCTACTCTACTCTCTACTCTACTCTACTCTAATCAGTAGAAGGAAATAAACTATAGGAAATAACACAAAACTATAATATGTTTCTTTTCAACTGACGCTAAATTGAAAAGTTCCCATCAAGATTTCTCATTTATTTTGAAGATTTTGGAGATATGGTGCTAAGTACATAAACTTGGTCTGTATATATATATATGAAACAGACAAAATGGTTTCTTATTTTTTCGTTAGCTATCGAGAAATCAGTTGTTAAGGGATCCAGTTTACCGTCAGATGAAATTAAAGAGTGAGGAACGATAATGAACAGTTATGTCAACTTAAAAGCTGTATATCAAGTACATTTAGGTTACTACATTTATCACCTTCAGTGTTATTAGGTGTTGTTAGGTTTTTTGACCAGCTCACAAAAGTGTATCTTCTCCGAGTATAGTAATATTTAAGGGTAGGTTTTTAGTTTATGCCCTAGACCTCCATCAAGATTAAAACTATACCCCCCCCCCCAAGACCACCTTTCAAGATATATTTGTACATAAAGTAAAAAATAAATAAATAAATAAATAAATAAAAATGTCCACCCGGAGTATTGAACCGGGTGTTGAGCTTTGCTTGGGTGACTCACTAACAGTCTACCCGTTAACCACCCCAACTAAACAGTTCACATAGGACCATTTTCCGCATATTGTATTGTACTGTACCTTAGCTGTACTGCACTACAGAGAAAGGAACAGGCAATGATTCAAGCAGTAAGCGTTATTCTAGTGTACCTTTGGACTTACAAAGGGCCGCTCTTGGGCAGTATTTATCATTACTAAGGAACTCTTTACCCAAGGCCTTAACCTTGGGATCTGTCTATGAAAACATTTCACACTGATATTTGGTATTGATAAATACGTTCAATTGAGCGTATTTATCAATACCCAGGTTAAGGCCTTTGATATTGATATTGATATTGATTTGGTATTGATAAATACGCTCCTAAGTTCCTCTTTACTCTTTACCCAAGGCCTTAACCTTGGGATCTAAATGACCCGCAAGCAGGAAAAAAAAAATATATGCATATTTGTCACAGTTCGTTGAGGGCTGGGGGGGGGTGCAACAAACTACTCTTGGGTGGTATGAAGTTCGTGGGTAATAATATATTATAGATTATTTTGTCTAACCTGTTTTTGTAATTAACTATAACATCAAAATGGCATATCCAACTGTGCAATGAGTTAGGGCAGCGCTACTATTATCACTACTACTATCATCACTACTACAGTCACCATCATCACTACTACTATATTATAAAGGTTAATCTCGAGATAGTCCTGAGTATACAGAAATGGTTGAATCAAGAAGTAAGTTTAAGCAAGCAATAAAACAATGTAAGCAACATGAAAATAATGAAATATGTAAGTCTATTGTTGATAAGTTTTGATTGAAAATTAAGGAACAGTTTTGGATGGAAGTAAAGATCAAAAGAGGCAAAGACAAAACTACAAATATAATTGATGGTTATTCGGATCCTAATGAAATTATAAACATATTTTCTAATATGTATTTAATGGATATCGATAATCCTGAATTAATCGGTAAACAAGTTTGAAAGGAAATGGAAAGAAGGTAGGAAAATTAATGTTGTAACCTCGCATATATCATTGAAGCGAGCCATTTGTATATTAAATCTTGGCGTTGGGCATGATGGATTACACTGGCCTTTTGTGAAGAATGCAACAGATAACTTGTCTGGAGCGGTGTGAACTATAGGCTACAGTATATCCCCGAGTTCAAACCACCATCTCAACAAGTCCGGCCTATATTATTATTATTATTATTATTATTATTATTATTAAATCCCTTGAAGCCAGATCCATAGTTTACGTAAACAAGACCGTATTTTTCCTTCAAGATAACCCTATAAATACGACGTATTTATATTTTTTATTCTAACTTTATTGAGACGATTTTGTGCAGTTTAAGAAGGATCTGTGATAGTAGAAAGTGTTGTGTAACATTGTTTGAAGTCTGTTAATGGCGGGATGGTCTTTTTTAAACTGAATAAAATCGTCTAACAGTAGCCGGTATAAAATAATTATGACTTTAGGGAGTTTCAGAGAGATGTGGATCGTGGAATACATAAATGTTGATAAGCAGAAGTTCTGAAATGTGAAGAAGAGATTGTTAAATCATGAGCGCTAACAGTGCTAAAGGGGTTAAACCACTGACCTATCTCCCAGTATATATATATATATATATATATATATATATATATATAGTGATATTTTCACATGTACACTTTAATATAACAACACTCACGGATAGGGTCAGGAAGGAACTTCATCAGGAAAACTGTCTTGAAACACTCACCTGAAATACAAAACATTTTGTAACTAATATTATTTCCTGCTAGTATATTTGTAGTATATTTTCTGCTATGGATAGTGGACACATTAATTATGATTTAGGTTATAGTATGTTATAGGGAGAGAGTTCCCAAGGTTACTTGTTGAGTGGACAAACAAAATGGGTTCACTTATGGATTAGAGAGTTGACAGAATAGAGGTGGGAATGTGTTACAGTGAGTATCCTAGTAAATAAGAGTCCTGAGGAATTACACCGGGACACTGAGATTTGAGACGGTGATAACTATTAAAGGAAATCCATGAAAATCTACATGATACCACATTATTATCCTGACCATTTTATCCCAACCAAAGACTCTATACTTTTTTTTCATTACATTGAGCGTATTTATCAATACCAAATCAATATCAATATCAATATTTTCATGTTTCATTTCTATATGTTTTAAATTACATTGAGCGTATTTATAGCAACTATAAAGTATTAAGTTTACTTTGTATATCTGATAATGTATTAGGACTGGTTTTGAATAGTCTTTCGTTTGACACCCTGTCGTATACGATACCCATCTCACCTTGTAACCGATGTGTATTAATCAATACCAAATATCAATTTGGCATTGATAAATACGCTCAATGTAATGTCAGTGTGGAATGGTTTCATATTATGTTCCACACTGATATTTGGTATTGATAAATACGTTCAATTATATTGCTAGGTATCTACAGACAAATTTATTCAGCTTAGGCATAACACTTATTTCTCTATTTTCTATATGTCCATCTTTCTTAATCTTCCGCATAACAATGATTCAACAATATACTAGTTTGGTAATATATATATATATATATATATATATTATATATATATATATATATATATATAATATATATATATATATATAATATATATATATATATATATATATCATAACCTGATCACCTTCCAAAGTTGAAAAACCTCGTCAGCAAATAAGCTTCAATTTATTACTAATTAATGTCATCTAAAACCTACAAGAAACAGTTAAACGGAAAACGGAGAATGATGCTGATTTGTTTTAATTTTTGGCTATAATAATATTGAAATGAGCAACTTTTATCACCAATTTTCGTTGTCCAACATTATTACGGCAACATGGAATTACAAGGAGGGATAGACTAGACAGTAGATGTTTTGTGGAACGTATGGGAAGCGACATAAGGATTGTACAAGAATGAACAGCTGCAAGGACGGAGTGATACTTTGGTCATGGTACACACATATGTGTACCATGTTAAAAAAATGTCATAAAGTCTTTATGAGGACCTTACACGATCATGACAAGCAACCATACCTACTATAGTGATACCACAGGAGGGGGACGTTAATAACTGTGAACCCCAAACACAGCATCTCCTCGGGGAGGAGCTTAACTCTTCCTGCAACATCATTAGTTTAGTCATTGTTCTCATCATGGTCGTTATTAATGACCAGCCACGGTGTATGTTGTTTTATGGTCTAGACCAGGGGGGAACTACTGTTCTCTGGTCCAGGAGTCGAACCTAGCTCAGAGGGGAACTACAGCTTCCTGGTCTAAAGCGCTCCCAACTCAGCCACCGCGACTGGCCAATAGGGATATCTTAGAACTTATATTTATATATGAGTATCTACTCAATATCCGTCTTTTCAATAAATTATTATTATAATATATATATATATATATATATATATATATATATATATATATATATATATATATATATATATATATATATATATATATATATATATATATATATATACCTTGTTTTGTTACTTTGTGTAGTTTGTAGGTGTTACAATGTCTAAAATATTCTGTTCACGCGCTTAACAGTCAATGTTATAATTCCTGTAATCATTTGCTTCAAGTAATGCTTCAATTGTTATACCACAATTGAATTATTGTTTTTATTTTTACAGCAAACATTGGATACTCACATCGAAATTCCGCGCACTTATGCATTACGCACACACGGATATTTGGCCTCTTTGAGCTAATAAATAGTTGCGACATGTGAGCTTGAGTTGAAGGATAATTAATAATTTTTTACAGAAACACCTACACTGTTCTTACTTGTTTCCATCCTTGAGTTATATGTTTATCTCTCAGCCTGACGTATATGTTGTTTATTGACTTATACTGTCATACTTATATAGTTCCTAACTAACAATTTATATTTCTATCATTGGTACCGGAAGTTGTTTATGTATTGTTTATGTATTCCTGTCTTATAGTTTAACAATACTACCGGCAAACACAATAGCTACGCACCACCTTCACACGCTATCAAACTCAACCAGACAATATAATTAGCCCTTTGAGTACCAGCGACGTGCGTTATATTTTATTCTAGCTAGATTTAGACGATATTGTGCAGCTTAGGAAAGATAGCAGCTAAAAGGGTTGGTTGAGAAAGTTTGAAGTCTTATTATTGCTAGAGGTCCTTCCTAAGCTGAATACAGTAGTCTAATAGTTGCCAACATATGATGAAAAGGACGTGACGGTATCTGGTACTGGAAGACACTAGTACACCGCATTTCTTTCCTGTTTTCTGGCTATTGATAGACCAATTTATTCGGATCAGGAAGGGTGTATGGAAGTTTGAGAGTTAATTGAAATAGTCTTTAACCACATAATTTCCACAGCTCCTTCCTAAATTGCTTAAAGTCGTCTAATGATAGCCAGAGTAAACTGTCAACATGCATCATAATCTTAAAAGGGTTCATATCCAATGTGGGTGCTTAATTTTCAATCATTACGGTAATATTATGAGACTTGTCTTCACAAAAATAGCAAAAGTCCCTCATCCCACAATGTATGCCCTTATTTTACTGATGGTGTTATGCAAACACTCGTGGTTTTATTATAAACAGATGGTATCACTAGACTTGCTGCGCATATTAAGTTCATCAACACGAAATCATGGTATTTACTGTTTTTGCATAATTTAATGTGAATATATATGAGTGAATGCAATATTTTAGTAACCATTTGACTTCTAACATTTGCACCGTGAAGTGTGCACAATTAAGGGGGGATGGTTCACTTTTTAGGCGATTTTTGAATGTATTCATTATTTTTCTAGTTTCCTCCCTAGACCTCCATCAAATAAAAACAAAAAAACATCCATTAGAACCCTCTTCTAGATTAATTTGTACATTTTTCGGTAGAAAAATGTACCGGCCGAAGGTGGGTTCTTCCAACATTACAAGCTCACTATCGTTCGCCAGGGAAATAATCGACACCTAAATAGCACGAAAGGTCTAAATATTGACGAAGAAATGGGGCGAAAGTAGTAGTATTGTTAAATGTATTATTATTATCATCATTACTATAATTACCGGTATTGTCATTATTGTTATTCCAATATACAGTTATATCTATGAGCATTATGATGCAAGCAGTTATTAAAAGGAAGGTATTATATACGATTAAAAAAAAACAAAAAACAAAATTGGCCACCCGGAGTACTGAACCGGGTGTTGAGCTATGCTTGGGCGACTCACTAACAGCCTACCCGTTAACCACCCCAAGTAAATAGTTCCCATAGGACCATTTTCCGCTACTCAACTCCTTCAGCCCGCTATGATTCAAAGAGTTATGAACTAAAGCCCAGGAAATATTTGTCTTGGGCTATAAATTGCTTGTTTGACGACAAATAGTTATTTTAACCTCTTCAAATACGTGTTTTTGTTCCTTAGCACATATTGAATTGTACCAAGTAATAATTATCTAATCATACTTCATGTTAATAATATCTGTGTAAAATAATGGCAATTAGCATTTAATCATGATTTCATTGCATATTGTTGATTGAGTGTAAGTCTTAAAAATATTACTTTGTATTAATAACAAAGGCTATATGAAAAACCGCCTAAAATGAAAAGTGAATAAACAATTATTATTATTATGCTCATCATTATTCATATGTCTATTTGTATTGCAACTTACAAATTACCAGTAGCTCCTACTACCTAGTCTACGTGTACTGGCCTATTATACAAAACAATGTATATAATGGTTTGAAAGATATGTATTGTTAAAACAAAATATCAAGAAGAAAGGTACCAATAGCTTCTACTACCTATTCTACGTGTACTGGCCTATTATACAAAACAATGTTTATAATGGTTTGGAAGATATGTATTCTACGTGTACTGGCCTATTATACAAAACAATGTATATAATGGTTTGTAAGATATGTATTCTACGTGTACTGGCCTATTATACAAAACAATGTTTATAATGGTTTGGAAGATATGTATTCTACGTGTACTGGCCTATTATACAAAACAATGTATAATGGTTTGTAAGATATGTATTCTACGTGTACTGGCCTATTATACAAAACAATGTATATAATGGTTTGTAAGATATGTATTCTACGTGTACTGGCCTATTATACAAAACAATGTATATAATGGTTTGTAAGATATGTATTCTACGTGTACTGGCCTATTATACAAAACAATGTATATAATGGTTTGTAAGATATGTATTCTACGTGTACTGGCCTATTATACAAAACAATGTATATAATGGTTTGTAAGATATGTATTCTACGTGTACTGGCCTATTATACAAAACAATGTATATAATGGTTTGTAAGATATGTATTCTACGTGTACTGGCCTATTATACAAAACAATGTATATAATGGTTTGTAAGATATGTATTCTACGTGTACTGGCCTATTATACAAAACAATGTATATAATGGTTTGTAAGATATGTATTCTACGTGTACTGGCCTATTATACAAAACAATGTATATAATGGTTTGTAAGATATGTATTCTACGTGTACTGGCCTATTATACAAAACAATGTATATAATGGTTTGTAAGATATGTATTCTACGTGTACTGGCCTATTATACAAAACAATGTATATAATGGTTTGGAAGATATGTATTCTACGTGTACTGGCCTATTATACAAAACAATGTATATAATGGTTTGGAAGATATGTATTGTTAAAACAAAATATCAATAAGGGCCTTGTTAAGGGGGGTCACCTGCTTTTATTTATCTTTCTCTCCTTTTCTCTCTTTCTCTGGCTTGTATCCGTTCGGCCCTATTCAGCCAACGGCTTTAAGACGTTTATCCCAATCCAGGTGTCGATTTCTTCCTGGCGAGCGAGAGCGAGCCAGCATTGTATGGAGAAATCAGGCTTCGCCGGAGAAATGTTTCTATCGAAAAATGAAAAAATTTATCTTGCTGTCAAAACAAAAATATATATATGCTGGCTCGCTACCGCTCGTCAGGAAAATATTGACACCTCGATGGAGGTAAACATCTTAAAACAGTAGGCTGAATGGGGCCGAATGGATACAAGCCAAAGAGAGAGGGAGAGGAAGAGAAAAAAAGCGAGGTGGGCTCCCTTAAGTACTGATTACTCTCTCTCTCACACACACACACACACACACACACACACACACACACACACACACTAATGTTTGGTTGGTGGTCAACCAATCACTTCGCTGTAAGTAGGCGATAAATCATGACCTCTAACCTCTGAAACTGAAAGAATATTTCGGTCATTTGGGAAGAGTCAGTCAAGGAATAGGTGTGGAGTTTTATAGCCAATTTGATCTAGCCCTTTTTAGTTACAGAGGATTGTTCGCCTACTTACAGCGAATAGACTATAGGAATGGGGGAAGGCTTCTCCGATAGGTTAGCTTGATAAAGGTATTTATTTCTGGGAAGGATACGGAGGCATCAGCTAAACTTAGTCCCAACCCCTTCACTTACAACCATTTATTAAGGAGAGATGGCTCGATTTTATTTTCCCCTTTCTCCCTCGTGTTAGGCCCCATTTGCTTTGAGATTATTAGTCACCTATTAGTTTGGCGACTTCAACACCTTTCGCCCCATTTCTTTATCAATTGGAACGAATGACTTAAAATATCAAAACTGATATGCTAAACATCAGGGAGAAGGTTGTCCAGAAAAAGCGACCACCTCCCCCTTAATGAACCAAGGAGGGACCTAACAATGGCCAAACTATTTCAAATTAACTCACACATCATAGTCTAAAGTTGTAAACAATTAAATATGAAAAACATTAATTATTCATTCCACAAACAGATATTTGGTCTCTTTAACCTAATAAATAGTTCAACACCCGGTTCAATACTCTGGGTGGCCACTTTTTCTCCTTTTTTTCAGTTTTGTATATTTATGTGTACATATTGTTGTTATTACAATATAGTTATATCTATGAACATAATGAATACATTCAAGGAATGTATAATGCATATACGATAAAGTTAAAAATAAAAAACAAAAAAAAACAAAACAAAAATTGTCCACCCGGAGTATTGAACCGGGTTTGGGCGACTCACTAACAGTCTACCCGTTAACCACCCCAAGTTAACAGTTAACAAAGGACCATTTTCCGCTACTCAACCGCACCCACCCGCTATTTTTCATACTGCCATAAACTAAATTAACCCTTTCAAGCTCCAATACGCATTCCTTTTCTGTTTTCTGGTAATTATTAGACGATTATATTCAGATTAGGAAGGGTATATGGAAGTCAGAGGGTTGATTGAGAGAGTATTTACCGTTTTAATACCCACAGATAATTCCTAAGCTGCATAAAATCGTCTAATGATAGCCACAATAGACTGCTAAAACGCATCAGAGCTTCAAGGGGTTAAAATGCTTGTTTTACCCGAAAAAATAATTGTATTCCACATATTATTTTTAAGCTCCTCACATTACACGTATGATAGATTAGGCGTTACTAATTTGATTGGTAATTGGTTTTGTTTAAATAATGGGATTTTCTAGTGCATTGACGTATTCCTTTCTATGTCTATCTATCTATCTATTGCCTGACGCCGTGATCCCCGAAGGTTTGGCCACGAACGAACCGCCCCCATGCACCTCTGTCCCCAGTCAGTCGACGCCCCTCCCCCCAACCAGCACCGCCTTCGTTCATGTACTTCCTCACTCCATCCTTCCACCTCTCATTCGGTCTACCTCTCCCTCTCTGTCCCTCCACCTCTCTCGCTTTCCTAACGTTTTATGTAAGTTATTTAATTATGTTACTCAATTATAATCGTGATTACTAACCACCTTGCTAGCAGCTACTCTAATCTTATTGTATGTATGTATGTATGCATGTATGTATGTATGTATGTATATACTCAGGCACATACCCCATAGCTGGGGGTGGCCGACTCGAGACAGAGACCGAACAGAAACAACATTTAAAAGTTCTAATTCTTAGGGTCTGGAACCACTTTTACATTCCCTCGCCCCATTCTCTGTCTCGTCTAGTAGGTGAATTTGACATACCCCACCCTCGCACTCCCACCGCCCAGGTAAACGTTCAGGTGTACACAGAAAGGTCACCTCATCAGCCCCATTCATTGCACAAATAAACAATAAACTGTACTCAAGAATGATCAACAATAAAAATGAGCTAAATGCAATTTGTTTTCTATTTGTGTAATGACATCTAACTTGACAATTCAATCCCAGATAGTTTGAAAGAGAGTAAAGCCTTGACAGCTGTCTCCGATGAAACTTTATAATAGCAGATCCAACAATACGTAGTAATGCATCTAGCAGGTACTCTATTTGACAGGTAAGCAAATGGTGAGCGAGAGGTGAAAGATGACAACCCAAAATTAATGCTAAAACACTATGCTTGTGGATTTGATTGATATCGTTTAACGAAGTGGCTACGGACACCACCAGTGGTGTCTCGTAGCTCAGCCTCACTGGTTGGGCTGCGTGACACCACTGGTGGTGTCCCGTAGCCACTTCGATCTATAAAAGCCAAACATTTCTCCTTATTTTACTCTAAACACTTCTTGCATAGCTGTCTTACTTTAAACATCTGATCCACACACCCTCTCCCCCTCCTAAATCCGCGCTGCTCTTCTTATATTGCACCTTCTGTACCCTTTATTGCCCTTTCAATCAAAACCCTCCCCCCAACAACTTAGAGGGCAACAAGTTTGTGCTGGCATTAGTAATTTTGGGAAAGGTTACAACAATTTGTAAATAACAATTCCTATTTGATGGTGATGCATATTTACCCTCTTGTACTTCAATTCTTTCGCAGTGTCCTCAGTTTCCCAAAGCATCTCTATACTAACTTTTTAAGGATCATGACACGTTTTGAAAGATTATTCTGGCTATCATGAGACGATTTCATACAACTTAGGAAGGATCTGTGGGAATATATAGGTAAAGACTATCTTAATTAACCCTCTGACTCTTCCATATACCCCTCGTAATATGAGTAAAATAGTCTAATAATAGCCAGGAAACAGGAAAGATATATGTGTTGTATCTAGGAAGGGCTAACTTCACTATTTTATGTATCTACTCATCATCCTTTCCTCTTGTCATCCTTGCTTATTGTCCAAAATTTACTAATTAATGCAATAATATACACAAACTTTCCATTTCCCTCTTGTTAAGTGTATATATTTTTATGTACTGGGATGCTTTCAATTAACTCCCTTCTCCCTCATGTTTGGCCCCATTAGGAGTGAGACTTTAAGACGTTCGCCCCATTATATTGGTGATTATACATCTTTCGCCCCACATCTTTGTCAATTATAAGATCATTCGTGTCATTTAGGTGTTGATTTTTTTCCTGGCGAGTGATAGCGATCCTGCAATTTAGGCGGAACCGGCCTTCATCTGCAAACATTTTCTACCCATATAATTGTACAATTGTTTTATATATCGCGAAGGGGGGTCTTGGGGGTGTTTTCTTAAAGCTTGATGAAGGTCCAAGGAACAAACTAAAAACTTCCCTTGAAACAGTACAGATTACTATATTAACCAAAGTGTGTTTCAGAAGTAGATGTCAGATATCGACGCTTTATATCTCAATAACTATTGAGGATATGAAAACACAATTCATATCTCCTGAAAGCGAATATCCTCAAGTTTCTGTACCAAAAATGTTAACACCAAAGTCCAAGAAATTAAGGTTTTATTACAATTGTTTACAAATGTTCAATGTGTGTGCCGCGTGTTACACGGCACACATCCAAACGATAATCCACTTCTTATCAAACGCGAACTAGCATATCTTGGTCGATGGTTGACAAGGCTTCAGTTATTCAAGTTTTCAGATCATCTACTTCTCTGGGAAAGGGAGGTATGTACACTAATACTTTTACATACCCCCAGAGGAATAAGTTACGTTGCGTAAGGTCTGGAAACCTAGGGGGTCATCGCAGGAGCAAGTGATCATTTCTTCCGGCATGTCCGATCCACTTGTCAGACAGAGTGGTGTTCAGATACTCGTTAACTCTAAGACTCCAGTGAGGTGGTGCCGCATCCTGTTGGAAAATGAAGCCTGCAGACTCTTCCTCATGCAACTGATCCATCAACCACTTTTGCAGCATGGCAAGGTACGCTTCACCGTTGACTGTTTCTCCTTCAAAGAAGAATGGTCCAGGGGAATCTCGCACATGCTCAAGAGTTACATAGGGTTCTCAGTTACCCACATGCGTGTGCTATGCTAGTTAACACCTTACGAGCGGCCTATGCGGTTTATTTATATGTACCGCCCAGCGGGGTGTTTTTAGCCAAAATAGGGCTGTTTACGTGATCATTTTCATGCCTAAATAAGACCCAGAACGTAAAACAAGTACCTATCCCTGAAAGGGCATAAAGAGAGCTTTCGAATGACACCATAACGATCCTTTTATGATGGCTAGTTTTCTTGCAATAACCGTGCAACGCGAGTGCAAAAAGCATGTAATTAGCCACTTTCCCGATACAATTCCTTATATAGCGAGTGAGAGAGGGAGGAGGGAGCTGGGATTCGTGTCAGTATGTTCGCCGCGGTGGTCTGGAGCAGTCATACGTCGCTCCCTCCACCACTTGTCTCTCTCTCAGCAACATTACGTGCTGAAATTGCCACTCGACCTATGTCGAGCGCCGCCACATAGTCCAGCTTTATTAAATACGACTTATGTGGTGAGCCGCTAATTAAGGGTTAACTTTGCCACTTAAGTGGAAGGTCGCCTCATCGCAAAAAACAAGGCGGTCATCAAATCCTGCATCTTCCAACCTCTGCATGAGTACGCAAAAGTATTTGGGAGCTGGTTTATCAGTGTTCTTCAACTGTTGGACCAACTGGAGCCTGTAAGGTGTCATATGCAGGCGTCTACTTACAACGCGCCAAAAAGTTGTTGACGAGAGCTGAAGTTCTCGACTGGCTCTTCTGATTGACTTGCAGGGGCTCCGCTAGAAGGCATTTTGAACGTGTTCAACTGTTTCATCTGAAGTTGAGGGGCATCCTGTTTTCTTTTCGGAGCAGAAACGACACATCTCCTTAAATTTTGCGTGCCAATTCGCAATGGAACATCTGCTTTGAAAATTCAGTCCGAAATAAGCATTGAACACCTGTCCATGACTCAGCTTTAGCGAAACAACTTCTACATTGTGAACGGCATCACTGCATCTGAAAAGATAGAAACACAAAATCAATAGAAGAAAACTTTACGATTTCAGCTTTAAAATCGTACCAGTTTCATCTTGCTACCATTTTTAGTTCTTGAGATATGAGTTCTTAGAAAGTGACACATACTTTGAAACACCCTGTACAGTATTGTATGTCTTCCCAGGCTGAAACATACGTCCTGCAGTAGAGCTCAGAACGTGTGAGAGAGAGAGAGAGAGAGAGAGAGAGAGAGAGAGAGAGAGAGAGAGAGAGAGAGAGAGAGAGAGAGAGAGAGAGAGAGAGAGAGAGAGAGAGCGTTGTATGGTTTCAAAATATCGCACCCCTGTTTAATTCAATAACAGAAATGTATGTGTTGGCTCAGTGTAATAGTTTTAGTAATGCATGAGTATACTGTATATACTGGTATATAATTATATTGTTACGTATCTTGATTCAAAAGTGGTTAACTTAATGAAACTAGACCTAACATGAGGATATGAAAGGTATCAGACAGCTGAAGGCCAATAGCACTTAAATTGTTAAAAGTATATTTCGTGTTGTTGCTTGCTTTCCTTTTAGCTCTTTTCCTTTATATTCTGACACATTTCAAGTATGATCAATTATGAAACTATATAATTCAAGTTTAATATTCAGTAGGCTTATAATAACGAATGGAGAAAAGCGTTTTATTAAATTGAGGACTTTTAATTCTATCTATCTATCTATTGCCTGACGCCGTGATCCCAGAATGGGTGGCCACGAACGAACCGCCCCCATGCACCTCTGTCCACAGTCAGTCGACGCCCCTCCTCTCAACCAGCACCGCCTTCATCCATATACTTCCTCACTCAATCCTTCCACCTCTCCTTCGGTACACCTCTCCCTCTCTGTCCTTCCACCTCGCTCTCGTACACCCTCTTAGTCATTCTCTCGCTTTCCATACGTTCCATATGGCCGAACCATCTCAAGTTGTTCTTTTTCACACTTTCCAGCACATCTACCTCCACACCACACCTCCTTCTTACTTCCTCATTCGTCTGTCTATCCCTCCATGTAACTCCACACGCACTTCTCAAGTAACTAATTTCCACCGCTCTCACTCTTGGTCTGAGTCTCTTCCCGAACGCCCAAGCTTCACTTCCGTAAATCAGTGTCGGGATTACCGCACTGTCATGCAAGGACTTCTTTACTTCCATACTGACCACCCTATTTCTTGTTACTGCTTTCAACGTTCCAACAACCCTCTTCCCCTATTGCACCCTCTCCCGCACTTCTTCATCCATAGTCCCATCTTTATTCAACACACTGCCCAGATACTTAACCCTCTATTGGCGGCCCGCAACATAAGTCGAGTTAAATAAATTTGGACTATGTGGCGGCGCGCGACATAGGTCGTGTGGCAATTTCAGCACGTAATGTTGCTGAGAGAGAGAGACAAGTGGTGGCAGGAGAGTAGCGAGCGTATGACTGCTCCAGACCACCGCGGCGGGCCTACTGACACGAATCCCACCCTCCTCCACCCTCTCACACTCGCTACATACTGAAATATATGGGGAAAGTACCGAATTACATGGTTTTACACTCGTGTTGCACGGTTGTTGCAAGAAAACTAGCGGTCATACAAGGATCGTTGTGGTGTCATTGGAAAGCTCTGTTTATGCCCTTTCAGGGATAGATGCTTGTTTTACGCTCTGGGTCTTATATAGGCATGAAAATGATCACATAATCAGCCCTATTTTGGCTAAAAACACCCCGCTGGGCGGTACATATAAATAGACCGCCTAGCCCGCCAATAAGGTGTTAAATGAGTTGACAATCTCCATAGCCTGACCGTTCAACTTCACCTCACACTCTGTGGCTTCACCCCTTTCGAAGACCATAACCTTGCTCTTCCCTGCATTTACCTTCAGATTCCATTTTTCGCACACTGTTCCAAACACATTTACCAGGACCTGCAACTCCCATTCATTATCGCTCATCAGAACTGTATCATCAGCAACCAGCAGTACAGGTAGCTTCCACTCATTTCCCTCCCTTATCAGCGACACAACAACATCCACTGCTCTTCCTTGTATTTCGTTCATGACTCCATCCATATATACAGTAAACAACCACGGGGACACCACACATCCGTTTCAACCCAACATTCAGGTCAAAGAACTCGCTCTGCTCATTCTCCACACGTACTGCCGCCTTTGCACCCTCATACATGCTCTTCACTGCTTTCAGCAACTTGCCATCTACTCCGTATATTCTAATTACTTTCCACATACCTTCTCTATCCACTCTGGCATAAGCCTTCTCCAAATCCATAAAGGCAACATACAGCTTTTGTTGTTTCTCAAGATATTTCTCCACAACACAATTCAATCTTAATTAATCTTAATTAATATTAGTAATGATGAATAAATATTATTAACCCTTGTCTGGCAGCGCCGGACTTAAGTCGGTCTAGAGAAGAAAGGACTATGTGGCGGGGACCGACTTCAGGCGGTGTGCAATTTTGAGCAATATTTGGCTCTGAGAGAGAGACGAGCGGTGGGAGGAGCGTAGGTCGGCTCTGACCGTTCGGCACGGCTCCCGCGCCAGCACTGGGCCCACCTCCACACACACTCACACTCACTGCCTCGCTACACAGGGAATTATGTAAGGAAATTACCGTATTTTAGGGATTTTTCCTTCGTCTTGCACGATCGTTGCAAGAAAACGCGTGGTCGTAGAAGGATGGTTCTGGTGTCATTGGAAAGCTCAATTATCGCCCTTTCAGGGATACATAATTGTATTACTCTGGCTCTTGTTTATGCATGAAAAAGGGCACGGAAACAAGGTCGTTTAGGGTAAAAACACCCACTTGGCGGGTAGTAGAAGTTACTGCCGGGTCCGCTCGTAAGGCGTTAAGATACTTTTCTGATATATAATTGATTCAGTTCGTTGACCCTTTAAAGATTATGATTGTTTACTCTAATTATCTTTCCTAGTTATTCTCCTAGTTATTACTGCATGAGCTTTAATTAATCAATATGTTAGAATATAATAAGGGAATATTACAAAGTCACATATAAAATATAATTGTATTCACAAACATAAATAAAGTATTTTACAACCAAACAAAAATATTTAGTAATGATGAAAATAAATTCAAATTTAATATTCCAGGATCGTTTTGTATCCGTTTCAGTTTCACTTTAATTTGAATGAATTAAGTTTAGTTTAGTTTAGTTTAATCTCAATATAAGTTAATAAACTTATTGGTACAACAATACATAATTACTAATTCAACAATAATATCAAATCAAGTATCCTTGTATTGAGTATTGTTCACATGTGTGGGGAGGTTCCTCTCACACCGCTCTCCTAGACAAAGTTGAAAGCCTTTCGTATCATTACCTCCCGTCCTCTCACCAGCTCTCTGCAATCTCTCTCTCTCCGCCGCAATGTTGCATCTCTCTCGCTAGTCTATCGCTACTATAATAATCAGTGTTCCTCATAGCTTTCCCAGTGTATACCACATCCTTTACATAGGGCACGTGGTACCCGTCTTGCAACACAATCCCACCCTTAGTCTGTGCAACTCTCCAACCCAAGAGTGAAACGTTACTCTTAAACTTTCTTCTATTCAACAGCTGAGCTCTGGAACTCTCTCCCAGAATCAGTCTTTCCCTCTTCCTATGACTTAAATTGCTTCAAACTCTGTGTGTCCAGGCACTTTAGCTCGAACGTTCCTTGATTTTGGCCCTGTCACTCTTTCAACTATGGGGGAGGCATTCGCTATAGGCAGTTCTGCCTTTAGCCTCCCTCACTCACATAGAAAAAAAAAAAAAAAAATGTATAGTTACCCAGATTAATTAGTTCAATTAATTTCGATCCCAAATATAATTAAGTTAGTCTTTGCAATATGCTTCTAGTGAATTAAGTCACTAACTCAATTACACAAGTACAAGATACAAGATTCAGTGTTCACAACAAACTAAAGTACTGTTATACAAGCCTGTTAATAGTTCCTTCTCACCCATACTGCTTCTTTTCAACTAAGAATACGACTGATTTTAACTGAATGAATGAATGAATGAATGAATATAGAAAAGGTGGGTGAAGGTGAAAGAAGGGAAGTTTTTATTGGTTAAGTAGGAGAGACAGTGGTAATAGTGAGAGAAACAGGGTACCGGTACTGTCAAATATCAGGCCTTTTAACAAATTCTATCTCCACGCTAGTCCAATCAGGGCTTGATTCAGGAGTCACGTCATCAGGTCCGAGGTGCCGCCACGAATCACATGCCAGGCCGCATGCGTCGTCCAATACCAGGCGAGGGGCAGATTCACTGGCCATTTCGTAGCTCGGAAATTGGCGGGAAGAGGCTCCCCTCATTTCTCCCGTTTCCGCCTCTCCCCCTCTTGGTCGTGTGTGAGGGAAAGATATGAGGAAAATCCCCATGTGGTCCTTGTACAGTCACGGAATTCCATCTTGGTATCTCCAGATGTAATAATATATATACAGTATATATACTGTATATATATATATATATATATATATATATATATATATATATATATATATATATATATATATATATATATATATATATATACAGTATATACATTCATGCATTACTAAAACGCACAGTATAGTTTTTGCAGCTTTACAGTATTACTTCCCTTAGACATAGTTATTTTGTTCATATGCTGTCCAGCGACAGTTTTGGAAATACAATATTTCTTGTTAATACAGTACCCTATATATGCAATATATGCAATCCTAAGTAATGCTATATGTATAAAGTATTGTCTAGTACAAAATCTCCAAATTAATGCTATATATAAAGCGGTTCCATGTCAGTTGAACCAGTGCCACTTCAACCAGTGCCACTTTAACCAGTGCTAACTCAACCAGTGGCCACTTCAACCAGTGACCATTTCAACCAGTGACCATTTTAACCAGTAACCTAACCTAACCTAACCTCACCTACTGGTTAACATGGTCACTGGTTGAAGTGGCCACTGGTTGAGTTAGCACAGGTTAAAGTGGCACTGGTTCAACTGACCTGTCACCATATAAAGCATGAGCTAGTACAGATTCTCCTTTGGTTATTTATGTGAAGAGTCGGTGCCCTTCCAACCTCTTAGACTATAATTACTTTCTCCTTTACTTGCTTACCCTCACCTCCCATTCACGCCCTGAACCCTTTGTTGGTCCTAGCTCGGGGCTGTTTAATATTCCAAAAGAATTCTCCTTAAAAATCCTGGGTTATATTATGTTGGTGCTGCTGAAGAGAAAGAGAGAGTGAGAGTGAGTGTGTGTGTCATGTGGAAGTACCGGTGCGTATGTGAGTGTGTGTAGGTAACTTGAGCTTTTAGACCAGGTACCCAAGTGGCCCTACACGGTAAAAACATGATGTATGAGAGCAGCCAGTATTACACCACAAACATGATGTATGAGAGCAGCCAGTATTACACCACAAACATGATGTATGAGAGAAGCCAGTATTACACCACAAACATGATGTATGAGAGCAGCCAGTATTACACCACAAACATGATGTATGAGAGCAGCCAGTATTACACCACAAACATGATGTATGAGAGCAGCCAGTATTACACCACAAACATGATGTATGAGAGCAGCCAGTATTACACCACAAACATGATGTATGAGAGCAGCCAGTATTACACCACAAACATGATGTATGAGAGCAGCCAGTATTACACCACAAACATGATGTATGAGAGCAGCCAGTATTACACCACAAACATGATGTATGAGAGCAGCCAGTATTACACCACAAACATGATGTATGAGAGCAGCCAGTATTACACCACAAACATGATGTATGAGAGCAGCCAGTATTACACCACAAACATGATGTATGAGAGCAGCCAGTATTACACCACAAACATGATGTATGAGAGCAGCCAGTATTACACCACAAACATGATGTATGAGAGCAGCCAGTATTACACCACAAACATGATGTATGAGAGCAGCCAGTATTACACCACAAACATGATGTATGAGAGCAGCCAGTATTACACCACAAACATGATGTATGAGAGCAGCCAGTATTACACCACATTTTTAGTCCGTCTTTTTCTTGGCCGTAAGGGAAGGTTGCCCGGCCACTCTCACCTACAACCATAATCACGAGAAATACCAAAACTTATAATGGATGTGTAAACAGGGAGGAGCCTTGCGACGCCAATAGTATTCCATTCACTTATGATATATTACACTCAAAGCCCTGCCTATGCTATTGCCTTTATATATATACGTCTACTTACTAGTATGGACTATTGTTTACATATCTTGTCCATACATGTTTAGTAAATAAACACAAAATGGCAGAAATATATATGTGTAAGATATGATATAACCTTTATCTGCGATTGTAGATTTATATTTGTGTTAGTAATGACGATATTGTGAGATCTACCATTAATACACAATGTAAGCTTTTATCAAACTATATTCTACTTCTATCCATTATATTCTTGTTAAATAATGATTTATAAAATGTAGTTTGACATACATAGGCCTCATAATACATAGGTTTTTACAGTGCAAGTAATGATAAGTTTTATAAAATAAATGTATTGTAGAAAACCATTGAAAATATTTAAGGTTTACCCATCCACATATTACTATATCTCTCGGGTGAGGGCTAGTCCTATCCAAAGTGAGGTTTGGCATCATCTACCCTACCTTATCCGTTTATGTATGTTTCTTTTCCTGTACTACTTTTCCTTCTAATTGCAGACGAGCTCGCTTGATTGGGTGGCACTGCAAGGAGGGCTGTGGATGGTGGGGACATTGCCCCAGGGGTGCAAGCCCGTGGGCTGATGATCCCTTTCCCCACTGCCCTCTCAGAGACAGATCTCATCTCACCCAAGGTCCATAGATACAACCTTGATCTCACCCTGGCCCCTTCGGGAGCCCGAGCATCTGGCACGGCGTTTGTCAACCGGACTAGGGACTGTTCGGCCAGACAATCTGGGGAACTACAACAAAAACAACAACTATAACCCTTGCTTCATTAATTTACTTTGTATTACTTTTTGTTTACAGTATTATATATATTTGTTTTGTTTATATTATGCTTACGCAATATATTCCAATGAAGACAATATATGTCTATACAATATATTCAGTTGCTCTCTGACCCCTGACCTGTGCGGACGTCCCCAGTGACCGCTAGTGAACCTGTTTACCCTTAGTGAGGTCCTAGTGAACTTTCATAGTGATGGCTGTTGTTGATGAGTCTGCTGTCTCCTCCCATACTCTCCAGCTTTGTCTTGCTTTGCAAGAGAGACTGGAGAGTGTGGAGCAGGAGATTCAGTGTCTCAAAGATGAAAATTTGGCCTTGAGACTAGCTATGGCGGAGAAGAAGTGTGAGGCTACCGGAAGTGTTCCCAGGGATCGTGAAGCCCCTTGGAAAGTGGTGTCAACTAGTGCAACGGCCTGCAAGCTGAAAAGGCAGCCAGTCAAGACCCACAACAACTTCAGCACCTTGGCTGATGAGAGTGATGGCGATGAAGTGGCGATCATCGAGGCAGTGAGAGGGGAGGGGGGGAAGTCTGCTGCTGTTGCTGCAACAACTGCTGCTACACGCCGACAAAAGGAAAAAGCTAAGTCTGTTTTCATTGTCGGTGATTCATTGGTTAGATACCTTGGCAGGGCAACAAACACTCAGGTTGGTAAAGTTGTCTGCGTGCCTGGTGCCGGAGTCGGGAGGGTGGCTGAGAAGATAGATGCTGTCATGGAAGTGAGTGGGGAGGACCCCATCATCTTCCTCAACGCAGGGAGCAACGACATATGGAGATGCAGGACTGAGGAGTTGCTCTCCAAGTATCAGGAAATGTTGGAGAGGATCAAGGAAAAAGGTGGAGTTCCTGTGGTAAACAGTATCCTGCCTAGAAGAGGGGTAAGGAAGGAATGGTCCTCCAGGGCTATTGGTGTAAATAGCCGGCTGGAGAAGTATTGTAAGGCAAATACTATTCCATTCCTGGATAACTGGTCCCTCTTTTATGGTAAGGATGAACTGTATGCCCAGGATGGAGTACATCTCTCTCGACTAGGAGTTTCGACCTTGGCCAGCTCACTCGACAAGATTGTTGCGGGGTTTCGTTAAAAAAACCTGGGTGTGTAAGTAAAATACTGTCTCCATATGGAGCAGGTACTTCATGTGACAAACCAGTGAGTAAAATAGAAATAATCAGTCAAGATAGTGCGGATATAGTGATGTGTAATAGTAGTATCGATAACACTACACATGTAACTGATAGTAAAGATGAGAATACTGATAGAGTAGAATTTCCGTCTAGAGCTAGTAGTTCAACAGGAAATAATAAGTTAGCTAAACACAATAGAAAATTAGTTGCAAATAAAAGTAATAGGTTGAGGGTATATTATACAAATTGTAGGAGTTTATGTAACAAAATGAACGAACTTAGAGCACTCGTTAGCACAGAAAATATAGACATAATAGCGCTAACTGAAACGTGGATTAATACAGAATCTAGGCATTTTTTAGCAGAATTTGATATTCCAGGATATAGTTTGTTTAAATATGACCGAACAAGTAGGAGGGGCGGGGGTATAGCAGTGTTTGTCAGGAGTACATTAAAAAGCTGTATTAAATCAGGTATTAGACTAAATAATGATAATGAAAGTGTTTGGGTAGAGGTTAACGAAGGTAGTGAGACCATAGTTATTGGAGTTATATATAGACCGCCTAATATGAGTAGAAATGGCGGAAAATCGTTATGGGAGGAAATTAAAATAGCATCAAGGTTTAGCAATGTGTGCATTATGGGGGATTTTAATTTTCCGAACATTGATTGGCAGCACCAAATAGGCGACTCCGATTCAGTAGAGTTTATAGAGGTAGTACAAGATAGTTTTTTATTTCAATTCATAGATACGCCGACTAGAGGTATTAATATTCTTGATTTAGTTTTCAGTAACAATGAACATATGATAAATAATGTAGAGATTGGTGACCACCTAGGAAATAGCGATCATAAATCAATTTATTTTAATATACAATGGACAGGGAATGCTAAAGAGAATACGACACTTATCCCAGATTTCAGAAAAGCCGATTATGGTGGGCTAAGAAGAGACTTAAGGGTGGACCCTATTGTTAAGCGATTAAGTCAGGATATGCCAGAGTTAAACTTGCCACCTACATATAACCAGTTTATTGCTTCACTCCACAATGCTCAAAATAAATATATCCCTAAAAGAAGATTTAGATCGACGCAGAACCAACCAAAATGGATGACTAATAAGCTAATAGATCTTATAGGAAAAAAGAAAGGAATATATCGAAAAATAAAGAAAGGTGAAAATCATTTACATATATACTATCAGACTCTATCAAGACAGGTCAAAAAGGAAATCAGGAAAGCAAAAAGAAATTATGAAATAAGGATAGCCAGCGACTCAAAAAATAACCCTAAAGCTTTTTACCAACTATATAAATCTAAAGTTAGAGATGTAATAGGCCCCCTAAAAACTTCAATAGGAGAAATAACAGAAAATGATTTAGAAATGTGCAGTACATTAAATAGTCAGTTTCTTTCCGTTTTCACTAATGACAATTTGGCACAGATTCCAGAAGTCAATATGGTATATAGTGATAGTATAGAAAATATGTTAAGTACAGTTAGTATAAGTAGAAATGATGTGCTTAAGGAAATTGACAGACTGAAACCTCAAAAATCGCCTGGTCCTGACGAGGTATATGCTAGAGTATTAAAAGAATGCAGAGATGAGTTAAGTAGTCCATTAGCATTTATATTTAACAAGTCATTAGAAACAGGTTTAGTTCCAGAAGCTTGGAAGCTTGCAAATGTAGTTCCGATCTTCAAAAAAGGTGATAAATCGATAGCATCCAATTACCGTCCCATTAGTCTCACATCAATCATAGGAAAGTTGCTAGAGTCTATTATTGCTAGGAAAATTAGAAGCCACTTAGTAAAATTTAACTTAATAAATTCTTCTCAGCATGGATTCACTCAGGGACGTTCGTGCCTTACTAATTTGCTTAGCTTTTTCTCAGAGGTATATGAAGCAGTAGATAGTGACAAGTCATATGATATTATATATTTAGATTTCAGTAAAGCTTTCGACAGAGTCCCTCATGAGAGATTGATGAGAAAGGTTGAGGCACATGGAATAGGAGGGTCGTTGTTGGGATGGATTAGGTCATGGCTAATTGGTAGGAAACAGAGAGTCAGCATAAATGGTACCAAGTCAGAGTGGGGAGCAGTCAAAAGTGGTGTCCCCCAGGGATCGGTATTAGGTCCCCTGTTGTTTCTTATATACATAAATGACCTAGATTTAGGTATAACTAGTAGGATAAGTAAATTCGCAGACGATACTAAAATGGGGAGATCAATTGATTCAGATAGCGATATAGAGTGCCTCCAAAGGGATCTAGATACCTTACATGAATGGTCAGTAAATTGGCAGATGAAGTTTAACATTGACAAATGCAAGGTATTAAAGATAGGGAAGATGCAAACAAATGTTAAATATAAACTAGCTAATTTAGAATTAGAAAATTCAGACTGCGAGAAAGATCTAGGTGTGTTTGTTAGCAATGATTTGAAGCCTAGAAAACAGTGTATAAGCGTTCGTAATAAGGCAAACAGGATTCTCGGGTTCATCTCTAGGAGTGTGAGTAACAGAACTGCTGATGTTATCTTAAAACTTTACTTGTCATTAGTGAGACCCCATATGGATTATGCTGTCCAATTTTGGTGTCCTTATTACAGAATGGACATAGATTCATTGGAGAGAATTCAGCGTAGAATGACAAAAATGATCCATAATATTAGAAATTTTCCGTATGAAGAAAGGTTGAAGAAATTAGGTTTACATTCGTTAGAGAGACGCAGAGTTAGAGGGGATATGATAGAGGTGTTCAAGTGGGTTAGTGGGATTAACAAAGGGGACATGACAAATGTACTAAAGCTCAGTGATAGCGAAAGAACTCGTACCAATGGTTTCAAATTAGATAAATTTCGTTTCAGAAAAGATATAGGCAAATATTGGTTTGGTAACAGAGTTGTAGATGGGTGGAATAGGCTACCAAGTGATATAGTGGGATCAAGAACGATAGGGAGCTTTAAGAAAAAATTGGATAAGCATATGGACGAGAAGGGTTGGATGTGAAGGGGGATCAGCCGGGTTGGGCCAATCAGCGCTCTGCAGACCCCCGTAATCCTGCGTTAATCTCTAACCGGTTTGGTAAGATGATCCTAAGGGTATTAGAGTGTTGAGCCTATAATTGGGCTTTGTAATTGGGGTTGTGTGGGACAGGGATCTGCCTTGCTTAGGCCAATCGGCTTTCTGCAGACTCCCATTTTCTTATGTTCTTATGTTCTTATGGTAATAAATCCAAGATAGCTGGATTATTGGAAATTGTACTATGTTGTTTCCCTCTTCCCTAGGCGGGTATTACTATATATCTTACAATAGTATCTTTAACGAACACTAGCCTCAGACTATACTTTATTCAGCTTCACCGGGCAAGAAACTGGCATGTCCCTGAATTGATTAAAGCTGTGATTTGTTTTCAACAGTGGGAAATATTGCCAATTATGAAAATATAACATTGCTTCGAGAAAGTTTTGTATTCTGCAATTGTTTGTCAGCAAATCGTTTGCAACTAGTTGACCTTTACATAATGATCGTCCAGCTAAAATGAGCGAGTTGTGTTGGAAAGCCATGGTAAGAATATTTGTATTTTTCAAGTTTTGAGTATTATATATTTTCCAATGACTATTTGTTCTGGAATCCCTCACCAGTAGCACACTGGTAGAGTTGTAATAATTGAATGTGTGGTGCATGAAAAAATACGCACAAATAATTGGCCAAAATATGTCGTGTAAGCAGAACAGAGACGTTTTGTATAACTTAAGACAAAATGTGATATTGCAGTGATTGTGCGTCATATAATTGCCAAGTTTACATAAATAGCAACATATTGCAGTGATTGTGCGTCATATAATTGCCAAGTTTACATAAATAGCAACATATTGCAGTGATTGTGCGTCATATAATTGCCAAGTTTACATAAATAGCAACATATTTCGCTACAAAATCAAGATCTAGAGATAGCCATTTACCTTCAACAGGAAAACAATCAGAGTATAGTATGGCGAATATGGTATAAATTGGATACAAAGGTAGAGACAGTGCATAATAATCATAGGCATTGACCTTGGCCATAATTTTTACCATAGTTTTGGGTTAAAAACATAATCTTTTGACTGACTTTGCATTGATGTGCTTGTGGAATTTAGGGACAACCCATTAAAGAGAGAACATTGTTTGTTTTGGTCCCCCTTCTTCCTCATGCTTAGCCCCAATTATTTTTCAGATTTTAGGATGTTCGGCCCATTAGTTTGGCGATTTTAAGACAGTTTGCCCCATTGTTTTTCAATATTTAGTCTTTCGTGTCATTTAGTTGTCGCTTTCTTTGTGGCGATCGATAGGGGTTTTCTGCCGAAAAACCTACAAATATATCTAGAAGGGAGATCTTGGGGATGATATTCTAAGTTTGATGGAGGTCTAGGGAGGAAACTCAAAAGTAATGGGTATGGATGTAGATTGGTTTAGTAAATGGTCTTATGTATTTCTATGTCTCTAAAGTTGCAGATATTCATGATCAATTATTTGGTTCAAGAAAAGCCCATATTTGTCTGGTCACTGATGTTAAAGATAATATTATTTACCGATTTAATACAAATCTGAATGTAATTTCTTTATAATGAAGTCACTAGAAAATATAGGGTTACCCGAATAAGATTAAAGCGATTATATAATATACTATATATATATATATATATATATATATATATATATATATATAGAGAGAGAGAGAGAGAGTATAATATTATAATAGCCTTCCGTTATATCGCCTACTGGCTGGTGAAATAGACATAGTTGTTGTTGTTGTTGTTGTTGTTCCCTAAGCTGCCTGGCCGAACAGCCCCGAGTCCCTGAGAAAGGCCATGGCCACGATCGGGCTTTCCCAAAGAGCTCTCATTGAGTGTAGATTGTGTTGTTGGCGTAAGTGGTTGTGTGAAATGCAGTCTTCTATGATGTGTTTAATGGTATGGGGTGCTGTGTTACATCCCGGGCAGGCGTCGACAACGGAGTCATCCAGTCTCTTCTGATAGCTCAGGAGAGCTGGATGATGTCCGCATCTCAGCCTGGCCAGGTGGACTCTGTCCTCGCGAGGAAGGGAGGATTCGGAAGGATGGATTTCGGGAGGTCGTGCATGCAGCTGCGTGTTGTCTGTGAGTGAGTGGATGGATCGGTGAGAGATATGAGTATGGATGTGCTTCTGGAAGTTGGTTCGGGGTGGGCAGGGAGGGAGAGAGGACAATAATTGTGTGATACCGTGTGCTGGGTGTTGTTTTGATATTTCTTGGTGTCTGTGGGTGTGTTGCCATGTAGTTTAGTGGGTGGTCTTGGTTCGTGGAGGCTGCTGCCAGGAATTGAGTGCCTCTCATGTCCAGATGGTCTTTGACTTTGAGGATTTTGGTTTCTTGATGTAAGTGATCTGTGGGTGCAGTAGCTGTGCAGCCTGTAATGATATTCAGGGCTTTGTTTTGAATAGTCTGTAAGGTCTTATGATGTGTTTCAGCTAGGTTAGAAGCCCAGGCTGGGCTTGCGTATTCCATCACTGATCTTATGTATTGTTTATATACTGTGGTGGTAGCTTCATTGTTGTGTCCAAATTTTGTGTGAGCAAGTGACCTGAGGGTGTTAAGTCTGGGTGTCAGTTTCTTTTTAATGTTTGTGGTGTGCTGTTTGAATGTCTTATGAGTATCATATGTTACTCCTAGGATTTTGGGTGTGTGTGTATGTGTTAGGGGTGTGTTGTTTATGGTGAGTTGAGGGATGTATTCGAGTTCTCCTGTCCAACTTGTGAGCAGGGTTGCGGTGGATTTGGCTGGGGCTAGATTAAGTCTGTTTGTAGTGCACCAGCCATGTAGTGTGTTGAGATAGGGTTGAAGGAGATCTGTTGATCTTTTTGGGTCATGGTGTGTGCATGTGAGTGTCATGTCATCTGCATAGGAGGCTAAGTTTATTTGGGGCGTATTGGGTGTAGCTATATCGTGCATGTACAGATTGAAGAGTGCGGGCGATAGGACGGATCCTTGTGGGACTCCGTTTGGAAAGTTTCTGATTTTAGATGACTGACCGGCAAAAGATACGTGTGCACATCTGCCTGCTAGGAAGTTGGCCAGCCACCGTTTTGTGTTGTTGTGCATGTTTGTGTTGTAGATTTTGTTTGTTAGGTTGTGGCGGGGGATGGCATCGAAGGCTTTATTAATGTCGAGTGTGGCTAATATTGATCTGTGTGGTGGTCTAGCTGAGTTGATGCCGTCGAAAGCTCTTTGTGTAAGGTCTGTGAGAAGAGTGTTTGTGGAGTGCAGTGGCCTAAAGCCATGTTGTGTTGGAGCTAGGGGTATGTCAGGTGTAATTAGTTGTAATAATAGGCGTTCCATGACTTTAGAGGGGGAGCAAAGGAGTGTGATGGGGTGGTGCGAGGAGGGTAGCGTGGGGGCTTTGTTGGGTTTGGGGAATGTGATGATGATACCATGCTTCCAAATGTCTGGTATTGTGTTGTGTGAATAGCTGTAGTTTGATATGTTAGTGAGTGCTTGTATGCCTTGTGGTCCCAGGTGTCTGAGGTGTATGTTGCTTATGTTGTCTAGGCCACAGGCGTGTGAGTGCTTGAGATTGTTGATGATATGCTTTGTCTGGTGAGTGGTGAAGGGTGTATAGTCAGGGTCTGTGGGGAATTGTCTCTTACGTCGGATGACACGTCGGTCGTCTTTGTGAGGTTTTAGGTGGCTGACATGTGATAAGTGATTGATGAGAGTGTTTGCTTGTTGTTTACATGAAGGAGTAGAGTCTGTTGTTGTGATTGCAGCATGTGATTGTGTTGTGTTGCTGTTGGAAAGTGTGATGCTGTTTAGTGTTTTGTAGAGTTTTTATTATAGAGCTCTTTTATAATTGGTGTATGTGTGTTTGTGGCTAGCTGGGGTGAGTCTGGTTTTGGTGGTGATAATGATCGGGAGGTGGTCAGAGCCTAAGGTTCTGACCACCCTCCAGGATGTTGTGGGGGCGAGTTCTGGGGAGCAAAAGGTGATGTCTGGAGATGATGGGTTATAAGAACATAAGAACATAAGAAAATGGGAGTCTGCAGAAAGCCGATTGGCCTAAGCAAGGCAGATCCCTGTCCCACACAACCCCAATTACAAAGCCCAATTATAGGCTCAACACTCTAATACCCTGAGGATCATCTTACCAAAACGGTTAGAGATTAACGCAGGATTACGGGGGTCTGCAGAGCGCTGATTGGCCCAACCCTGCTGATCCCCCTTCACACCCAACCCTTCTCGTCTATATGCTTATCCAATTTTATCTTAAAGCTCCCTATCGTTTTTAATCCCACTATAGCACTTGGTAGTCCATTCCACCCATCTACAACTCTGTTACCAAACCAATATTTGCCTATATCTTTTCTGAAACGAAATTTATCTAATTTGAAACCATTGGTACGAGTTCTTTCGCTATCACTGAGCTTTAGTACATTTGTCATGTCCCCTTTGTTAATCCCACTAACCCACATGAACACCTCTATCATATCCCCTCTAACTCTGCGTCTCTCTAACGAATGTAAGCCTAATTTCTTCAACCTTTCTTTATACGGAAGATTTCTAATATTATGGATCATTTTTGTCATTCTACGTTGTACTCTCTCCAATGAATCTATGTCCATTCTGTAATAAGGACACCAAAATTGAACAGCATAATCCATATGGGGTCTCACTAATGACAAGTAAAGTTTCAAGATAACATCAGCAGTTCTGTTACTCACACTCCTTGAGATGAACCCGAGAATCCTGTTTGCCTTGTTTCGAACGCTTATACACTGTTGTCTAGGCTTCAAATCATTGCTAACAAACACACCTAGATCTTTCTCACAATTCGAGTTTTCTAATTCCACATTAGCTAGTTTATATTTAACATTTGTATGCATCTTCCCTATCTTTAATACCTTGCATTTGTCAATGTTAAACTTCATCTGCCAATTTACTGACCATTCGTGTAAGGTATCTAGATCCCTTTGGAGGCACTCTATATCTCTATCTGAATCAATTGTTCTCCCCATTTTGGTATCGTCTGCAAATTTACTTATCCTACTAGTTATACCTAAATCAAGGTCATTTATGTATATAACAAACAACAGAGGACCTAATACAGATCCCTGGGGGACACCACTTTTGACTGCTCCCCATTCTGACTTCGTACCATTTATGCTGACTCTCTGCTTCCTACCAATTAGCCATGACCTAATCCATCCCAACAACGCCCCACCTATTCCATGCGCCTCAACCTTTCTCATCAATCTCTCATGGGGGACTCTGTCGAAAGCTTTACTGAAATCTAAATATATTATATCATATGACTTGTCATTATCTACTGCTTCATATACCTCTGAGAACAAACTAAGCAAATTAGTAAGGCAAGAACGTCCCTGAGTGAATCCATGCTGAGAAGAATTTATTAAATTAAATGTATCTAAGTGGTTTCTAATTTAATAGCAATAATTGACTCTAGTAGCTTTCCTATGATTGATGTAAGACTAATGGGACGGTAATTGGATGCTATTGATTTGTTACCTTTTTTGAAGATCGGAACTACGTTTGCAAGCTTCCAAGCTTCTGGAACTATACCTGTCTCCAATGACTTGTTAAATAAAAATGTTAATGGGTAACTTAACTCATCCCTACATTCTTTTAATACTCTAGCATATACCTCATCAGGACCAGGCGATTTATGAGGTTTCAGTCTGTCAATTTCCTTAAGCACATCATTTCTACTTATAGTAACCGTACTTAACCTATTTTCTATACTATCGCTATATACCTTACGGACTTCTGGAAACTGTGCCAAATTTTCATTAGTGAAAACGGAAAGAAATTGACTATTTAATGTACTGCACATTTCTAAATCATTTTCTGTCATTTCTCCTATCGAAGTTTTAAGGGGACCAATTACATCTCTAACCTTGGATTTATATAGTTGGTAAAAAGCTTTAGGATTATTTTTGAGTCATTGGCAACCTTAATTTCATAATTTCTTTTTTCTTTCCTAATATCCTTTTTTACCTGTCATGATAGATTCTGATAGTAAGCAAGTAGGTGAATTTCGCCTTTTCTAATTTTTACTATATATTCCTCTCTTTTGTCCTAGAAGATCTAATAGTCTATTATTCATCCATTTGGGTTGGTTCTGTGTTGATCTAAATTTTCTTTTGGGGATGTATTTATTTTGTGCATTGAATACTTACTTGATAAAATTATCGTATGTATCTACCAAGGTTGACGTCTCTTCCTGACTTAAGATGACAGGTGCCTGAGAAGGGGTACACTCATTTGGACACCTGGATCGACTTAATTTTTTGACCATAGGGTCCGCTAATAGGGCTCTTCTTAACGCACCATAATTGGCTTTTCTAAAGTCAGGTATTAATGTTGTATTCTCTCTGGTATTACCTTTCCATTGTATATTAAAATACACAGAATTGTGGTCACTATTTCCTAGGTGGACCCCTATCTCTACATTATTTACCATATGTTCATTGTTACTGAAAACTAAATCGAGAATATTATTACCTCTAGTCGGCGTATCTATGAATTGAAATAAAAAACTATCTTGTACTACCTCTATAAACTCCTCAGAATCAGAGTCTCCTATTTGATGCTGCCAATCTATATTCGGAAAATTAAAATCCCCCATAATGCACACATTGCTAAACCTTGATGCCATTTTAATTTCCTCCCATAATGACGTTCCGTCATTTCTACTCATATTTGGCGGTCTACACATAACTCCAATAACTATGGTCTCACTACCTTCGTTAACCTCTACCCAAACACTTTCATTATCGTTATTTAGTCTAATACCTGATTTAATACAGCTTTTTAATGTACTCCTGACAAACACTGCTATACCGCCACCCCTCTTACTTGTTCGGTCATATTTAAACAAACTATATCCTGGTATATCAAAGTCTGCTAAAAAAATGCCTGGTTTCTGTATTAATCCACGTTTCAGTTAGCGCTAATATGTCTATATTTTCTTTGCTAACAAGGGCTCTAAGTTCGTTCATTTTGTTACATAGACTCCTACAGTTTGTGTAATATACTCTCAATTTACTTCTTTTCTTTATACCTAATTTACCTTTGTTTTTTAGCGACATTTCCATCTTCCGTTGCACCATCACTACTATCATTTGCATTATAGTCATCATTTTTAGCATTAGACTGAATATCCTTATCGCTTTCGCCTGACGCTAAAATTGTTCCATTTAACCTCTCATTTACACTCTCAATATTTCTGTTCAAAACCCCACAACCACCCTATCTAAAGAACTAGCTAATGTAGAAACCCCTAACCGTGAAAGATGAACCCCATCCCTTGCGTACATCCCATCTCTCCCATAGAAACTATCCCAGTTATCAATGAATGGAATTGCTTTTTCTTTGCAATATTTCTCCAAACGGCAATTGACACCAATCGCCCTGGATGTCCATTCCTTGGGAACTCCTCTTCTGGGTAGGATACAATGTACTACAGGGATCCCTCCCTTCATCCTAACTTTATCTAACACATCCCGATACTGCTGCAGCAGTTCCTCACTTCTACCCTTACCAACATCGTTACTCCCTGCACTGAGACAGATAATGGAGTTATCTCCACTATCTTCCAAGATGTGGTCCATCTTCTCTAAAACCCTCCCAACTCCATGGCCAGGCAGACACACAACCTTCCTAAGTTTAGTGCGGGTAGCCCTAACTAAATGTCTTACCATGGAGTCGCCCACAATCGACACAGACTTACCTTCTCGGGACACAGACTTACCTTTCCCTCGGGAGGATCCAGCAGCTGCAGTGGGGGAACCCCCGGTGGTGGCAGAAGCTCCCTTGGTGGTGGTGGTGGTGGGGGTAGTGGTGGTGGTAGGTAGCACAGCGTCAGAGGTTGGAGCTGAGTCGGCGGCAGGCACTTCGGTTATCCCTCCCTTATCCTGACTATCTTTTCCCTCACATTCGTCTCGCAAAGGAGAGAATGTATTTGTCACACTCATACCTATTCTACTACGTAGGGCACGTGGTACCCGTCTTGCAACACAATCCCACCCCTACTCTGTGCAACTCTCCAACCCAAGAGTGAAACGTTACTCTCAACCTTTCTTCTATTCAACAGCTGAGCTCTGGAACTCTCTCCCATAATCAGTGTTTCCCTCTTCCTATGACTTAAATTGCTTCAAACTCCGTGTGTCCAGGCATTTTGGCTCGAACGTCCCTTGATTTTGGCAAAGTCACTCTTTAAACTATGGGGGAGGAACTCACTATAGGCAGTTCTGCTTTTTGCCTCCCTCGCTCACATAGAAAAAAACAAAAAACAAAATATATATATATATAGTATATACTGTATATATATACATATATGTTACAACCCAAAGTTTGGAGAGACTAGTGGAACTAGCTTAGTTAAAGATTTGGCCCCGAAGGAGTCTAGAGGGTGACCTTTAGGTTGAACACAAAGACTGAACTTTAGTTTAAGGGTGTTCAGTATGGATAAGTACTTTGATTAATTTAGTACTTGTATTAAGGTAAAGTCTCTTTAAGAGTAGTTCTCGTATTTTAATAGTTATTACTAAGATGATATTTTAATTTAAGAGTTGTTCTCGTATTTTAATCAGATTTCAAAGTAATCTTCTGAATCTTATAAAGGGTTAATCTTCCTCACTTCATTTAATCATTAGGGTATAAATATATATGGATAAGAAAAGAATACACAATTTTTGTTAATATAATAAAATCAAATTTAAGTAATATAACAAAACCATTATGTATTATATAATTATAATTTAAAGTTATAAAACAAAATAAAACAAATACAATGGTAATTAATATTAATGCAAAATATTTAATTAATACAAAATGAAAACAAAAAAGAAAATTAAAATATAAGTTATAGTCACGATATCTCCCGTAGTCAAACCGAAGGGGGGTAGTTCCTGGAGTTTTAAAACAACGCTTTCTGGAAGCGATATTCCCGAGAACGTTGCACCGAGAAAGTCTAAGATAACACTGACCCCACTCATTATTCCCGCCCCGTCATTGACTACGGTAGTTTTAATGTGACCAGAAAAGAAACATCCACCCCCTGGTGTTCATGAGCAGAGATAGCATTGAACTTTAATTTGAATTACATATTTATTGAGTGAGACTTCGGAACTCTGCTCGACCAAAATGAGAGGGATAGAAGTAAGAAGGATATTGGGATGCGAAGTTTCGGGCCTCTGTTGGTTTGGTTGCTTGAAGCCCCGACCCCGATCTCAGACTGGTTGATGCGTTTGAATGGTGGAAGTGAACCCGTACAGTCAGAGCCTATAGGCCCGTGACACCTCCCCTCTTAAAGTCCTCGAAGGGGAGCGAAGAGAACTAGGTAGCGAGAGGAGGAATAGGCTCCGCTGTAGGTGGAAGATCTCTTGACAAGGCGTCCGCAATCCGATTGTCTACCCCACGAATATGGCGAACAATGAGATGGTACTCCCGTAACTGCAGAGCCCACCGGAGAAGTCGTTGGTTGTAGTTCTTCATCTTGCGCAGAAAAGTAAGAGGGTTGTGGTCAGTATAGATGATGATTGGTGGATAGTGCTGAGGGAGATAACATTCGAACTTCTTCACCGCTGACACCATCGCCAAGCACTCCTTCTCTACTGTGGAATAACTCCTCTGGTGTCTCTTCAGTTTGGTGGAGAAGTACGAGACAGGATGTAGGACGCCAGTTGTCTTATCTGGTTGCAGAAGTACTGCCCCGACTCCTCTATGACTCGCATCAACCTGAAGATGGTAAGGCAATGCGGAATCAGGAGCATGAAGTACCGGGTAGGATGAAAGGAGGCACTTCAGTTGGTCAAAGGCAGCAGTACAGGTGGGAGTCCAGACAAACTTAATTTTAGGGCTTGTAAGATCTGAGAGGAGCGCTGATATGGCTGCAAAGTTCGGACAGAATCTGCGGTAGAATCCGCACATCCCTAAAAACCGCATGATGGATTTGCGGTCAGTTGGCTGGGGAAAGGCGGTGATTGTCTCCACGTTAGCTTCCTTGGGACGTGCAGTACCCTGACCCACCACATGGCCAAGGTAGGTCACTGATCCTCGTCCAAAGCAGGACTTGGCCAGGTTGATGGTGAATCCAGCAGCAGCCAAGCGCTCCATCAGCCCGTCCAGTCTGGAAAGATGATCCTCCCAATTATCTGAAATAATCACGATGTCATCTAAGTAAGTGTCTACACCTTCTAAATCCTGAATAGTATATGACATGACCCTTTGAAATGTGGCAGGAGCATTCATCATGCCAAAAGGCATGACTCTATATTGGAAGAGCCCAAAAGGAGTGGTGAAAGCCGAGATGATTTTAGCTCTATAGGTCATCCCAATTTGGTAATACCCCTTCTGCAAGTCTATGGTTGATACTACCTTAGCAGCCCCTACTTTATCTATTAGGTCATCAATTCTAGGTAGTGGATATGCATCAGGGACTGTCACCGCATTTACTTTCCTGTAATCAGTACACAGCCTACTACTACCGTCTGGTTTTGGGACTAATAAAGAGGGTGACGCCCAAGGGGAATGACTTGGTTCCACTAAGGACTTCTCCAACATAAAGTCAATTTCCTTTCTCATGATCTCTTGCTTCTGAGGGTTTAGTCTGTATGATGATTGTTTGATAGGTCTTACTTCTGGTGAGGTCAAGATAACATCGTGATGATGGTCCTTGCAAAAGCCAGGGACATCCAATGTGACTGAAGGGTAACTTACAAGCAATTTCCTAAGATCATCTCTACGTGATGGCGACATGTCCGACAAATATTGATCTAAGGAACATAATAGTTCGCTGTTCTTTGGGCTTCCACAAGGTGAAGGAAGATCACCAAACTCAATCACATCAGAGTCTCCTACCTTTTGCAATTCCCACGAGTCTGGTACAGTATATACAGCTAGTATTGGGGTATTCTCCTCAAGCGGCCTTTCTATGTACGCCTTCATCTGGTTTAAGTGAACAATCCTTTGATCCTTCCTTCGATCAGGAGTGCGAACAACATAGTTTAGCTTGGAAAGTTTCTGAGAGACTACATATGGGCCACAAAATTTGCTTTTTAATAGACTACCAGGTATGGGCAGGAAGAGAAGGACTTTGTCTCCAGGACTAAATGTTCTACTTTCCGACTTGCGATCGTAGTGAGTTTTCATTCTTGACTGACTCTTCTCAAGGTTGGCCAGTGCTAGCGCTCTTACATTTGACATCTGAAGGTTTAACTCATTTATGTACTCTGCAACTGTGCGAGAAGGATGATCAGATACTTCCACAAACCAAGAATCTTTCAAGACCTTTAGAGGGCCTCTGATCTGACGCCCATATAGCAACTCCAAAGGGGAGTATCCTAGTGACTCTTGAGGGCACTCTCTAACGGCAAAAAGAAGCCAGTCAATGTTGGCATCCCACTCTTTCTCAGTCTCAAAACAAAACTTTTTTATCATGGATTTCAGAGATTGATGATGGCGTTCTAGGCAACCCTGGGTCTGAGGTCTGTACGCAGTGGCTATCTTCTTATCTACCTCTAACTCCCTCAGTACTGCTTTCATTAGGTTACTTGTATAATTTGACCCCTGATCACTCTGAATTTCTTTAGGAATGCCTACTTTCGTGAAAAGATGCAACAGATGGGACACAATAGTCTTAGCCTTGATATCTTTTAAAGGGAAAGCCTCAGGATACCTAGTTGCAGCACACATTACGGTAAGTAGATACTGGTTCCCTTTCTTAGTTTTGGGAAGAGGCCCTACACAATCAATTACTATTTTCTCAAAGGGCTCTGTAGTGACAGGGATAGGAGCAAGTGGAGCTTTAGGGATGGTCTCATTTGGCTTTCCTACTATCTGGCAAGTGTGACAAGACTTTACAAATTTGGTTACATCTTTTTTCATGTTAGGCCAGAAGAAATGAGCTAGGATCTTTCTGTATGTATTTCTCTGTAACAAATGACCAGAGTTTCCATCATGAGCTAATCCCATTACAGCAGATCTGATGGAGGTAGGGATGATTACCTGATGTACTATAGACCAAGTATCTGAGTCAGGCCTATCAGGCGGGTGAAAACTACGCATAAGGAGCCCTTTGTGATAGTAGATGTTAGGGTTTTTCCCATTTATGGGTTTGTCATCAGCAATGTGCCTGAGCTTAGCAAGTGAAGTGTCTGCCTCTTGAGCTTGTATGAGGTTTTCCCTAGACATGATCTGGGTGAACAAGGTATCCTGACCTGAGGGTGAGAGAGAGTCATTAGACACTGCAGCAGTTTGTGAACGGGTGACAGCGCAAACCGGGAAAATATGTGGTTTTCTCCTGATCTAACTTTGCAGTAGGACTGTATAACATGGGTTTGTCTCTCACTATCATGTCAGGAATCATCCCATGTCCAGCCAAGTCATTTCCTAAAAGGAAAGTTACCCCCGGAATAGGAAGATCTGTATCCAAGACGGCTACTCTAACTGACCCCTGGATCAGGTCACTGCCTATCTGTATATCAGCCATGTCTGCAGTATGACCAGAGCTTAAAGATTTAAGTGTAACTTTTCCCCCAGTGTAGTGGTTCTCAACTGAAGGCAAGGCAGTCTTACACAACAAGCTTTGGGCTGATCCAGTGTCTCTTAAGATTGTAACTGGGTAAGTCTGTGGATCATCTGGAAGAGAGACTATCGTATAAATACGATAGACTATGACTCTTTTGTGATCTTGGATGTCTCTGTGACGTCACGATCTCTCCTACAGCACGATGTAGGACGAGTAGATCGTATATTATAAGATTGTAAATAAGTTAAGTTATAAAAGGCCTAATATGCTATTAAGCAATATTGCCATGGTCTTATGTAGTATATATGAATTTATCGTATATATTAATATAATTTATCGTATAGAGCAACCTAAATGCGGTACGATAATTTGGGCTCCTGGCGGTTTGCCAAGGCAGCAAGGTGTGCTTTTGAGGTACGTCAGAGCCTTCACGAACACCAACCAGTTAACATCTAATTTTCCGCCCTCAGTTGATCGTGCTTTTGTGCCTCTAATCACAATACACATACAGCAATACACACAGCTACACCATCACGACGCTCTCATTGACATCATGACTGACTGATAGATAAGCATAATATTCATGTCCATTCCCATGTAATCATTTATTCTTTCTTTAACTTGACTCGTGTCTTGGGACCGAAGTCTCGTTCCCCATTGTCCACCACCATATTGGGTAAAACGTTCTCCCTTGCCTCATTGCCACGTGGAACTATTGGTGAGTTAATTCCTGGCTAATATTAACCCTTATAACCTTACCCTATAATTATATACATTTATTATGTGAGACCTTTGGATATAAATTAGCTTGTTTCAGATTGAATTCAATTTAGATATAGAGTATTCATTTAGATTGATTTTATTTGATTCATTATAGCTTAGTAATATTTAACTTCCATTGATAGTTTACCACATTGGTGCCCAGACCCGGGATCTAGCTACCAGTAAGGGATCTTAGGCAATGAGCAAGGGATTAGCCCAGGGATGCAGGAGCAAGGACCCCGGAGGGGTAGGGCTTGGCTATCTTCCTGTACCTCAGGCGCCGGTATCTCAGCGAATAGCCATAGTGGGACATTCTTATGCCACTAGGCTAAGGGCAGCTGACGGAGGTACTGAGTCGTATCGGGCGTCAGAGGGGGAAAGAACTTTCCGGCTGACCTACTTCGGGGTACCGGGAGCAACCGTTGACACCCTGAAAGCCTCCCCCCAGTGGGGGCAAGTGGTACGGTTTAGGCCACATATGATCTTTTTGTTTATAGGCGGCAATGATATACGCCCCGGTACAGTGCCCCGCGAGTTAGCTCACGCAATTAAAGAGGTGGCGCTGGATCTGGAGCGTGAGTCCGGAGGAAGCTGCAAGATCGTGGCAATTGAGAGCCGGACGAAAGTCCGAGGGTTCTCAGCTGCGGAATTTCAGGCTATAAAAAATTCTGTTAACCGCGCCCTGAGGTGTCGGTTAATAGAAACGAAGCACCGCTTTGTTTCCATAACACTCAGCATCCGAGACCTCGACCAGGATGGTGTCCACCTCGACTTAGACACCAATCAAGTCCTATATAACAAAATTGTAGGGCTAACGAAGCGTTGGCTAGAGAGGGACGCCGGGGTTGTGTCATTGCGCCTGCCTAAGTCCTGCTTCCCACCCATCGTCTTTCCCCAGTAATGTTCTTTTCTGTTTCAGACTTCCTGTGACATATGACCTGACCTAACATTTTTTCTTGTTCAATATGATCCATTAGTAGGTATTGCTATATAGTGTACTTATTTTTCTCCATAACATAGAAGTCCGCCGGTTGGCGTCTCTTAAGTAGCCTGTTATTTAGATACATAGCCTATAGGCTCGCAAGCAAAATGGATAAAAAACGGTAAAGAGACACCGTCTAGTGGGGTGCTGAACAAAGCCCCTAAAAATCAAAGGGCGGGACTTCGGGGAGTAATGAATAGGCTAATAGTGGACGTCAACACTTTCATCACTACTGCTGAACTAGAGGAATTGGAGGCTAGATTAGAAAACGTCCAGGTTACCCACGGTCGTATTACGGCTCTGAGTGAGGTGATTGTGGCTGCCATGACAGAGGAGGAAGAGATTGTTACAGAGTGTGATAATCGCGCCCTCTATGACGAACCTGTCTTTAGAGCGAAGTACCTATTACAGCGTGCAATCGCGAGTAAGAAGGGAGGCGATAATGAGGCCCATAGAAGGGCTGACCCAAAACATACTGAACACCTCCCAAAGCTCAATCTTCCTACATTTGGGGGCAAGTTGACCGAGTGGTTAGCTTTCTGGGACGTATTTCGATCTACGGTTCATGAATCCTCTTTGGATAATGTCCGCAAGTTTCACTATCTGAAGGGACAAATGGAAGGAGAGGCCTTACATTTAATAGAGGGTTTTGCAGTAGTAGGTGGTAGTTATCTTGAAGCGGTACACTTATTAGAGTCCACATACGGGGATAGAGAGCAGTTGAAGATGGCCCATGTCGTTGCCTTGTTGGGGCTCGCAGAACCACAGTATAAGGTTGATGAGTTGACAAACTTCAGGGCAAATATGGAGTGCCATACTCGATCGCTAGATACCCTAGGGCTTACCACGCAGGAAATGATAGTCATTATCTTGCGTCAGAAGCTTCCTATGGCAATACTTGATAAGGTAAGATCATTTGAGCTGGGGGAATTCAAAACTCAGTTCAGTAAGGAGATCAATAATCTACAGTTGAACAAAGGGAGAATGTATGTGTCGGGAGGGAGTGAGAATGTGGAGAAGAGGGGAACAGTAAGCATGACAGTGGGGACTAAAGTAAAGAAAGAGGGTGTGTATAAGAAACCTGCTCAGATTCTATGTAAGCTATGTAACAACAAACATAAATGGAGTTTCTGTGTAAAATACCCGACAAATGAGACAAAACTAGCACAGGCGAGAAGATTGAAGCTATGTGTAGGTTGTCTAAGTGGGGAACATGGTAAGCAGGGACAATGTACTGCTACATACTTAAGGCCCTGTCGGCACTGCAAAGGACATCACTTTGATAAGTTGTGTCCTACTGCAGATAAAGTCAAAGACGTCAAAAATGAGGGTACTACAACTGTGGCACTAGGTAGCACGCAAGACACCACTATATTGCCCACAATACAGATTCCCATGGAAGGTAATGACATTAACAAAGTTTGTCGGGTACTTCTAGATCAAGGATCTCAACGTTCCTTTATAAAGAGGTCCGTACTAGTGGGATTGAAGCACCGAATCGTAGGGGCTGAGACTCTTCGATTACAGGGCTTCACAGGGGTTACTGATAAACAAGACTACGAGATAGCGGAGATTTCATATTTCTATCGTAAAAACCGGTACTTTATGACTTGTATCGTAGTAGACACCCTACCAGAATATGTATCTGTGGGTGTGAAGAAGGTGGAACACGCATTACGTAGCAAAGGGGTTAACTTGTCAGATCCCATGGGAAATCAGAGTGAGGTGCATGTTCTACTTGGTGTGGATCATTATTATGAAGTAGTATACCCTGGATTTAAAAAGATGTGTGGTGTAATTTTAATCCCCACTAAATTTGGATACTGCATGAGCGGAAAGGTGCATACTACACAGTCAAAGGTCCTGGTCGACACGGTCTCGATATATAGAGTCAATGTAACCGCGGCAGAGGAGTTGGGAAGGGAGGATTCCCAACCTAGTGACCCTAAGATGGCTGCCGAGTTCGACCTGGAACGACTGTGGAGATTGGATCACATAGGCATTAATCCTATGGAGACTGATTATGACTCGGAAGTTGCGCTACAAAGGTTTGACGAGTCTGTGTGCTACTGTGCCTCAGACAAGCAATATAAAGTTAGTTTACCTTGGAAGAACAGTGAGATAAGCCTACCTACCAACTATGGTTTGGCATTAGGTCGCTTGCGCGCATTGCGGCGGAAATTGTCTAACGAACCGAGCACGCGCCAGGCGTATGACGATGTATTTCGGAGTTATGAGGATAGGGGTTTTATTGAGAGAGTCGATGTCGAGGAACCGTGTAAGAAGGGTAGGGTTCACTATCTGGCCCATCATGGGGTAAAGAAAGACAGCGTCACCACACCAATACGGGTGGTGTATGACTGTTCTGCCCACCAAGGTCAATAACCCAGTCTGAATGACTGCCTGTTGACAGGTCCGTCCATGGTGTCGGACCTGTCCCAACATCTATTGCGGTTTAGGCTGGGGAAGTACGCCTATACCAGTGACATCGAGAAAGCAGTCTTGATGGTCAAGCTAAAGGAGGAAGATAGAGATGTTACCCGCTTTCTTTGGTTAAGCGACATTAGCGACTCTGAAAGTCCCATCATAATATACCGTTTTCGGGTTGTACTCTTTGGGTCCACTTGCTCGCAGTTTTTGTTAAATGCCACAATCAGAAAACATCTAGCTGACACTCATGAGGACACAAGTAAACTATCTCGCGGATTATACATTGACAATTTGCAGGGTACTAGCGATAGTCAAGATGATTTGTTGTATGCATACTGGCAAGCACGCAGATTGTTTGCGGATGCACATCTATTTCTCCGCGAGTGGGTTACTAATAGTGAAGATCTTCAGAGTTTAATACAGGTGGATGGTACGGCATCTCTTAACCAGGAAAAGTCCAGAAATTTGGGGATGATCTGGCAACCTAAACATGACATACTAACTTTTCAAACAAGGTCTTTTGCTCAGCAGACAGGAGCGCACACAAAAAGAAGTCTGTTGAGCAAAGTTGCGCAATTTTTTGATCCTTTGGGGTCTAGCATTACCTGTTACCATAAGAGCTAGGATTCTAATGCAGGAAGTTTGGAGACGTAAAATAGGATGGGATGACAGTTTGCCCGAGGACCTGAATGACCAAGGGACATTGTTGTTGAATGAATATGCCATCCTATGTACTAAACCTATGCCTCGTAAAGTGGCGGCGTTCGGTGACGTTACGTTACACACGTTTTGCGATGCTAGCGCCACGGCATACGGGGTAGCCATATATGTTGTTACTTCATTTGGGGCACATTTAGTTACAGCCCGGGCCAAAGTAGCCCCGGTTAAAAAGGTAACTATCCCTAAAATGGAATTGACTGCCATGCTGCTATTAGCACGTCTGGTGCAACATGTACGCGCAGCATACGAGAGCGAATTAAATATTGAAATCGTTCATGTATGGTGCGATAGCCAGGTCGCACTCAACTGGATACATAGCAAGAAGTCTCTGCCAGTTTATGTGCGGAATAGGGTAGATGAGATTAGAGCCCTTTTGCCAGACGTTGCTTATCATTATGTAAATACAAAGGAAAACCCTAGTGATCTCATAACTAGGGGTATAACGGCTAGCCAGTTAATGAAGTCCGAATTGTGGTGGCATGGTCCAAAGTGGCTGCTCCATGAAAGTGAATGGACGATATGGCATGCTGTTGGTGAGGGACTTCTGCCACTGGAAACAGTGGCAGTTACAGCCCAACCAAATGAGCCACCGGGTCCTATCATAAAGTGGGCAAGATTCGGTGACTATAATAAACTAGTCAGAGTTGTAGCTTGGGTGTTGCGATATGTATCCAATCTTAAGCTTAAAGTAACGGGCCAACTCTGCAACAGGGGTCACAACATTGATGCTCGTGAATTTAAAGCAGCTGAAGTAACTTTGATCAAATGGGTTCAAGTAGAAACCTTTTCCAATGAATTAGAATCCTTGAAAGGCTCGAATAAGACATTAATGCCTAATATAGTGCGTCAACTAAGGTTGCACCTAGACAATGGCCTCATCAGGTGTGAGGGTCGCCTGAAGTGGTCGGGTGTACCAGACGGCACAAACCGACCTATACTTATGCCAACAAGACATCACGTTACTGATCTATTGATCATACGTGCACATAGGGAAGTAAAACACTACGGGGTATGTCATATTATATCAAATTTACGTCTCACATGGTGGATACCCAGAGTTCGACAAGTAGCTCGACGCGTAGTGAGAAAGTGTGTAATATGCCAGAGACTAAAGGGTAAACCATATGCAACTGGACCAGCTCCACCTCTACCTGAATGCCGTGTAAAGCACGTAGAACCTTTCCAAGCGGTAGGATTAGATTACACAGGGGCATTGAAGACGAGGGAGCATGAGAAGGTTTATATATTATTGTTTACCTGTGCGACGTCTCGAGCGGTACACCTAGAACTATGTGATAATATGTCTAGCGAAGAATTTATGCTGGCGTTCAGACGGTTTTGTGCCCGTCGTTCATTCCCTCAACTCATTCTTAGCGACAATGCTCCCACTTATGTCCAAGCATCAAAATATCTAAAGGATATGAGTAGTGATCCTACTATCATCACTTTTTTGGGAGAGAAAAAGTGCGAATGGAGGTTCATTCCAGTTAAGGCACCTTGGTTTGGTGGAATGTGGGAACGGTGTGTCGGCATAGTAAAGTCAGGACTAAGAGCGGTTGTAGGACGTGCTCTATTAAAAAAGAGTGAGTTGACGACAGTCCTCACAGAGATAGAGGCAGTCGTGAATGATCGCCCGCTTACATATGTGTACACCGACCTGCAAGAACCACTACCATTAACGCCAGCTCACTTGCTATATGGAAAACCATTGACTGCGTTTCCATCTGATTTTCAGTCCATAGTAGAGTTAGAGGATCCCTCATTGTACTCTGCGGTAGTGGTGTCTAAGAGATACCAGATGCCACTGGAACTACTGTTCGTCCTATCGCACGTTTGTACGCTTTGGAGCTAGATTCCGCATTGCAATCTGAGGCTCCACCTGTTATTGCTGGGTCCGAGGATTCTCGAAGGAACGACTCACCTCATACTGATGGTGATCATTCTCGGACCGGGACGCGTCCCAGACGCGCTGCTGCTGGCGCTGTCGACTTGTGGCGTCAGAAGATAGCCTCTGGGCAACTTTAGGTTTAAGGTGGGGTTCAGGTCTTTTTTGTGGGGGGAGTGTATCGTATAAATACGATAGACTATGACTCTTTTGTGATCTTGGATGTCTCTGTGACGTCACGATCTCTCCTACAGCACGATGTAGGACGAGTAGATCGTATATTATAAGATTGTAAATAAGTTAAGTTATAAAAGGCCTAATATGCTATTAAGCAATATTGCCATGGTCTTATGTAGTATATATGAATTTATCGTATATATTAATATAATTTATCGTATAGAGCAACCTAAATGCGGTACGATAATTTGGGCTCCTGGCGGTTTGCCAAGGCAGCAAGGTGTGCTTTTGAGGTACGTCAGAGCCTTCACGAACACCAACCAGTTAACATCTAATTTTCCGCCCTCAGTTGATCGTGCTTTTGTGCCTCTAATCACAATACACATACAGCAATACACACAGCTACACCATCACGACGCTCTCATTGACATCATGACTGACTGATAGATAAGCATAATATTCATGTCCATTCCCATGTAATCATTTATTCTTTCTTTAACTTGACTCGTGTCTTGGGACCGAAGTCTCGTTCCCCATTGTCCACCACCATATTGGGTAAAACGTTCTCCCTTGCCTCATTGCCACGTGGAACTATTGGTGAGTTAATTCCTGGCTAATATTAACCCTTATAACCTTACCCTATAATTATATACATTTATTATGTGAGACCTTTGGATATAAATTAGCTTGTTTCAGATTGAATTCAATTTAGATATAGAGTATTCATTTAGATTGATTTTATTTGATTCATTATAGCTTAGTAATATTTAACTTCCATTGATAGTTTACCACAGAGACAGTTCCAGGTACCTTAAAGGCAGAAAAAGGATCAGAAGAGGCATTCTGGGTATGTATACATGTTATAGGTGCCCCAGAAGGTTTTGTTTGTTTTTGAGGTCTTTGAGAAGTGGCAAGCGTGAGTTTGTATGCAGCAGAGGTCTTACACTTAGGATGTGTACACTGCATGATGTTATGCCCTGTCTGTTTACAATATGAGCAGAAATCTTCAGACTTTCCTTGACTTTGAGATGGGCTTTTGGGAGCATTTGTTTGCGACATGACTTTAGACACAGGGTTATAGCTTGAGGAGAATCTCACATTTGGGTTTTTTGTCCTATCATAGCTTGGTAGAACCCTATGGATTAAAGCATAGCTGTCAGCTAATTGAGCAGCCTTGGTAAGGTCATTCACTCCCTTCTCCTCTATATATACTAGCATACTGGGCGGTAACCTACGCTTCCACTCCTCTAGAACAACAAGGTTAACTAACTCTGTGAAGGTGGTGACATTTTTAGCAGCTAACCATTTTTTAAGCATCCGTAGTTTATCCATGGCAAACTCCAAAAATGTATGTTTTTCTGGCTTGATGTAGTTCCGAAAAGTTCTACGGTAATGATCAGCAGTGATAGCATAAGCATCTAATATAGCGCTCTTTACAAAGTCATAGTCATTAACGTCCTCCAGGTGATTGAAAGTTGTCTGAGCTTTTCCTACGAGTTTGGGTTGGAGAAGCCATGGCCATTCCTCTTTTGGCCATTTAAGGTGTTCAGCAGTTTTCTCAAACGTGGAGAAAGATTTCTCTGGGTCACTCTCGTCAAAGGGTGGTACTAGGGAGATGTTTTTAGATAGTTGGAATCTTGGCTTCTGGGCTTCCATTTCAGTCTTCTGCAACTGTAATTTCTCTTCTTTGAGGCGTTTTGTTTCTTCCAAGTTTTGAATTTTAGCAATTTCTAGTTCTCTGTCTTTCTCTTTCTCCCGTTGTTGTGTCTCTCTGTCTTTCTCTTTCTCCCGTTGTTGTGTCTCAAGTTTCAAGAGTTCTAGTTGCCGATCTTTCTCTTTCTCCTGAACCTCGTGCAGAAGCTGCTGCCGAAACTTCTCCCTTTCAAAATCTAGTCTGTCTTCTGACCACGGCTCAGGAGATGGAGAATGTTTCCCCTGGGAATTTTCCTGTATGGTACTCTGGGAATCTTCATCATTATCAGTCATTATCATTGAACTACTCATGGGAGTAAGTGAATCTACAGCTTCAGCAGGTAAGATTTCTCTATTTGTCAGTTCTTCTATGACTGTGTTTTTCAGGATTTCCTTAGTGTGTGAACTCTCATAGCTTATGTCAAAGGAATAAGCTATAAACTTCCAATCATCCTTGGAGATCACCTGACCTTTAAGTTTGTCTATAGAGGGCTCTCGACAAAATTGTTTAGCATTAAACTTTGCCATTTTGATTTTAATTAGGACTAGATGAGGTAGAGAAGATTACCGCTCAATTTATACTAGACTGACAGCTAATGTATAGAGGATGGGGTTACTATAGCTTCACATACTGTATAATATAAAGACTGGAATGAACGGCAATATTGACTAATATGGACTCGCTTTATAGTTACCGGTAATGGTAGATTACTAACCCTGGATAACTATTAACAAGTGCATACTATATGGACTAGGGATATTCCTAGTAGAGACGGGTTACCTAATAGTCAGGTTGACACTAATATCCCAAATCAATATGATTAGTGTGAGTAACTCCCACCTGTTGAGCGAACTATGGTCGACAACAACAGGAGGGTTGATAAGTAAGGAAGACAGGCAAGAACCTGACCATTCGTGAACCTCGTGAGACACGATCCCTTGATATCTAAACTAAAGGAAGAAGGCATGAGATTTATGTGCGTTAGAGATCCTACTTCTAGTTACAGATATATGTTAGGTGATCGTGGATAGTCTCCTATAGTTTTGATTTGCTATAAAAGACGAGTTTAACAGGTCATTCCTATTCTGAAGAGATTCTACTTAACCTCTGAAGTGCGCATGGGGGTAATTGGAAACGTCCCCCTGTGCTGACGTATTTGAGGTGTTTCCGTCACTAAAATATTCATTGTGCCATTAATAGCATTAATATTTATCCATATGCGCCTATTATGGGTTGATTATAAAGGTATTAACCTGAAACAACAATAAAACGAGTGAAAACAGCGTTTGGATGGTCAAAATCGGAGATATAGCCCGCGAGTTGTATAATGTATGGGTGAGGCAATCTGCTTTCCCGCCAATTTCCCCAAGGCCACTGAGACACAGTCGATCGATACTCTCTCTCTCTCTCTTGCACTCGCTTGCTATCAGTGATGACCACACCCTCCAATCGGATTTCTAATGTTAGCACGAAAATATACCTCAGAATAAGGGAATAACAGGGAAATAGGTGATAACTGAAGGAGAGGGAAAGTGGGGAAGGAGGGGAGGTAGAGGACTGAGATTTTGCATGGCCCAGGGGCCAAAAAAAAATAAAAAAATAAAAAAAAAAAAATATAAAAAAATATTTTTTTTTCGATGTCAAAAGTTGATTTTTATTTTCTCTGACTCTTAAGAGTCTTCCCGCAGTGCGCCGGGGGAACTCTTAAGAGTCTCCCCGCAGCTCCCGGGTTAAAGAGGGGTGACTCAGATAGGTGACCGATGTGCGAAAACGCTAATTTCGTCACATGAAAGATTAAGAGATTGATACACAATGTCCACCACCGTCTGCCTAGTGTTAATGAACATGGATGAATATGAGGATTTGAGATGACGAGTGATCCTGACTATCTCGTAAACCACAGAACTTCCCCAACTTATGACCAACCTGAGCTATTACCTCTAAAAATGCACAAACCGACTAAAGGGAAAGGGAAATGTATTTAAGCATCAGGAGTAATATAATAGTTAAGGCTAAAGATATCGTGACGTAAAGATAAATAATTAAATTTATGAATTTACTATGAACATTAGAAAACCCAATTCATATAATGAAGTGCAGAGATTAATCAGAAAAGATCCCGGTCAGGCCCCCAATATGTTACAACCCAAAGTTTGGAGAGACTAGTGGAACTAGCTTAGTTAAAGATTTGGCCCCGAAGGAGTCTAGAGGGTGACCTTTAGGTTGAACACAAAGACTGAACTTTAGTTTAAGGGTGTTCAGTATGGATAAGTACTTTGATTAATTTAGTACTTGTATTAAGGTAAAGTCTCTTTAAGAGTAGTTCTCGTATTTTAATATTTATTACTAAGATGATATTTTAATTTAAGAGTTGTTCTCGTATTTTAATCAGATTTCAAAGTAATCTTCTGAATCTTATATAGGGTTAATCTTCCTCACTTCATTTAATCATTAGGGTATAAATATATATGGATAAGAAAAGAATACAAATTTTTTGTTAATATAATAAAATCAAATTTAAGTAATATAACAAAACCATTATGTATTATATAATTATAATTTAAAGTTATAAAACAAAATAAAATAAATACAATGGTAATTAATATTAATGCAAAATATTTAATTTATACAAAATGAAAACAAAAAAGAAAATTAAAATATAAGTTATAGTCACGATATCTCCCGTAGTCAAACCGAAGGGGTTCCTGGAGTTTTAAAACAACGCTTTCTGGAAGCGATATTCCCGAGAACGTTGCACCGAGAAAGTCTAAGAAAACACTGACCCCACTCATTATTCCCGCCCCGTCATTGACTACGGTAGTTTTAATGTGACCAGAAAAGAAACATCCACCCCCTGGTGTTCATGAGCAGAGATAGCATTGAACTTTAATTTGAATTACATATTTATTGAGTGAGACTTCGAAACTCTGCTCGACCAAAATGAGAGGGATAGAAGTAAGAAGGATATTGGGATGCGAAGTTTCGGGCCTCTGTTGGTTTGGTTGCTTGAAGCCCCGACCCCGATCTCAGACTGGTTGATGCGTTTGAATGGTGGAAGTGAACCCGTACAGTCAGAGCCTATAGGCCCGTGACAATATATTATATATATATATATATATATATATATATATATATATATATATATATATATATATATATATATACTGTATGTATATATATATGTATATATATATATATATATATATATATATATATATATATATATATATACAGTATATACTGTATACCGGTGTATATATATATACTGTATATACAGTACAGTATATACATATATACCAATTGCAGTTTTTGCTTACTGTATAGTTCTGAGTTCAACAATAATTAAAACTAATCCATTCATATTGATAATAATTAAAGTAGGAAAGCTTCCGACCAATCAGGGCGCTCCTTTGTGTCAAACTTTTTGGGCCACAAACTTCCAAATTCCCGGCATGACCACCTGTGACCCTCCTACATCTACCTCATTTGCTCCTTGTACCAGATCTTCTACTTGCCTTTTGTCAGACAACTTAGTGCCAGCATCTGACTCCCGTAAGCCACTAAATGACAAAGGCAATCAACTTCCTGGCACTTACTTTGGTGAAGGAGAGCGAGAGAGGACTGAGACTAAACTGCAAGTCACGCTTGCTAAAGCACAATTGGCAGCGCGAAGCGGGGCAGCCAATTAGCGCGCCGGGCCCCCCTATAAAGGGAAGGGGACGAGAGCCGCTCGGGGTCAGAGGGGCACCACGCCTCGAGGAAGCAACACCTCTCCTCCCAGCCTCCCCCTCTCGTGCGGGCAAACCAGGAACCAAGTCGATCACCACAGTAGCCTTCCAGCCCACACAACAGTTTCAGTAGCAGAGCACCCGAGTCCTGCATCACTCTCACCAACCCGGAGGATACACCATCAGTATCCCTGGGCCTGTCGCCATATTGCATGCCTGCACACCCGCAGCCAGCAACTTCATCCAGGATGACAGGAGATGGTTAAGAGTGACAACCTCCCAGACCACTACTGGCCAGCTTTGAGGTGGTAGTGCAGCCAGAACGCCCACCACGAGCAACAGACTTTTAATCAGGACCCATATTGGGCCCGCAGAGGAACCAAGAAAAAGAGAGAGGGGAATTTGACTAATTCGGGGGATCTTCAATAAAAATATGTGTTCTTATAGAACAAAACGAAAAGATAAATTGACTTGACTAAGATATAGAATAAACGGATGATGTGTAATGTGTAACTAGTGTTTATTGATAGAAAGGGCTCCAAGCCATTAGCTACCAAGTATTTAGGATCTTATAGGAAGTTCTTTAACCCTTATTTAGCGGCGAGCAACATAAGTCGAGTTAAAAAAAGCTGGACTATGTGGCGGCGCTCGACATAGGTCGAGTGGCAATTTCAGCACGTAATGTGGCTGAGAGAGAGAGACAAGTGGTGGCAGGAGACTAGCGAGCGTATGACTGCTCCAGACCACCGCGGCGAACCTACTGACACAAATCTCAGCTCCCTCCTCCCTCTCTCACTCGCTACATACTCAATTATGTACCGAAACTACCGAATTACCTGCTTTTTGCACTCGCGTTGCACGGTTATTGCAAGAAAACTATCCATCATACAAGGATCGTTATGGTGTCATTCGAAAGCTCTGTTTATGCCCTTTCAGGTATAGGTACTTGTTTTACGTTCTGGGTCTTATTTAGGCATGAAAATGATCACGTAAACAGCCCTATTTTGGCTAAAAACACCCCGCTGTGCGGTACATATAATAAACCGCATAGGCCGCTCGTAAGGTGTTAATTAACGTAAGAGGGACAGAAATTAAATAACAACTATTGGGTTCAGGGGAAAATAGTGAATAGTTGTTTTAGAGATGAGCTTCAGCTAGGGTTATAGGAATTATATTGTAAGGACACACGTCCAGATTATATTGTAAGGACACACGTCCGAAATTATATTGCAAGGACACACGTCCGAATTATATTGAAGGGACACTAGTCCGAATATGTTTAACGTCACTTATCATTGATAAAGGAACTTCATGTTTAGTCTTGCTACCTCCTAGCTCGGTTGAGTGACCTTTAAGATTGGGCCTGATGGGGCGTCTTTTGAAATAGAAAGTAACGTAAGGGCATATCCGGCTCTTGAAGCTACCAGAAATATTGTCCGGGGAGCAATGTTGTATTCCGGTGTAATATTGTATTAACAAAGAGTTTATGTTCATGTGTAACGGACTACGCATTCGATGTTGTAAGAGAACCAAGAGTTAAAGATTATATCCTTTATAGAGAGTTAAACGGCCTACGAGCCAGTGTTGTATTCCGGTGTAATATTGTATTAACAAAGAGTTTATGTTCATGTGTAACGGACTACGCGTTCGGTGTTGTAAGGGAACTAAGAGTTAAAGATTATATCTTTGATAGAGAGTTAAACGGCCTACGGGCTAGTGTTGTATTCAGGCATACTATTGTATTGACAAAGCTTTTATATTCATGTGTAACGGACTACGCGTTCGGTGTTGTAAGGGAAATGTGAGTTAAAGATTATATCCTTTATAGAGAGTTAAATGGTCCACGGGCCAGTGTTGTATTCAGAGGGGCTATTGTATGAGCTGAGAGTGGTGTTCGTAACACCCGGGAAAAGGTTAGCCATTTGGGGGTTTCGGAAGCGGATATAGAAATATATATTATTTGTCCACTTGCATTTAGGATTAAGAAATTAGTAATAGAATGAGTCAGAGCAGCCCAGGTCTCTTAGAAGACATCGAAGGGCAAGGCGATCATTATAAATTCAGTCTGGTAACCTACGATGTATCTAAGTCGAAGCGAGGCATTACCTGAATAGCGGGCATCCGAATAGTATGTGCGAGAGCTCTTGGGTTCCAACGTACCATCTGTGACGCTCCTGCATAGTAGCCACGTGCGGGCAGGCGCGCGCGTCGGCTGCCCAGCCGTTTAGAAACCGGCTGGCGGCAGTCGGCTGGCCGGCTTTTCCTTAGTATATATCCTACGACAATGAAACTAATGTCTGGGATATTCTTATGTTGTTTCACAGCTTGAAGCTGCCCTTATTCTTAACCAACACATCTTAGTATATTTTATTCTCGATAGTTGATTGTTTCATTATAATATATAAGATGTAAGTCTAGTGAGAGTGGGAGGAGACGAGAGAGAGAGAGAGAGCGAGCGAGCAGGGTGGGGGAGGTGATGTTGCTTTTCCTCCTCCCTCCTCCCTCCCGGAGGAGTTGGTCGCCGCGTGGTCTTTTCTCTCGGTTTTGATTGGCTGGTCGTTCCTGGCGCCTTCTGCAGGCCTGCTGCCGGGTGACGTAGCGGCCTGTGATTGGCTGACCACCGTGCCTTTGTGTGGGATCCTGGAGGGGTCCAGAGGAGCTATTCTCCTCAGAGCTCACCTCACTGTCGTACCCTTCGGACCCCCTTGATATCTAACCCTCTCAACCCCACTTAGAAACTTTCTCTCTTACTTTGTATACCTTCTTTCCACAACTTCACCAGTCTATTTAATTACCCCATCCCCTTGATAGACCTTATATCTATCATTGTATTAACGACGAGCTCTCAGATAACTAGATAGGATTTTGGGCCTTATGCAGAGATATAATTGTTAATGAGACCTAGGAAGCTTTTTTGTTGTCTCGTATTTGGTGGTTTCATGCTTGCTAGTGTGTTCTTGTGGCAGGTGAGCAGGGGCTAGGCCGGAGGGGGGGCTTTTTGCGATTCTTTAAGTAAAGTCTGCTGGTGCAAGTCCTGTGGACCTGCACGACTTTACTAGGATACCCGTCGGAGTCTGGGGGCATTTTCTTGTCTGTGTGCCTGTGTGTCTAGTGTTGTGTTGTGTGAGGGCCCTTGCCTAGTCCATTCAGCACTGCGCTAGCACGTCTTGCGTTTGTTTTAGGGTCACCAGGAGAGAGTCAGATACTTGGGATCTGAGTCTCTCAAGAGAGCACTCTTTCAATTAGAGTAACTTGGCGCACAGACTTGGGAACGTCCCTAGGCTAGAGCAGGTGGCTCAGCCCGAGTATCCGAAGCCTATATCATTCCGGCTAGACCTCTGCCACCTGGCAGATTAACAGCTAGCGGTTTATTATATCTGTATGCTTGTTATTGGGCCACAGTTTACCGTCTTTGTGAGCATTGTGAGTCAGGGTGTGGCTTAGAGACTCTGTCCGAGCAGGCTTGCCTGACTAAGAGTGAGAAGCACACCTGAATGTGGTTATGTTGCGAGTTGCTGCCTTTATTTAATTATACCTATGCCATTATACACTGTATGGCCTATCACTAGTATTTATTCCTGCTTATGAGTTAAGAGTTCTCTAAATCCGTAACTTACTTTCTTTGCTAAGCATCAGATCCTACAGTAGCCGCATGCAGTTTAGAAACCTGCATCTTGTCTACCTGTACGATGTTTTGAGGACTGTTTGCTTTCACCTTCTTTCACGCAGGGGTGATTAGTTGTATTAATTAACGTAACGTTAAATGTACTTTCTTCTAGTTTGTTATTAAATTGTTTCTGCAATTTAATTCCGTTATCTATCTTTTCCTTGAAGCTTTAAGTCAACTTAATTGTGTGATCTTTTATATAGCCTGCTTGACTATCAGCAGTCTATAGTGCGTGCACCCTGTAACCGAGTCATAGGATACCTTGTTGTCCAGGCAGGACTCTTGACGGTTTAGGGTGGTTTGTTGCCTGGGTTTATAGATAAGGGTGGGATCTAGCGTTTTTCGTTGTTGCTTGTTGCCGCATACCTAGTCCAATAGAAAGAGCCCAGTGTTTATATATCCCAGGACGTAACAAATGGCGACCTTGCATAGGATTTACTGAACAGAGGAATATAGTGGTCATTTGTTTTGAGATTCCTTATGATTAAAGGAATACAGTGGACATAGAGTTTTTTTTGGAGCAACCAATATAACACATTAAAGACTTCAAATAACATTAGTATATACATACTTGCATAGGAGATAAGGCACATTCTATAACCGTGATAATTACTGCAGTACACAAACATGTCTAATACATCAGAACACAGTGGTGGGTCAGGTCACGATACAGGCTCGGAGGGAGAAAGACCTGTGGAGTGGCTAGTCGATAGCGAGGAGGGTGCTAGAAGATTTTTAGAGGTGCCCCTTACTGCTGCCAGGGTGTTGAAGCTGAATAAGTATGGCTTAAAGTGTGTGGCAGGTCTTCAGGGTCACCAGGGTTTAAGTGGCATGAGGAAAGATCAGCAGAGGACTTTGATATTGGGTTTAGAAGGGAGATACCTGGGTGGAGAGGCGACTGGGGGCCCCGGTCCCCAGCCCCCCCTCCACTCTACCCCCATATCAAACGTCAGGGTGCCTGAATTTAGTACATACCCCCAAGTTGATGGTCAATGGCAGTGTGGAATTCAATCACAGGGACCCTCCCCATTAAATGCATCTTCCCCTCCTCAAGGGTTGACTCCAGATTTGTTGTTTCGGCTTGAGATGGCCAAGGTTGAGGCTGCTAGAGCTCAGGTTGAGGCCGTCGAAAGACAGGTTAGTGTGCAGGCTGAGGTTGCTAGAGCTCAGGTTGAGGCTACCGAACGACAGGCTAGTGTGCAGGCTGAGGCTGCAGAGAGAACAGCTATACGAGAGGCTGAACTGCAGGCAGAGTCTACTAGGTATCGGGCTGACAGGGAGCTGGAGAGATCTCGAGTGGAGGTAACAGGGCGAAATATTGGGGGAGGTAATAGACATCGGGACCAATCATTGTCGCACCTGCTTAAACTAGTTCCTGTGTTTGATGAATCATGTGTAACTGAGTTTTTTATGCGATTTGAGAAGAAGTGTCAGGAACACCAGTGGCCTCAGGAAAAGTGGGCAGCATTAGTTTCATCAAGACTCCTAGGAAAGGGGCTAAAAGCGTATGATGCACTACCTTTAGAGTCCTGTGTAGTTTATGATGAGCTAAAGAAGGCTGTGCTACGGGCCTATGAGTTACAACCAGAAACTTACCGCTTGAAGTTTCGGGGTGTTACTAGGGGCAAGGATAGTACCTTCCTAGAACACGCCCGGGACTTGTCTGATGCACTACGACATTGGCTGCGTTCTGAGAGGGCAGCTACTTTTGAGGAGTTGAGGGAGCTGGTTCTCTTGGAGCAGTTCTTTAAGTGCACAGGCGGGGACTTAACATTAAATATAAAGGAAAAAAATCCTAGAACTCTCCAGGAGGCAGCAGAAATGGCTGACATCCGACTGTCATTAATTCGAGGGTGCGAAGCAGCAGCTAGGAGTGAGTCGGGTGCAAAGGATCGTACCCCTCCCCCTCCCAAGAATTTTGATACACATAAATACACAAAACCATGTAGCACTGACAATAAAACTGAACATAAACCAAATACCGTCCCGTATAAGAAGTCTAATGGTACCTCCCACTCTGAACGGAAACCAAAGAGTAAAGAGTGCTTTGCATGTCACCAGGAGGGTCACTTTGTAAATGCTTGTCTGAACAAGCCACCAAACAAGGTTGTGTCATTGGTCCGCAGCATTGGGGTGTCGCCTATATCTTCTGAGTTTGCCAAGGGTAGTTCGTCAGAGGTTGGGACACAGCCTGTGTACAAGAGTCCGGAAGGCTCGAACCCTGTCCGCGACGTCTTTGGGGGTCATAGAGGGCATGGTTTTGTGAGGTGGGCTGGCGAAAGGCGAGGAGTTAAGCTATTGCGTGATACTGGGGCTTCTCAGACCTTGTTAAGGAACTTTACTGGTAGACCGATTAACGCTGCTCGGGTGGTGGTAGTTCAGGGGATCAATGCTACGAAGTCCTACCCGCTGGTGAGGATGGAGCTGGAGGTGGGTGGTGTGGCGAAGGAACTGGATGTCGGAATTGTAGAGAACTTGCCTGTTGGGGGCGTCGACCTCCTCCTCGGCAACGACTTTGCGGTGCCTGCTCCTAAGGTTTCACCCTTGGTCGTTGCCGAGAAGGCGGCCGACGATAGTAGGGAGGAACAGGAGTGGGTTGAGAAGTGTAGCGTACAAACCATGGCGGGTGTTGTGATGCGTTCTCAGACATCCGGAGCCTTGCAGCCACCGCCTCAGTCTATCAAACCGCGGAGGAAAGGTCACAAGAAAACGGGAAGTGTTGGTCAATTGGAGAGTTTTGAGCCGGCAGTGTTTCTTGGTGACTCATTATTGGCACCTATGTTAGAGTCTGGAGAGGCCCCAGGACCTGTCACAGCTAGTGAGGAGGTAGGGCAGGAAGAGACTCCGAGGCAGCAACGTTACACACGGAGAGAAAAAAGGGTTGCTCAGTTTGATATTGGGGGAGGACTTGGGTTGCTTCGGAAGCATCTAGACAGGTTGGTTCCCTCAGATATTTGTAAACTGCAGTTGGAGGATCCGGAAGTTCAGAAGTGTGGTAATGGTGCTGTCGAGATCAAACACGAGGACGGGGAAACATGTCATGTGAACCTGTTGGAGGAGTTTGTGAGGCAACCACCTGAGCAGCCTACTGTCCCTGCGTTGGTCTGCAGCGGCCAAGGTGGAGAAGGAGAGGGGGGCAGTAGGGCACAGGTGGAGGAGAGTAGGGATTGTCATGTCTCGGCGGAGCAGTGGGCGGGGGACACGAGTCTGGTGGCTGTGGAAGCGCTAGAGCTCCTGCCTGAGCAGCAGTGTGCAGCACTCCAGCACCAGCTCGGTTCATACCCCACTGGTCGTGCCGAGCCCCTGAGTCTCACAACTCGGGCAGTGCAAGATGTTCCGCGGGCAGGTCACGGGAATGTTGAAAGACCGTTAGCCTCGTTGTTTCGGTGGTTCAAGGTGGGCGACGAGGCTTTGGCATGGTTGCCAGGTCAGGGTCGACCCATGGCTGCCAAGGGTGGTGGTCAAAAGGAGGACTTTGAGCAGATTGGTGAGGTTGGCTGTGGCATAGAAGTGCCCAGTCGTCGCATAGCCTCCCAATGCTGCTCTAGTCAATTGCAACAGCCCTACCATAGACCGACTGTATCTGGCCATGTCGCTAAAAGTGGTGATGCTGCACAGGCAGATGTAGTCGTAAGGAATGCGGGGGTGTGGATGTACGGTATCGGCGGGGAAGCCTTCGCAATAATGAACTATGGGAGTGACTGCACAGGTGGTACTGATTGTCCCTCTCATGACCTGGCTGTTCTAGGGACGAAGGTGGAGAAGGAGGGAGACTTCAGGTTAGAAGCTGCGGTCTCGGCTGGGTTGTGGAAGGGCACTAGGATTGTTATTCTGCGAGATAAGTTGTTTACTAGGCTGTGGCAGTGCCTCCGCATGTTTGTTGGTTCTCCAGGCCTGATGTATGGGGTAGAATCCGACATGCAGGCTGGAGATAGTGCAAGGCTCAGTTTAATTCCCTACCGAATAAATCCTGCTCGACAGCCTGTGGTGCAAGCAGAGCTGGATTACGTGTTGACGAAGGGTCTGAGGGATAAGGAATGTCGTGAGTGGTCGTTGCCTGTAACTTTGCAACCTGTTATAAGTGGCAAGATCAGTGAGTGTGTTGATTGCGAGAGTGTGTGTGCATTATCCCTGACAGACGCCTATACCTTATCGAGAGTTGACGACACCATAGACCGCCTCGGGGCTGCATCGCCTATCACGAAGGTAGAACTAGTGAAAGGTTATTGGCAGGCCCCGTTGCCGGAAAGAGCGAAGATAAATGCCAGTCTTGTGATGAACTGGGCAGTTTATCAGTGCCAGGTGTTGTTTTGCTGCCGGGACACAAGTTGGATGTGTGGCATGCTAAGGGCACTGATAATGTTTTGGCTGATTGCTTGTCACGGGAGGGTTTGGTTGCAGGAGAACCCTCGCCGTTCAGTCAGTGTGTGTTGAGAGTGGAGGAAAATAGGCTGTCACTGTAGTTCAGCCGAAAAAAACAAATTAAAAAGAAAAAACCTTATAAAAACTCTTTATTTTTATAGCGTGTAGAATTTTGTATAAGATGTTGTAGCAGTATCTAAGTTGAATGTTTCCGCTTATTGTCGCTAAGTTAGTTGAACTTGCTCGGTGGAGTGCAACAGTCTTTATTTTTTTTATATATAGTGTCTTGTGTCGCAACAGTGTGTGGTACTATGAGAAGCTTTCTGTTAGATATGAAGAACTTAGTCAAGTGTCTTATATCTTGGGGGAGGTGTGACGCTCCTGCATAGTAGCCACGTGCGGGCAGGCACGCGCGTCGGCTGCCCAGCCGTTTAGAAACCGGCTGGCGGCAGTCGGCTGGCCGGCTTTTCCTTAGTATATATCCTACGACAATGTAACTAATGTCTGGGATATTCTTATATTGTTTCACAGCTTGAAGCTGCCCTTATTCTTAACCAACACATCTTAGTATATTTTATTCTCGATAGTTGATTGTTTCATTATAATATATAAGATGTAAGTCTAGTGAGAGTGGGAGGAGACGAGAGAGAGAGAGAGCGAGCGAGCAGGGTGGGGGAGGTGGTGTTGCTTTTCCTCCTCCCTCCTCCCTCCCGGAGGAGTTGGTCGCCGCGTGGTCTTTTCTCTCGGTTTCTAAATGATCTGTAGGCGAAGTTACTCATTTGAATACACACTAGATAATTAAATTCATCTAATTAATCCTGCATGTAATTCCAATCAAAGGCTTGGCAGGGCTGAGCTGAAAAGTCATATCCCACTTGCACTATAGGCTACAATTCTATTTACATTTACTTCGACTTCACAAATTTGCCATTTTCTTAATTGCCTGCAGTATTTCATTCTATATAATGAACCTTATAAAATATACACCCTCGTTTTAATTCCCTGAGCAGTCTTTGATCTCTTTGATCTCTCTCTCTCTCTCTCTCTCTCTATATATATATATATATATATATATATATATATATATATATATATATATATATATATATATATAACCTGCATCCATTACTATGTTTGTTTTGTGTTAATTTATTTATTATAGTATGCGCACAGTCTTCAAAATAACCTACCTCATTTAAATGAGTCATGTCTAACTGTAAAATTACTGTCTTCATAATTATGTATTTATAGGACATGGTAAATTAGACTACATTGACTAATATTTAAGTTGGCGCCTTTCATCTCGACAACATTAATCCAGACAACTGTATTGCTCAAATGAACCTCAGATGTAGAGTGTACTATCTAATAACTAAATCCTGGCCTATTATGAACCCTCGAAAAAGAAAAAGAACATCAGGAATTGTAAACAAATATAAGATCCAATTAATTTCGGGATAGCTTCGAAAACTTAAAGCCACGTATAATGTCTTAGAGTAATGAAACCTCAATTTGCATATAAGTGAACAATGCTTAAGGAGATTAAATTCAGTCCAAGGTAGCCTCGAAAAAGAAAGGCTATTATTTGTGTCATATATTGTACAAAATCGCCTAAACACAAGTAGCTATAGAGTACATTAGGACACTCGATGTAAAGATATCAGTACCATATGGTTATAAAGAGCAATACATAGAACACTAATGGACCACTGGCTACAAAAATGGCCCAGTGAACTGGATACTAAATCTTCATGTTCAAAATACAAATTATACAAAACCATATATAAATACCAACTTTATCTGTCAATGAATAGAGATATTCGTATAGATGTTACAAGGTTTAGAACAAAAACTAATGGATTGCCAATAGTCAAAGAAAGATATAATGGTATTCCAAGGGAAAATATAATTATGTACTATTTGTGAACTAGGTGCTCTTGGTGTTGAAAACCACATATTGTTTGAATGTACTATGGATAGACTTAATCAGACATAGACATTTACATATCCCAAATTACTATAGATCTAGACCTAGTATGTAAAAATGAGTATGTACAAACTGAGAAAACCAAAACAATTAAGAACCTTTCATTATTTTAAGAAAGGTATTAACATTATATAGGAAATATTACTGTTTTAATGTAAACAAATATACATTGCGATAAACTATGTACTATATTTTACTATTTAACAGTAATATTAGCTAGTGCATTGTGCTCCACACTTTTGTATACGGTAAGTCCGAGTTTAATAACAACATAATATTATATATTATTATAATATGTAATAATTGACAATTAACATTAATCTATATTTTTATTAATTTCACCACAACACCAAACACCTCCAAGGAAATTAATGAAAACCTATAATTATGTGATCCACCGGGATTCGAACCTGGGTTATCACACACATATTTTTAAACACTCTAACCATTACACCACCAGGACGGTTAAATATATAAAATAAATCAGGAAAACAAACAACCTAGGACATTATTTTAGAAGTAAGGGTGTCATAAGTATACACTAATATGTGTATGGTTTTACTGCAGGTGTGGGTTAAGCTCACACGGGAGCTTTTTTAGTCAACATTCGATGATTAAAATTTGTATGGCAACATTTCTGGATTATTTTGCACTGGTATCGGAGACTAGACTGATAATAGATGAATTTAGGTGACAGGAATATTTTAAATGTTGCCCTCATAAGCTGCCAGACCAGTGTTGAGGATAAATGTTGAGGGAAAAAGCGCTCGTGTGATACCGGCTTTACCATGACGACAAAGGGGAATATATTGCTGGTGTATTAAATCCCGTGGGGATAATGACGCGATTTTATTCAGATTAGGAAGGGTATATATGGAAAGTCAGCGGGTTAATTGAGATAGTCTTTACCCTTATCATTCCCACAGATCCTTTCTAAGCTGTATACAATCGTCTAATGATAGCCAGAATAAACGCATCATGATCCTCAAGAGGTTAATATGTAGGTAGTAGGCGTAGATAAGCTGTGATCTGAAGGGCAAACATCCAACACTAAATTATTTTAGTACATTTAATTATTCTTTTGATGTATATATATATATATATATATATATATATATATATATATATATATGCATTATATATTCATGGACATAATTATACAGTTTATATACCCGATTCACAAAATAGTATATATATGTACTGTATATATATTATATATATACTGTATATATATATATATATATATATATATATACTATTTTGTGAATCGGGTTTATAAACTGTATATTTCCATGAATATATAATGTACATTGTTAACTCAGAAACAGGTTTGCTACAATTTTTCCAGCAACGTACAGTTGTGGACAGATGAAACAGATACAGCCTTGGTCTGTCCAGGACCTCACTAGAGGGCAGCACAATTAGTGCCCATACATTATCTGGTAACAGTGATGGTGTGGAGGTAGGAGGTGAAGGTATGGGGTGGAGGAAGGGAGGCGAGGGAGGGGGAAGGAGGGTACAGGAGTGGTAGGGGTAACCAGTGGCGAGGTGGGAGCAGGTGGGGGTGGAGGGAAGTGGCTGACCAAATACTTTCTGTGAAAGAATGATTCATTTTGTGTTTTGATCATTATGTGGGATTATGATTGCGAAATATTGGAGTCGTGAGGTGTGTGTAGCATAATAAACGCGCTACAGGCTGCTAACCTGCTATTGTTATCTCTCTCTCTTTCTCTCTCTCTCTCTGTCTCGCTCTCTCTCCATATACAATATATATGTGACATATAGGCATTCAAATATATGATATCTTAAATCTTTAATGTAGTACTACTTCATGTTTGTTCTCTGCTTAGAGAGCCTACTGAGTTATGATATCGGGAATGTGGTATTGTTCAAACATGGGAGCGTCAGATACAACTGAACTACCGGTTGGTTACCTAACAAGGGGAATTTAGTAATTGTTATTATTTGTCAGTTGGTGAGTCAGTCAAACTTTCAATATTATAGTTAGTGTTTCAGCATAATGGTGAGTGTATAGGTCATAGTAGTAACGAAAGTATGTAATGCATATATGGTGTATATAATACGGTCTCAATGACACGCCAATTAAAGTGTTTTCCAAGTGTACCGGAGGTGTTATCAGTGTTGACATTGCCACGGGTATATAATCGGTATATTATACGTCCATAAGAATTTAAACAATATAATATTATACATGAATAAAACATTATTCAATGTATCTATAAATAATATATTTGTATTAATATAACTCCAAAGCAGTAACCAGGAAACAAAGGATGACTAATGTATATTTACATGGCAATACGCCTGTTCAAGAAAAGCAACCATTTATATATAATGTGTCGATACAATCCTCAAAGTTTCCGTATAGAGGCGCAAAAGACCATGTTATATAATCATATCCCCACATTGAAAACTAAGTTATATTTATTGGTCAAACATCTTGGTAGATATGCTCAACAATAATGACGCAAGGGTTATGTAAGCTTAGTTAATATCAAATGAAAACACGATTATGCAGAACCTTTCCGGTATAACAGGTATTATGCAGAACCTTTCCGGTATACCAGGTATTATGCAGAACCTTTCCGGTATACCAGGTATTTGTTGTTACGTTTTGACGGCATCAGTAGAAGTTAAAGCGTTACATGAGATAGCGTTAGGGCCATTCCTTGCTACGGGTTCTAAGCTGTATACAATTGGTTAGTGCCTCAGAGATATGAGGATACGCTTCTTCACTTATTATGGCATATAGTTCATATAATAAAGTTCATTAATTTTTGTAGTTGGAGGAATAATTGATATAGGCATTACCGATTATATAGATAAATATCATTCCAAAACTGGAACATCCTATAATTCATTATCGTGAAATTAAAGTGAAAAAGCTTACACATATTAACCCTTATTTAGCGGGCTAGGTGGTCTATTTGACCGTAGCACCCAGCGGGGTGTTTTTACCCTAAATAGGGTTGTTTATGTGATAATGTTCATGCCTAAATAAGACCCAGAGCATAACAAAAGTATCTATGCCTGAAAGGGCATAAAGAGAGCTTTCCAATGACACACCAACCATCCTTGTACGACCACTGGTTCTCTTGCAACGATCGCGCAACACGAGTGCAAAAACCATGTAATTAGGTACTTTCCCTACATAATTCCCTGTGTAGCGAGTGCGAGAGGGTAGAGGAGGGTGGGATTTATGTCAGTAGGTCAGCCGCGGTGGTCTGGAGCAGTCATACGCTTTCTACGCTCCTCTCACCACTCATCTCTCTCTCTCTCAGCAACATTACGTGGTGAAAATGGCACACAACATAAGTTGTGAACCGCCACTTAGTCCATATTTATTTCACACGACATAAGTTGCACACCGCCAATTAAGGGTTAAGGAAGGGTTGGGAATACATTAAAATTAAAATACTGAATAGGATTGGATTAATTATGGTGAGCAAAGATGCATGGTATATACAACTAGTAAAACGAAAATATTGCATGTGCTACTTTATGATAATTATATACATATATATGTGTTTAAGATAATTAGAGAAATTCATAATATCATGACATAGGCAAAAGTAGACTCCGAATGTTTGAGATATAGCTACTAACAATCTAGAGAAAGATGAACCAGGAGAGATACATAAAGCTTCATAAATTAACTTTAACAGATTACAGAAAACAGGAAGAGATTAAAGGCGCAATAGAGAAATGGGAGCAACGAATTATCAGTCCTCATTAATCATTTAATCCCGTTCTCAAAAAAACAGGGTGAATTTTAATTTATGTGAATATATGACCTGTGAGTTTGTATATTTAACAGTAAATTGTGAATAACATAAAGCTTAACAACAAGGTCAGTATCTAAAAGATGATTGAAAAGGAGGAGTTGCAGCATTTCCGTTTTTATTGTTGTCAGAATTGTTGTACGAAAAAACACACTTGGTATGGAATATATACACATATATTTAATTTATGGGGCTTTCAAACTATTGCACGTAACATAACATTTCTTAATTCAATATTTCTCTAGGTTACCAATAATACAATCTTGACAAATATTGTCAATCAATAATATAAGGTCCATTGATTTCTTAATATATTTAGTTACAAACCGACTTTACAATAGTATTATTGGTAACTCTAGATTTTATACATCCTTATTAACCAATAAAGAGGGTAATCTTAATCTTACTAAATAATTGACTCACACAAAACCTGTAGAGCGAGACTGAAATAAAAGCAGAGGTCATTGTAGGCCTATAGTTAGTAGATAATTTGTCTATGTGAGCTACTGAGATAAAAGGCAGAACTGCCTGTGACGAGTGCCTTCCTCATAGTTGAAAGAGTGACAGGGCCAAAATCAAGGAATGTTCGAGCCAAAATACCTGGACACACAGAGTTTAAAGTAATTAAAGTTATAGGATGAGGGGAAAATGGATTCAGGGTAGAGCGTTCCAGAGCTCAGCTGTTGAATAGGAGAAAGATTGGGAATATCGTTTCACTATTGGGTTGGAAACTTGCAAAGAGTAGGGATGGGATTGTGTTGGAAGACGGGTTCTACGTACTCTTCGCAGAGGAGGTGATATACATTGAGAGAGGGTGAGGAACACTGATTATTGTAATATCGGTAGAATAGCGAGAGAGATGCAACGTTGCGGCAAAGAGAGAGAGATCGCAGAGAGTCAGGGAGTGGACGTGAGATAATGAGACAAAAGGTTTTCTTTTCTACTTTGTCAAGAAATGCTGTGTGAGAGGATCTCCCCACACATGTGAACAATACTCAATACATGGACACACTGTGCCTCTGTACAGAACAAGAAGCTGTGCCGGGGTAAAGGGGAGGTGTGGCGGAGTGGTCTTGCCACTGGACTGGTAATCCAATGGACCCGGGTTCGAATCCCAATATGTCAATGGGAAGTTATTATTGGGATGGAATTTGTGCTGAACCTAGTATCAGTGCATTACCACAGCACACCGAAATGCCAACAAAATACCCTCATTGTTCCCTGATTAAATAGCATTGTATGAATATTCCCATATTCAGAAATATGCTACAGGGGGGCAATGCCTAGTGAGTTAATTGCTCAATAGGTGGCGTTCTGAGAGTGAGGGTCCGAGTGTGAGTGATGAGACTGTGAAGCGCAGAGGCGAGGCGGCTTAAGAGATGGAGTTGCTTCGAGCCGTGAAGCTTCGCATGTCTCACTCCCTAGACTGGAGCAAGACCTCACGGGCCTCACCGTGTTCAGCGGTAGAGTGTAAAGGCTATCAGCCTATGCCCGAGAGGGAGTAGTTGGAATATAGAAAAAAAAAAAAAAAAAAACCCGGAGGCGATTGAGCATACCCAGCTTCTGGAAAGCTGTTTTAGCAAGGGTGGTAATATGATCTTTCCAAGTGAGATCAGGAGAAAAGGAGACACCGAGAATACTGAGAGAAGATGAAGGGTTGATTTGTGTATTGTTGAAGTATAAGGGAAAGTCCTGTGGAAGTTCTTGATGGGTAGATAAATGGAGAAATGGGTTTTGGAAGCACCAAAAGCAACAATATATTTTCTGCCCCAAGTGGGAATTGTTGATATGTCAGAAGATAAGTGTTTTATGGCATCGTCACGTCACGTGACTTTTTGAGAGATTGATTGCTGGGGGGGTTCTGAAAAAAAACTAGTTGAATAGTGTAAGATAGAGTCATTAGCATATGAATATATAGCTGATAGTTGACAGGTTGAGGAAGTGAAAGATGGCCGTCCACAACTGCAGCTATGGAACGGCCAGGAAGAGAAATAGAGATAAAGGCACAAATTGAGGGATAAACACTATAGGTGGGTAGTTTAGAAGTTAAGAGATTTGTACCAGACTTCATTAAAGGACTTAGATAATTATGTCTAACACAATAGAAAAGGTTTCACCGAAACCATGAAAGGAGGATGACCAAAAGTTAGTAAGATATGAATAAGATATGAAAGAAGATCACCAGTAGAGCGACCTCTAAGGAAGCCATACTGGCGATCTGAAAGTAGATTATATGGGCAGAGAGATGCTTATGAAATTTCGAAGTAAGAAAAGTTTCCAAACCTTTGGAGATGCAAGAAATGAGAGCAATTGGATGATAGTTGGAGGGTTGAGAGCGATCATCCCGTAATGGGATAGGTTGAATGAGAGCAAACTTCCAGCAAGAAGGAAAGACATTAGAGGAGAGACAGAGACGAAAGAGTTTGCCTAGGCAGGGAGTCAGCACGGAAGCACAGTTTTTTTTAGTACAACAGGAGGAACACCATCACGCCTTCTTAATATTAAGCCCAGAGAGGGTAGAGAGCACATATTTAAAAGAGATTAGGATAATTTATTAGGTATAAGTTGGAGAGGGAGGAATAACATCAGTATCATCCAAAGTGGAGTTTTTAGCGAAAGTTTGGGTGAAGAGTTTAGTTTTGTCAGAGGAAGAAGTGACGGCAGTGCCGTCAGAGTGGAAAAGGGGAGGGAAAGACGAAGAAGAACAATTGGTGGAGAGGTTTTTGGCTAGATACCAGAAAGCTTGGGAAGAGCTTAGAGTTGGATACTTCAGCGAGAGGTAATTACCTGACCAAGATTCGAAACCACTCATTCCAGGTATATTTGGAAGAGCTGGGCACCATAACCACTCGGCCATGAGCATATGACTGAGTGCTTATGGTGCTCAGCTCTTCCAAATATACCTGGAGTGAGTGGGTTCGAATCCTAGTCAAGATACTTCTCTCCCAACCTGTCCAACATTTTCATTAGATATTGGATAGTTCAGTGCATTTAATATAGAATCGATGAAAGAGTGTTTGGTGAGTGAAAAAACATATATGGCTTAATTCTGGGCAGAAACATAGGAAGAATAAGATTCTTGGGTTCAATGTTATTTTAATACCACAAATTTTTTTGATATATTTGAAGATAAATATTGAATCTATATGCTCTAAAGATCATAAGAACATTTGTTTTAACCCTCGACAAAACCTAATAAAAAAAGTATGGTACTAAAATGTCTTTATCTTAACAAGGTTGTCATTACGGTACTTCCAGTTATCGATAGCTCTAACGATCATATGAAAATGTGTTAAACCCTCGGAAAACCCTAATATAAAAGTATGGTACTAAAATGTAATTTTCGTAACAATGTTGTCAATACGGTACTTTCCTGTTATCAATGTACAATCAAAGCTGAAGATTGCAGACGAAACACCGTATACTTCATTGACTTTTCTTTCAACTTCGTATAATCGACAGGCAATTTATTTTTTATTTACTAAGGGAATAGTACTCGACCAGTGGGGGTGTGGGAGGCAGCAGCCCCCACCCATAATACTAGGTTAGGTTAGGCTAATGTCTTTTCAAATCACTATGGGAGCGTGTCTCAACATCGATCGACAACAGGCCTAATGGGGAAAATGGGTTTTCCCGAAATTTCTAATTAATTACAAACACTATATATTGATGCATTTGAACCATTTTTTGTTCAAACACTCGGAAAATTTGTGGTATTAAAATAAAAAAAATCCGATTCTTGATTTTGAAGGTGTCGGTACCGTTTGAATGCTTCATCCTTATTGCGGACAGAAGTAGAACAAGCGTGAGTAAATCAAGTTTTGTTTACATTAGTCTGAGGGAAAGAAAATTTAATGTATGCCTCCATGCCCGGGAGGATTACCAAGGTAATGAGTTCAGCACTCTCCAAGGGTCCCCGGCAACGGAAGCAAAAGTTATTCTGTGGGAAATAAGTACTACCGAAAGCCTCCTAGTCGGCAGTGCCAGAGGCCCAATGTGCTACAAGTGCCGCCGGCTGGTGTTACGACCGGCACTACGAAATAAACAAGGGCACTTAACACCTTACGAGCGGCCTATGCGGTTTATTTATATGTACCGCACAGCGGGGTGTTTTTAGCCAAAATAGGGCTGTTTACGTGATCATTTTCATGCCTAAATAAGACCCAGAACGTAAAACAAGTACCTATCCCTGAAATGGCATAAACAGAGCTTTCGAATGACACCATAACGATCCTTGTATGTGATAGTTTTCTTGCAATAACCGTGCACGCGAGTGCAAAAAGGTAATCGGTAGTTTCGGTACATAATTGAGTATGTAGCGAGAGAGAGGAGGGAGCTGAGATTTGTGTCAGTAGGTTCGCCGCGGTGGTCTGGAGCAGTCATACGCTCGCTAGTCTCCTGCCACCACTTGTCTCTCTCTCTCAGCCACATTACGTGCTGAAATTGCCACTCGACCTATGTCGAGCGCCGCCACATAGTCCAGCTTTATTTAACTCGACTTATGTTGCTCGCCGCTAATTAAGGGTTAATAATGGACTAGATGATAGGCTATATCTGCAACAACGGTACGCTAATTCCAAATCCTCGAACTATTACGCCGGTGAACAAAACACTTAAACCCTCCAGAGTTAATCTACTGGATAACGGGGTATCAATTAACTGGGTTTTAGTGCACTTCTGCAAAGGCTTTCCGGTGACGGCAAAGCCTACTCACAACAGGAGTACTTTACGTTAATAAAATGCTCTTAAGTAATAACAATGCTTAAATAAACTATAAAAAGATTTAATAAAGGAGAAAATGCTTACGTTAACTTTAGTGTGAGTCTGTACTCAACACTAAACTCTTCAATGCTCTATGAAAGCACTGAAAGTCTAGTCCTACAGCAAACAGATATGGAATCTTCTGAAAACGTCTGATGCTCTAAGATGCTCGTTAATATAGAACAGAAATAATGCAGGGGCAGGACACCAAAGTGTGTATCTTAAATACACCAATAAGTAGGATACATTATATATAACAAGGGAGTGCAACAACTCTGTGACAGCCCTAATAATAGCCACTCAAAACAGTACTTCCGTAGCCAAAGTAACAGCCATACTGGGTTGTGCACCAAGCATCAACCTAGGCTAAAATAATATGTGAATTCCTTAAAGTTAATAAACACAATGCTGTCTTTATTACTAATAAAGTCTAGCAGCGGCAAAAAAGGTACCAGGAGGCTAGGCAGAGCGCAAGCATGCTCGTAGCCTACTGTCTCCCCTTGAACAGATTTCCCTTTTGTTACATTAAGTGACTAGGAGGCTCTCTTGGTAAGTCCAGATCTCAAGTATCTGGTCTTACCCTGGCGCTCCACAAAGGTCAACACAATGAGGTAGCGAGCATACAAGAAAGTGTAGGCAAAAGCCCTTCGCTTGTATATTGCTACACTCGCAAAGGAGAAATATGCACAAGGGTTACAGGCACCTAGCTCCGTCGAAGTCGTACAGGCTCTGACTTGCCATGTACATAACTCAGACAACAACTAAAGATACCCTCCACTGTCTAGCATTAAATAGTAACAAAGAACAACTCAATAATTAGAAGCACCCAATGATAATATGACTCATGTGACTATGACTAATAATCCCTAAAGCTAGTGCAATACATATATGTGAGAACTGGTGCTGGTAATACGACTGGCCGACTATGGAAGTCGTATGCAGGACCAGAAGGGATAAGTAATTGAATAAAGGTGAGAAGTAATGGAAAAGAAGAAGTTCAGAGAGAGAAACAGTAGTACAGGGGGTTAGATTGGGGGACAGATTGCAAGGGACGTCTAGGACCAAGCACGCTATGCCAAGCTCTAAGGAGATACGCGGCGAGGACCCCCCCAGCACCAACACTAGGACAGCGGCACCCAATCACAGACCACTACTTCATGAAAAGCAAGCGTCCTAGGACGCGCCAGGCCCGCCAGCCAATCAAGGGCGTGGGAAAGCCCGCGCGAGAGAGGGAGGCACACGTACATACACACGCACATAATACAACCTGGCTGCCTACCTCGCTCTTTCTCCTTAAATTCACACTGCATATCTTATACTCTATTACTGATATAAAATACTTCCATGTGTCACAGACAAGAACAAAGACCACCACTGATCTGGCTGTGACTACATGAATACTAGGAAAGAAAGAACATCGTTCTACGATTATTATAGCCCATTCCACTGCCCTGGCGAGCGCTAGCGAGTACGAGCACATTCTGGCAAGCTGGCCAGCGTAACACACCGCCCAAGATATGGGACGTTTTAACCTCAGGTAAACGCCACATCTGACCATACAGAATGTTCATAAACCCCGCCTCACCCAGCTACTCCCCCAAGTTATGAAAACAAGGCACAATCACAACATAAAACAATTCATTATATAAAAAAAATCTACACAACACTTCCCCAAAAGAATAGTATCACTTAACCCCTTCCGACATATGACGCGATTTTGAGCCTATTAGGGATACTTTAAAGCCTTTGTTACCATCAGGGGTATTTAGAAACCTTTAGTTTAGTTACTTCAACCTCTGCAGTTGTCTTTGAGTTAGCTGTGGGCAGAAAACTAATTTTGGAGAGGTAATTATAAGAGTGAGATAACTCTATTTCTTATTGCTAATCTGGCAACCTCTGCATCATATGAGTCTGAAAGGGTTAACATATTACGCTCAACGAGCAAGCTTCAACAAGCTAGCCTACTAAGACAACACTCAGAATGTCTTAGATTCTTGCTGTAACATACTGCACTTATATACTATCAAAAGAAAGACTTTTTATGTGAGGTTTTTGTATTAGTTTTTAATAGTGTTTTTGGCCGCTTTGCACTACAGGGGCAAGCCTAATTTTTCTCCACTCTCAAACAAACACTGACTGAACGGCGAGGGTGCTCCTTAAGACATACCCTCCCATGACAAACAATCAGCCAGAACATTATCAGTGCCCTTAACATGCTACACATCCATCTTGTGTTCCGGCAGCAAAACAACACCTGACACTGATAAACTGCCCAGTTCATCACAGGACTGGCACTTCTCTTCGCTCTCTCCGGCAACGGGACCTGCCAATAACCTTTCATTAGTTCTACCTTAGTGATAAACGAGGCAGCCCCGATGCGGTTTATGGGGTCGTCAACTCTGGTTAAGGTATAGGCGTCTGTCAGGGATAATGCACCAACACTCTTGCAATCAACATACACACGGATCTTGCCACTTAACTCAGGTTGCAAAGTTACTGGCAATGACCACTCACGATATCCCTTATCCCTCAGACCCTTCGTCAACATGTAGTCCAGCTCTGCTTTTACAACAGGCTGTCGAGCAGGATTTATGCGGTAGGGAGCCAATTTAAGCCTTGCACTGTCTCCAGCCTCCATGTCGGATTCTACCCCGTACATTAGGCCTGGAGAATCAACAAACATACGGACGTACTGCCACAGCCTAGTAAACAACTTCACTTGATGCTTAGGAACAAGAGGTTGCAACTTATCTCGGAGAACAACATGCTCATTGCCCTCCCACAACCCAGCCGAGTCCGCAGTTTCTACACTATAGTCTCTCTCCTTCTCCACCTTTGTCACTAGAACAGCCAGGTCATGAGAGGGACCATCTGTACCACCTGTGCAGTCACTCCCATAGTTCATAATTGCTAAGGCTTCCCCACCGATACCGTACATGCGCACCCCCGCATTCCTTGCGACTACATCTGCCTGCGCAGCATCAGCGCCTTCAGCGACATGGCCAGATACAGTCGGTCTATGGTAGGGCTGTTGCATATTACTAGGGCAGCATTGGGAGGCCATGCGACGACCGGGCGCCTCCACTCCACAGCCAACCTCACCAATCTGCTCAATGTCCTGATTCTGACCACCACCCTTAGCAGCCATGGGTCAACCCCGACCTGACAACCATGCCAAAGCCTCGTCGCCCACCTTGAACCACTGAAACAACGAGGCCAACGGTTTACTCACACTCAAGTGACCTGTCAGCGGAACATCGTGCACCGCATGAGTTGTGAGGCCTGGGTGCTCGGCACAAACAGTGGGGTATGAACCGAGCAGGTGCTGGAGCGCTGCAACCTCCGACCTCCGAGCTGTCAACACCTCGCAGCTGCTCTCCGATAATGAGTTACCTTGTGTGAAGTTGATAGGAGTGTCTAAGTGTTGTCCCGGAAATTTATATGTACATTTCAATAAGTAATTAGGTGTTTTATGAGCAATTCAGATGTAATTGGATATTCCAAGTAATTGAAAATATGGATTAAGTAAAACAGTTCCTGGAGTGAGATGGGATAGTGGGGCGATTGTTGTTTTTAGGCTGGCAGACGACCACCTCGCGATGGCGGGAAGGCGTGAAAGCCTAGCTGGGGATGAGGAGGAATATGAATTTGAAGGCTTTATCACCGAGGACAAGGATGATCAGTTGGCAAGTATGAAAAAGGAATTGATGGGTCTTGTGAGATGGAGGGGAGTGATGGAAAATTGGAGGAAGGAGTTAGGGGCTAAAGTAGAAGTTTTGTCCGATATGTGTGGCGTTACTAGCGGGGTGGATAGGCCTAGGCCAGTAAGTGACAGCCTAGAGGCAGTGATGGCCAGAGTAGACGAGTTAGCGGCGGAAAATGTGGCACTCAAGGCTCAGCTTAAGGAATATGAGGGCCACCTGAGTGAGGAAGTAAAAGGAATTAGTGAGGTAAAAAATTAGTGGACAAGGGTAGAGAGTGCCACGATGGTAGCCCTTGAACAAATTGTGAAGGAGCAGAAGGAAGAGAGAGAAAAGGAAAAGAAAGAGTTTGAAAAAAATGTAGTGCAAGTTTTAAAGAAGAAAGAGAAGGTAGTGAGAGAGACAATAGATAGAGGTAAGTGTGTAGTAATCTTTGGAGATGAAGAAAGGAAAGGGATGTTGTGAAAGTCAAGGGGATACTGGATTACTTAGACGAGGGTTATGGATGGGTAAAAGAACTGGAGGAGGTGAGAAGGTTAGGAATATATAAGAAGGGCGAGATGAGACCTCTAAGAGTGGAACTAAAGTTTAGATCAACAGCAGAAGCAGTAGCCAATGTGAGCTGGAAATCACTATGGGAGCGTGTCTCAACATCGATCGACAACAGGCCTAATGGGGAAAATGGGTTTTCCCGAAATTTCTAATTAATTACAAACACTATATATTGATGCATTTGAACCATTTTTTGTTCAAACACTCGGAAAATTTGTGGTATTAAAATAAAAAAAATCCGATTCTTGATTTTGAAGGTGTCGGTACCGTTTGAATGCTTCATCCTTATTGCGGACAGAAGTAGAACAAGCGTGAGTAAATCAAGTTTTGTTTACATTAGTCTGAGGGAAAGAAAATTTAATGTATGCCTCCATGCCCGGGAGGATTACCAAGGTAATGAGTTCAGCACTCTCCAAGGGTCCCCGGCAACGGAAGCAAAAGTTATTCTGTGGGAAATCAAAGAAGTACTACCGAAGAGCCTCCTAGTCGGCAGTGCCAGAGGCCCAATGTGCTACAAGTGCCGCCGGCTGGTGTTACGACCGGCACTACGAAATAAACAAGGGCACTTAACACCTTACGAGCGGCCTATGCGGTTTATTTATATGTACCGCACAGCGGGGTGTTTTTAGCCAAAATAGGGCTGTTTACGTGATCATTTTCATGCCTAAATAAGACCCAGAACGTAAAACAAGTACCTATCCCTGAAATGGCATAAACAGAGCTTTCGAATGACACCATAACGATCCTTGTATGATGGATAGTTTTCTTGCAATAACCGTGCAACGCGAGTGCAAAAAGCAGGTAATTCGGTAGTTTCGGTACATAATTGAGTATGTAGCGAGTGAGAGAGGGAGGAGGGAGCTGAGATTTGTGTCAGTAGGTTCGCCGCGGTGGTCTGGAGCAGTCATACGCTCGCTAGTCTCCTGCCACCACTTGTCTCTCTCTCTCAGCCACATTACGTGCTGAAATTGCCACTCGACCTATGTCGAGCGCCGCCACATAGTCCAGCTTTATTTAACTCGACTTATGTTGCTCGCCGCTAATTAAGGGTTAATAATGGACTAGATGATAGGCTATATCTGCAACAACGGTACGCTAATTCCAAATCCTCGAACTATTACGCCGGTGAACAAAACACTTAAACCCTCCAGAGTTAATCTACTGGATAACGGGGTATCAATTAACTGGGTTTTAGTGCACTTCTGCAAAGGCTTTCCGGTGACGGCAAAGCCTACTCACAACAGGAGTACTTTACGTTAATAAAATGCTCTTAAGTAATAACAATGCTTAAATAAACTATAAAAAGATTTAATAAAGGAGAAAATGCTTACGTTAACTTTAGTGTGAGTCTGTACTCAACACTAAACTCTTCAATGCTCTATGAAAGCACTGAAAGTCTAGTCCTACAGCAAACAGATATGGAATCTTCTGAAAACGTCTGATGCTCTAAGATGCTCGTTAATATAGAACAGAAATAATGCAGGGGCAGGACACCAAAGTGTGTATCTTAAATACACCAATAAGTAGGATACATTATATAACAAGGGAGTGCAACAACTCTGTGACAGCCCTAATAATAGCCACTCAAAACAGTACTTCCGTAGCCAAAGTAACAGCCATACTGGGTTGTGCACCAAGCATCAACCTAGGCTAAAATAATATGTGAATTCCTTAAAGTTAATAAACACAATGCTGTCTTTATTACTAATAAAGTCTAGCAGCGGCAAAAAGGTACCAGGAGGCTAGGCAGAGCGCAAGCATGCTCGTAGCCTACTGTCTCCCCTTGAACAGATTTCCCTTTTGTTACATTAAGTGACTAGGAGGCTCTCTTGGTAAGTCCAGATCTCAAGTATCTGGTCTTACCCTGGCGCTCCACAAAGGTCAACACAATGAGGTAGCGAGCATACAAGAAAGTGTAGGCAAAAGCCCTTCGCTTGTATATTGCTACACTCGCAAAGGAGAAATATGCACAAGGGTTACAGGCACCTAGCTCCGTCGAAGTCGTACAGGCTCTGACTTGCCATGTACATAACTCAGACAACAACTAAAGATACCCTCCACTGTCTAGCATTAAATAGTAACAAAGAACAACTCAATAATTAGAAGCACCCAATGATAATATGACTCATGTGACTATGACTAATAATCCCTAAAGCTAGTGCAATACATATATGTGAGAACTGGTGCTGGTAATACGACTGGCCGACTATGGAAGTCGTATGCAGGACCAGAAGGGATAAGTAATTGAATAAAGGTGAGAAGTAATGGAAAAGAAGAAGTTCAGAGAGAGAAACAGTAGTACAGGGGGTTAGATTGGGGGACAGATTGCAAGGGACGTCTAGGACCAAGCACGCTATGCCAAGCTCTAAGGAGATACGCGGCGAGGACCCCCCCAGCACCAACACTAGGACAGAGGCACCCAATCACAGACCACTACTTCATGAAAAGCAAGCGTCCTAGGACGCGCCAGGCCCGCCAGCCAATCAAGGGCGTGGGAAAGCCCGCGCGAGAGAGGGAGGCACACGTACATACACACGCACATAATACAACCTGGCTGCCTACCTCGCTCTTTCTCCTTAAATTCACACTGCATATCTTATACTCTATTACTGATATAAAATACTTCCATGTGTCACAGACAAGAACAAAGACCACCACTGATCTGGCTGTGACTACATGAATACTAGGAAAGAAAGAAGTTCTACGATTATTATAGCCCATTCCACTGCCCTGGCGAGCGCTAGCGAGTACGAGCACATTCTGGCAAGCTGGCCAGCGTAACACACCGCCCAAGATATGGGACGTTTTAACCTCAGGTAAACGCCACATCTGACCATACAGAATGTTCATAAACCCCGCCTCACCCAGCTACTCCCCCAAGTTATGAAAACAAGGCACAATCACAACATAAAACAATTCATTATATAAAAAAAATCTACACAACACTTCCCCAAAAGAATAGTATCACTTAACCCCTTCCGACATATGACGCGATTTTGAGCCTATTAGGGATACTTTAAAGCCTTTGTTACCATCAGGGGTATTTAGAAACCTTTAGTTTAGTTACTTCAACCTCTGCAGTTGTCTTTGAGTTAGCTGTGGGCAGAAAACTAATTTTGGAGAGGTAATTATAAGAGTGAGATAACTCTATTTCTTATTGCTAATCTGGCAACCTCTGCATCATATGAGTCTGAAAGGGTTAACATATTACGCTCAACGAGCAAGCTTCAACAAGCTAGCCTACTAAGACAACACTCAGAATGTCTTAGATTCTTGCTGTAACATACTGCACTTATATACTATCAAAAGAAAGACTTTTTATGTGAGGTTTTTGTATTAGTTTTTAATAGTGTTTTTGCCCGCTTTGCACTACAGGGGCAAGCCTAATTTTTCTCCACTCTCAAACAAACACTGACTGAACGGCGAGGGTGCTCCTTAAGACATACCCTCCCATGACAAACAATCAGCCAGAACATTATCAGTGCCCTTAACATGCTACACATCCATCTTGTGTTCCGGCAGCAAAACAACACCTGACACTGATAAACTGCCCAGTTCATCACAGGACTGGCACTTCTCTTCGCTCTCTCCGGCAACGGGACCTGCCAATAACCTTTCATTAGTTCTACCTTAGTGATAAACGAGGCAGCCCCGATGCGGTTTATGGGGTCGTCAACTCTGGTTAAGGTATAGGCGTCTGTCAGGGATAATGCACCAACACTCTTGCAATCAACATACACACGGATCTTGCCACTTAACTCAGGTTGCAAAGTTACTGGCAATGACCACTCACGATATCCCTTATCCCTCAGACCCTTCGTCAACATGTAGTCCAGCTCTGCTTTTACAACAGGCTGTCGAGCAGGATTTATGCGGTAGGGAGCCAATTTAAGCCTTGCACTGTCCTCCAGCCTCCATGTCGGATTCTACCCCGTACATTAGGCCTGGAGAATCAACAAACATACGGACGTACTGCCACAGCCTAGTAAACAACTTCACTTGATGCTTAGGAACAAGAGGTTGCAACTTATCTCGGAGAACAACATGCTCATTGCCCTCCCACAACCCAGCCGAGTCCGCAGTTTCTACACTATAGTCTCTCTCCTTCTCCACCTTTGTCACTAGAACAGCCAGGTCATGAGAGGGACCATCTGTACCACCTGTGCAGTCACTCCCATAGTTCATAATTGCTAAGGCTTCCCCACCGATACCGTACATGCGCACCCCCGCATTCCTTGCGACTACATCTGCCTGCGCAGCATCAGCGCCTTCAGCGACATGGCCAGATACAGTCGGTCTATGGTAGGGCTGTTGCATATTACTAGGGCAGCATTGGGAGGCCATGCGACGACCGGGCGCCTCCACTCCACAGCCAACCTCACCAATCTGCTCAATGTCCTGATTCTGACCACCACCCTTAGCAGCCATGGGTCAACCCCGACCTGACAACCATGCCAAAGCCTCGTCGCCCACCTTGAACCACTGAAACAACGAGGCCAACGGTTTACTCACACTCAAGTGACCTGTCAGCGGAACATCGTGCACCGCATGAGTTGTGAGGCCTGGGTGCTCGGCACAAACAGTGGGGTATGAACCGAGCAGGTGCTGGAGCGCTGCAACCTCCGACCTCCGAGCTGTCAACACCTCGCAGCTGCTCTCCGATAATGAGTTACCTTGTGTGAAGTTGATAGGAGTGTCTAAGTGTTGTCCCGGAAATTTATATGTACATTTCAATAAGTAATTAGGTGTTTTATGAGCAATTCAGATGTAATTGGATATTCCAAGTAATTGAAAATATGGATTAAGTAAAACAGTTCCTGGAGTGAGATGGGATAGTGGGGCGATTGTTGTTTTTAGGCTGGCAGACGACCACCTCGCGATGGCGGGAAGGCGTGAAAGCCTAGCTGGGGATGAGGAGGAATATGAATTTGAAGGCTTTATCACCGAGGACAAGGATGATCAGTTGGCAAGTATGAAAAAAGAATTGATGGGTCTTGTGAGATGGAGGGGAGTGATGGAAAATTGGAGGAAGGAGTTAGGGGCTAAAGTAGAAGTTTTGTCCGATATGTGTGGCGTTACTAGCGGGGTGGATAGGCCTAGGCCAGTAAGTGACAGCCTAGAGGCAGTGATGGCCAGAGTAGACGAGTTAGCGGCGGAAAATGTGGCACTCAAGGCTCAGCTTAAGGAATATGAGGGCCACCTGAGTGAGGAAGTAAAAGGAATTAGTGAGGTAAAAAATTAGTGGACAAGGGTAGAGAGTGCCACGATGGTAGCCCTTGAACAAATTGTGAAGGAGCAGAAGGAAGAGAGAGAAAAGGAAAAGAAAGAGTTTGAAAAAAATGTAGTGCAAGTTTTAAAGAAGAAAGAGAAGGTAGTGAGAGAGACAATAGATAGAGGTAAGTGTGTAGTAATCTTTGGAGATGAAGAAAGGAAAGGGATGTTGTGAAAGTCAAGGGGATACTGGATTACTTAGACGAGGGTTATGGATGGGTAAAAGAACTGGAGGAGGTGAGAAGGTTAGGAATATATAAGAAGGGCGAGATGAGACCTCTAAGAGTGGAACTAAAGTTTAGATCAACAGCAGAAGCAGTAGCCAATGTGAGCTGGAAATTAAATTCGACAGAGCTGAATCATATAAGGGTAAAAAAGGACCTAAGTGTAGAAGAACGAGAACAGTTAAGGGAACTCCAAGCTAAGGCTGATGAAGAGAATGGAAAGTTGTCTGAAGAGCAAAAGAAGATTTTTTTTTGGAGAATAAGGGAAGGGCAAGTAAGGAAGTGGTACATCAGGAGCCACCAAGAACCGAAAGTAAGAGGAGTGATAGGGAAAGAGACAGAGAGACAAGTACGAAGTCAAAGCAAGGAGACGGAGCGAGAGATAATGCAGGGAGCAGGGGACCGGAGAGAGAGTCAGGATGTGGTGGAGAGGGTGGAACAGAGGGAGAGAGAGGGGGGAGGAGAATAGAATTAGCGGGGGAGGTGGAACTGGGTCAGGGAAGGGATGGAGGAGGAGGTGAACCTGGTAGGAGGCAGAGAGGGAAGAGAAACAAGGAGGTGGATTCAAATATACTGTGCTACTACACTAATATAGATGGAATAAACAGTAAAAAGGTAGAGTTAGATAATATTAAGAAAAGATCAACCACAGATAGTCTGTTTGACAGAGACAAAGCTGAACCAGGACTTTGACAGCAACATAGTGTTTAGTGAAGGATATAATATATGGAGAAATGATAGAAAGGGTAAAAGGGGAGGTGGAGTGGCAGTATTAGTTAAGAACCCTATGACAGCAAAGCACGTGGAGTTAAATAATGACAAGGCAGAAATAATGGCAGTTGAACTCAATGATATAGAAGGAAAAAAGCTAGACATAGCAGTAGCTTACATGCCACCAAAGACCAGAGCATGGAGGGAGTTGGAGTTTGAGGAGATAGTAGAGGATATGATTCAGTCGTTGAGAAGATTGCTTTTAAGGAAGAATCGATTGATCTTGGTAGGAGATTTCAACTGTAGTGAGGTTGATTGGGAATCGGGAGATGCAGGGCCAAATCAGAGATCTTGGGGAAGTCGGCTAGTGGAGTTGGTTACGGAAAATGTACTTGCACAACATGTGAAGGAAAATACAAGAATGAGGGGTAATAACGAACCTTCTAAACTCGATCTGATTTTTACAAAAGATCCTCACGAAATTAGTTATATAAACTATCTATGTCCTGTAGGTCAAAGTGATCACCTATTACTAAAATGGAAGTTGACCTCGAGTAATGCCAATAGATTAGACAATAGCTACATAAATGACAGATTAAATTATAGTAAAGCTGATTATGTATCCTTGAAAAGATATTTAGAGGGAGTAGATTGGGATCTTATTTTGAAGGAACGGGACGTATAAGGTAAATATAGTAGATTCCTCGAAATTTATAGAGTAGGAACCAATCTGTTTGTCCCAAGATATAAAACTGGAAATCTTACTAAGCAGAAAGATTGGTTTAATTTGAAATGCAAAAGAGCTTTGGGTAGGCGTGATGCAGCTTGGGCTAGATTAAGAAGAAGGAACACCGAGAGTAATCGGAATAAATATAAACAGGAGAGGAATAGATATGTTAACATAATTAGGCAAGTTAAAATGAACTATGAGAAGAACATAGTAAATAAATGTGAAAGTGACCCTAGATTATTTTATAAATATATAAACAGTAAGTTGAAGGTAAAGAAACAAATTACTAAATTAAGAGTTGATGCTAGGACGTATGAACATGTATCGGACATGTGTGAGGTAATGAATAACAAATTGGGGTCAGTTTTTACTAGAGAGGAAGGTTTTGACGAACCACAGGCGGGAGTACTGGAGAGTGGTCTTAGTAAGATTGAAATAACTAGAGATGAGCTGTTATCTGCGATGAGAGGACTTGAAGTAAGGAAAGCTATGGGACCGGATGAAGTGTCTGCCTGGGTTTTAAAGGAGTGTGCAGAGCAATTAGTGGAGCCAGTGAGGGACATAATTCAAGCTTCCTTAGATAAAGGACAGGTTCCTGTTGCATGGAAAAGAGCTAATATAATTCCGATATACAAGAATGGAAACCCTGAGGACCCTCTAAACTATAGACCAGTTTCACTTACTAGTATTGTATGCAAGATTTGTGAAAAGTTAATTAGGAAGAGATGGATGAAAATGTTGGAGAGAAAGAAGATAATAACCCCAAAGCAATTTGGATTCAGAGAAGGGACATCTTGTGTTACCAGTTTGCTATGTTATTACAGTAGGGTGATAGATGTACTCCAAGAGAGAGGCGGATGGGTGGACTGCGTCTACTTAGACCTTTCCAAAGCATTCGATAAGGTACCACATAAGAGATTGCTATCTAAGCTTGAGACGCTAGGATGTGTCAGGGGGAGTTTGCTGAAATGGATGGAGAGCTATTTAACAGATAGGGAAATGAGGACCAACATTAGAGGAACTTACTCATCGTGGCGGAAAGTTGAGAGTTGTGTGCCGCAGGGATCTGTGTTGGCACCTCTCATGTTCCTTATGTACGTGAATGACCTGCCGATAGGCATAAACTCTTACATGTCAATGTTTGCAGATGACGTAAAAATTATGAGACAAATAACAAATAAAAGTAGTTGTGAGGAGCTGCAAGGGGATTTAGATAAAATATACGAATGGAGCACCAAGTGGAAAATGAAATTTAATATAAGTAAATGCCATGTGTTAAATATGGGAAGAAGTGTGAATAGACCAAATTGGGAGTACAGGATGGGAGATAATATAATTAGCAAGGCCGAAAAATAAAAGACTTAGGGTTGATTATACAAGAAAATTTGTCGCCAGAGAAACATATTAACAAGCTCTTTAGCGGAATGTATGCAATGGCCGGGAATATGAAAGTTGCTCTGAACTACTTGGATGAGACCATGGTAGCGAAAATTATGAAGAGTATGATTAGACCAAGATTGGAGTATGCAGCAGTGGTGTGGTCCCCGCATCTAAAGAAGCATGTTCACAAGTTAGAAAGAATCCAGAGAGCAGTTACTAGATTGTTTCCAAGTCTCAGAGAACTGCCATATGAAGGGAGGCTAGACAAATTAAATCTACCGAGTCTAAAAGAGAGGAGAGAGGGGAGACATGATAATGATGTACAAATGTACCCGGGGGCTGGAGAGGCAGGATAGGGAGGATATATTAATTATGGATACAGGAATAACTAGAGGCCACAGCTACAAAGTAAAAAGACCTACCTGCAAGAACGATATCAGGAAGTTTAGCTTCCCCTATAGATGTATTGACAAATGGAATGGGCTGGAGGAGGAGGTGGTAGGGGCAAGGAACATCCATATTTTCAAGAAAAAATTGGATAAAAAGTAGACTGAGAGACGGGACAACACGAGCTTAGCTCAACTCCTGTAAACTACAATTAGGTAAATACAATTAGGTAAATACACTGCTGCTCAGGCAGGTGCTCAAGCGCTTCCACAGCCACCTGACTCGTGTCCCCCGCCCAATGCTCCGCCGAGACATGACAATCCCAACTTTCCTCCACCTGTGCCACACTGCCCCCCTCTCCTTCTCCACCTTGGCCGCTGCAGACCAACACAGGGACAGTAGGCTGCTCAGGTGGTTGCCTCACAAACTCCTTTAACCGATTCACATGACATGCTTCCCCGTCCTCGTCGAGTTCAATAGCCCCGTTCCCACAACTCTCAAGACTAAGATCTTCTAATTGCACCTGGGAACTACTCGCGGAGTGCCATCACGCCCTACCATGTCACTAGGGGGGACAGGTTCCGGGGCCACTCCGGAGCTCACCTTAGGGTCAAGTACCGAGTCACCAAGGAGTGTCGCTGGGTCCAAACTCTCAACCCGACCAGCCATGACTTTCTCCTTCCGACCCTTCCTCCGCTGGTCTAAAACTTGGGTATTAGGCTGTGACACCTGAGCGGACTGAGACCTCTCGAGCCCCTCTTGCCCCTCCCTATTCGTGTCGGCCGCCCTCTCGGCAACGACCAAGGGTGGAACCTCGGAAGTAAGCACCGCAAAGTCGTTACCGAGAAGGATGTCGACCCCCTCAACTGGCAACTTCTCCACAACCCCCACATCCAACTCTCGTGTCACACCGTCCACCTCAAGCTCTACTCTGACCAGCGGGTAAGACCGTGTAGCATTGATGCCTTGAACCACCACAACCCGAGCCGCGTTAATAGGCTTGCCAGTGAAATTCTTAACAAGTGTCTGGGAAGCGCCCGTATCACGCAACAACTCAAGCCTATGCTCCACACCAGCCCACCTCACAGTGCCGTGCCTCCTATGACCACAAAAAACATCTCGGACGGGTGACGAGCCCTTCTGCTGCTTCTGCACCGGCGGTGACTTCGCAACCGACTGTTTACCCCGGGCAAATGCGGAAGACCTCAAAGACACGCCAATGTTGCTCACTAGTGACACCACTGCTGAAGGCGGTGCGCTCGGACATGTGCGCGCAATATGCCCCTTCTTATGTCACTTGAAACATTCCACTTCACTCTTGGACTTCCCCTGAGGTGGGTAAGGGCCCTGGCCTTTCTTTAATGGGAAGGGTTTCGACTTGGGATCATAATTGGCAACAGTACTCTTAAATGGATAATTATTTGTGTCACTAATTCGGGGGGGTGGAGGGGTACGCCCCTTGTTACCTGCCTCAGCTCTCTGTCCAGACCCGCACCCACGAATCAATGACAACCTGAGGTCAGCCACCTCATCCGCCTCCTGCAGAGTTTTTGGTTGCTTTTCTTTCAGGTTAAGAGTCAAGTCACTGCCAGTACATTTTAAAAATTGCTCTAGCAACACTAATTGTTTCACTGCATCAAAAGTAGTTGCCTTCTCCGACCTCAGCCAGTTTTCAAATGCATCTGACAGCTCTCTAGCGTGTTTCTGGAAAATACTCTCCTTTCTTTTAGGAACAGCCCTAAACTTCAGCCTATAGGTCTCTGGCTGCAACTCATACGCCCTCAGGACAGCCTCTTTCAACGCCTCATAATTCACGCAGGAATCTAGGGGCAAAGCATCATACGCCTTGAGGGATTTCCCCGTCAATCGTGACGAAACAAGGGCTGCCCACTTCTCCTCGGGCCATTGGTGCTCCTGGCACTTTTTCTCGAACCGGAGAAAAAATTCGGTAACTCCTAACTCATCAAACACTGGAACCAACTTTAGTAGATGCGACAGTGACTGGTCATGGGCTCGACCCCCCTGGACGACCCTGTTCCTTGTCACCTCTACACAAGTTTTCTCTAGATCAACATCGGCACAATACCTTTCAGACTCAAACTTAAGCTCAGCCTCTCGGTGCTGCTGCTGCTGCCTGAGCTCAGCCTCATGCTTTCGCTGCTCGAGCTCAGCCTCATGATTTCGCTGCTCGAGCTCAGCCTCATACTTTCGCTGCTCGGGCTCAGCCTCATGCTTTCGCTGCTCATGCTCATGCTCAGCCTGTGGCTTAAGTTTGGCGAGCTCGAGCTGAAACAGCATCTCAGAAGACAAACCCTGAGGAGGAGGTGCTACTATTGGGGACCCACCCCGTGAATCACCTAGAGGCATACCCAACCTCCAGCGGGCATCGGCCTGCGGGAACGTACCCGGCTCCGGAGCCCGAGGGGGCGCCATAATAGGAGTCGAGTGGAATGGGGGCTGGGCCGAAGGTGCCCCGGCTCCCGCTCCACCCGAAGCCCCATGCACTCCACCGAGCACACAGGTAACCAGCTCACTTTTCGACAAACCGCTAGTACCGGGAAACCCTAAGACCGTGGCCACACACTGCAGTCCGTACCGGTCTAGCCCCGACACCCGGTCCGCCGTCACAGGCTCCTCCAAAAAAATCCGAGCATCCTCCTCATTGTTCACCACCCGAACGCCGTTAGACAACTCCACCTTCTCCACCTCCTCGCCTGTCTCTCGCACTGAGCCCTCACTATACTCAGACCCGTCCAGTGACATGATGGAGTCAACAAAAAAATTCTCCAGTCAAGACAAAAAATAGCCAAACTCTTGCGTAGCTTTATTCACAAAAATATTCGAAGATGTTCTTGAGTGCAATACTAGGTCACCAATAAACTCCAACAAGTTCTATATATCCTCAAAACAATGTCCACTGCCAACACTGCAAGAAATAAATTAAACCCAAATGGCAATAAGATTTCCCCCCAAAAAAATTGCAATATTCAGTTCACTATATACTGGTCTAAGGTCGCCATTTGTTACGACCGGCACTACGAAATAAACAAGGGCACTTAATAATGGACTAGATGATAGGCTATATCTGCAACAACGGTACGCTAATTCCAAACCCTCGAACTATTATGCCGGTGAACAAAACACTTAAACCCTCCAGAGTTAATCTACTGGATAACGGGGTATCAATTAACTGGGTTTTAGTGCACTTCTGCAAAGGCTTTCCGGTGACGGCAAAGCCTACTCACAACAGGAGTACTTTACGTTAATAAAATGTTCTTAAGTAATAACAATGCTTAAATAAACTATAACAAGATTTAATAAAGGAGTAAATGCTTATGTTAACTTTAGTGTGAGTCTGTACTCAACACTAAACTCTTCAATGCTCTATGAAAACACTGAAAGTCTAGTCCTACAGCAAACAGATATGGAATCTTCTGAAAACGTCTGATGCTCTAAGATGCTCGTTAATATAGAACAGAAATAATGCAGGGGCAGGACTCCAAAGCGTGTATCTTAAATACACCAATAAGTAGGATACATATATATAACAAGGGAGTGCAACAACTCTGTGACAGCCCTAATAATAGCCACTCAAAACAGTACTTGCTTAGCCAAAGTAACAGCCATACTGGGTTGTGCACCAAGCATCAACCTAGGCTAAAATAATATGTGAATTCCTAAAGCATACACAGTTAAAGTTAATAAACACAATGCTGTCTTTATTACTAATAAAGTCTAGCAGCGGCAAAAAAGGTATCAGGAGGCTAGGCAGAGCGCAAGCATGCTCGTAGCCTACTGTCTCCCCTTGAACAGATTTCCCTTATGTTATGTTAAGTGACTAGGAGGCTCTCTTGGTAAGTCCAGATCTCAAGTATCTGGTCTTACCCTGGCGCTCCACAAAGGTCAACACAATGAGGTAGCGAGCATACAAGAAAGTGTAGGCAAAAGCCCTTCGCTTGTATACTGCTACACTCACAAAGGAGAAATATGCACAAGGGTTACAGGCACCTAGCTCCGTCGAAGTCGTACAGGCTCTGACTTGCCATGTACATAACTCAGACAACGACTAGAGATACCCTCCACTGTCTAGCATTAAATAGTAACAAAGAACAACTCAATAATTAGAAGCACCCAATGATAATATGACTCATGTGACTATGACTAATAATCCCTAAAGCTAGTGCAAAACATATATGTGAGAACTGGTGCTGGTAATACGACTGGCCGACTATGGAAGTCGTATGCAGGACCAGAAGGGATAAGTAATTGAATAAAGATGAGAAGTAATGGAAAAGAAGAAGTTCAGAGAGAGAAACAGTAGTACAGGGGGTTAGATTGGGGGACAGATTGCAAGGGACGTCTAGGACCAAGCACGCTATGCCAAGCTCTAAGGAGACACGTGGCGCGAACCCCCACAGTACCAACACTAGGACAGCGGCACCCAATCACAGACCACTACGTCATGAAAAGCAAGCGTCCTAGGACGCGCCAGGCCCGCCAGCCAATCAAGGGCGTGGGAAAACCCGCACAAGCGAGGGAGGCACACGTACATACACACGCACATAATACAACCTGGCTGCCTACCTCGCTCTTTCTCCTTAACTTCACACTGCATATCTTATACTCTATTACTGATATAAAATACTTCCATGTGTCACAGACAAGAACAAAGACCACCACTGATCTGGCTGTGACTAGATGAATACTAGGAAAGAAAGAACATCGTTCTACGATTATTATAGCCCATTCCACTGCCCTGGCGAGCGCTAGCGAGTACGAGCACATTCTGGCAAGCTGGCCAGCGTAACACTGGCTAGTTCGGCTCAATTGGGTGGCCGTAGTGGAGAGATAGGACAGGTAAGAGAGATGGGTAAGAGGAGCCCAAATGAGGGAAAAGATCGACAGTATAAGAAGAAGGGTTAGAAGTTAGAAACAAGTTAAGAATGTTAGGCCGATCTCCGAAGCTATCTGGGATACGGGAGGGTTGCTGAACCAACTCCTCTAGGTCATTTAGGATAGACATTTATAGATTGTTCACCAGGTTAGTCAGTGGAATGAGAGAGAGCAATTGGTGGTGGTGAGCGTTAACATCTCCTAATATGGTGGTTTCTGAGAAAGGAGAGATGGCTAGGATGTGTTCCAGTTAAGAGTTTAGGTACTCAAAGGATTTGGGAAAATCAGTAGAGTTAAGGGAAAGATAGACAACACAGAAGTATTTAGTATGAGAATGACAGGATAATTTGAGCCATAAAGTGGAGAATTCAGAGGACTCTAAATCGGGAACATGAGAGCCAGTGAGTTTGCTGCATCCGCCTTTGGCTTTGAAAGTAGGATGATACAGAGAAGGGGCTGCTGTCAGTTGCATACAATTATGTCTAAAACAATGTGGTAGTATTTATTTTATAAAATCAAGGAACTGCACTGCAAATATATATAGTGTCCAGTAGTGTGTAAATATAATCACGGTCGACCCAGTTTGCTATAACAGTAAAACTGCAGACTAAAACATATAATGAATATAGCAAAGATAAATAGGTAGATAAAGCTTGCTTAATTTACTGTAATACTGTATGATATATATATATATATATACATATATTTATAATATATATATATATATATATATATATATATATATATATATATATATATATATATATATATATATACAGTATATAAAATGTTTCAAAGTAAATTAGATATACAACCGACAAACGGTTTGTGCTTATGTTCCAACAAAGAGAGAGAGAGAGAGAGAGAGAGATAGCGAGAGCAAGTTGCCTATTGCGCGTTTATCATGCTACACACACCTCTACCCAATATTATCAAGGTTTATGGTATTATGAGGCTCTGCAAAGATGTTTTTCATAGTTGAATATTTAATGCATACACATTCGTTGTATTACTATCACAATCAAAGGTAGGTAAGTGAGATGTTAGACAACTTTTTTATTATGCCATTACCAAAGTTTAAATTAATTGTTCTTCATAAACTAATTCACACTCCAGCTACAGGTTACTTTGTAATCCACCACCACCTACCCCTATCCTGCACTACTGCTAGGTTGCCCTCTATAGTTTGTCACCCCCCATTTGTATCTGGAACTCTGTATGCATGTTCTGTCTCGTGCTCGTCTTTTACATTTCTGTAACGTTTTTTCCCATAGCTTTGTATATTTCTTGAATTCGCCTAGCTTACCTCTGCTGTTTTAATCATGAGTGTTAGTGCCACATAGTTTTCATGGGCTTGGTGCTAGTCCTTATAATAATAATAATAATACCTTCTCCCCTCCCCCATCTATGATTATCCAGGTAGAAACACACAGTTGCTTATTGGAGGGTGCCTCTGTTTCAATTTGCTACAACTTTAGCAGTATTATATGTTTCATTAATACCAGCAATCCAATATTTTGCAATCATAATACCACATAATGATCAAAACACAAAATGAATAATTCTTTCACAGTAAAGTATTTGGTCACCCACTTCCCTCCACCCCCACCTGCTCCCACCTCGCCGCTGGTTACCCCTACCACTCCTGTACCCTCCTTCCCCCTCCCTCGCCTCCCTTCCTCCACCCCCATACCTTCACCTACTACCTCCACACCATCAATGTTACCAGATAATGTATGGGCACTAATTGTGCTGCCCTTTATTGAGGTCTTGGACAGACCAAGGCTGTATCTGTCTCATCTGTCCACAACTGTACATATCATTTACAGCTCAGTAAACAAAGTTACAAGAATGAAGTACATGAAAAAACACTGAACATATTGTTTATTACATTTTTCGAAATCTGGGTTTCGTACTATAAATTGAAATGTCACTAATTGTGATAGTTTATATGATGTTAGTATCATCTCAAAACCCTTTACAATGTCTCCTCAGGTGAATGTCACATATCTATCAAATTTATATGTAATTTAATTGCACAAGATAACGGTTTTCTCAAAATATTGATTTTCGTACAATAATTTCGAGAAACAATTTACAGCTTGTAAGTACTATTCTAAATCCCTTGAAGGTATCACCAATTGACCAATATAAAATATACATTAGTTGTATATATTCGTTTAAATATATAAAGCAGAAATATTTACAAAGACAGTATTGGCCTTTTTCAAATGGCTGTCCAAGATTTCATCATACAAAATTCATGCTTATACAAACAAGATCATTTGATTAACATTGGAGATATTAAGCTTATGGTGTGAGGACAGTGTATAAAACAGCAATATTTAAAAGTAAATTGCCTCAATCTAATGCGTAAGCAATTTTTTAGCGGTCATTGAACACTCTCGCTGCGGCCGCCGACGTATCCAGAAGGCACATACTGCAGGCGACGTATCAATGCATCCTATATAGAAAAGGCCCATACTGCTGGCAACATATCCATACATTTTGGTAGAGCTGGCTAAGTTGGTTGCACCACCCGCTCCGTTGGATGACAGGCACTTCCAGGTGGATCTCAGCTTGCCACCCTAATAAAATCAGTGTGCTCCATGCATTTGTTACAGGAGGTTGTGTGTTCAAGCATGAGGTGTTTTAGAAGCTGAACTACACAAACACAGTTATAATTATACTTTCATTACAGCTTTATACAGTACCAGGTACGAAAAGAGGTTCAGTTTATGTTACAGGACAACACTCATGCTGTCTAACAAATACATTAGTTGCTAAAATGCTAGTTATTTCACCGAGCAATCGCAAGTCGTAAACTACGAAAGAAATAAAGAATAATAAACAGTATTTCACCATGACCGCCACTGACCACAGCAAGCCCACAGGAGCTATAAATGAACGACATACAATTTTACAGGGAGCATTTAGCTGAATCTTTCAATGAGACCAGTGCCGTTCTGTTTGTTATCATACTTTTTTTCACTAGGGCATGTTATAGTGAACGACAATTAGGTAGAAAAGACCCACCTGAGCGTATTTCTCCCTATATAAGTCACCACACCAAAAGGATTAACCCCTTCTGTACTGCCAACGTCGTTCTTATTATTACGCTTTCCATAATGCAGTTGGGTTTGAGAACATGATTAGATCGATATCCAAAATTCGAAAAGGGATAGTAATTGGGATCGTGTACTCAACCTTTATCTGGGTTGGTGGTGTAATGGTTTAGGTGTTTATGTTCTAGGTGTGGTGTCCCGAGTTCGAATCCCGGGAGGACCATATATTTTCATTAGTTTTTTTTCATGTACATTGGGGTTTGTAATTGATTAATGTAAAGAACGGGGGTGTTACTTATTCAATTTAGGAAGGATCTCTAGCAATTATAATGCTTCAAACTATATCTATCAATCCTTTTAGCTACCACGGATCGTTTCTAAGCTGCACAAAATCATATAAATTTAGCTAGAATAAAATATAACAGATGTCGCTGGTACAGTAAGAGTTAATACATATTAACATTTCATACGTTATTTTTAAGAATAAATTATGATCACATTAAGAGACCAGAGTTTTGCTTTTACTAGTACAATCAAGTAATTATAGTGTCTATGAGTATAATGGAAAATATCTCTACTAAAGAACAAGTGAACTGGAGATATTGGGCCCAAGGTAACAATTAATACATGTTTCAGTGAGGCAGGTAGATATTGTCTTGGCTCACAACACAAATATATAATGTCCTATAAACCTCAACTCATATTGAACACGACTAAATTTAACCAAGATGTTAATCCAAGACAAATTAATACAGATATGCAAGGGACCTTCGACACCTATGACTCTGCTTAACCTTAATTGTCTTATAATGGCAATACATTCGCCAAAAATGACATAAATTACTATGTAACAATATTAGATACACCTGTCTATTTTTATTGTGTAAACAGCATATCCATAATGTTATAGTTTTGATTGTCATAATGATTTTTTTCTAATTAATTTTCAAGGTGTGTTTGAACTACATTCCAAAGTAAAAATATCATATAAGTTCATATGAATTTCCAACCAATGTCTGTTTTACTGTAAGCTAGTGATTACATAATTATGTTATTTTTCAATACTACCTTGCACATTTTTAGTATCTAGACTAAGTGAGAAGTTTCCTAACCAAAGGTAATAAGTTTAGCAGCTGCTACAATGAATAAGTACAGCCACATTCAAGCATCCTACATTTATAGTAAAAGAGGAAATACATTATATGTATGCATTACATGAACAAAGCCTTCATATTAAGAATCAGATCAGTTTTGATTAAAAGTATTTCCTTCAATATCAAGAGGGGAAAATAAAGTTGAAATGAAGGTGTGACAGGCGGTTTGATCACGACTGTATGCCACCATCCTGAGAGTTAATTGTGTTAATATTGGTGTGCTTCTGTGGCATGTTCTTGTTGGTGGTCTCCGGCAGGAACAAGACAAGGACGGCAGCCACCAGAGCCACCACACTGAACAATGCCGAGGGTCCCCACACCACAACCTCACCCGGTAATATATTGTTATTATTACTGGTGTATTATGCAGTATTATTATTATAGGTGTATTAGGTTACCCAGGCCACCTCGGTGGCAGGGAATGAATGAAAGAATTGAGGAACATTAGGTAAAAGAAGAAATGAAACAATTGAGAGCGGGAAATGCAGAAGGTTGGGATGGTATTGCTGTGGAGTGTACAAAGAAGGGTGGAGTTGTGATAATAAAATGGTTGGTGAGACTCTTCAATATGTGAATTATGGAGAAGGACAGTGCGGTTTAAGGAGGGGAAAAGGGTGCGTGGATCAGATTTATGCAGTAAGACAGTTATGCAAGAAGTATTTAGAGAAGCATTAGGAGATATTTTGGCCTTTTATGGATTTGGAAAAAGCGTATGATCATGTGGATCGTGAAGCAATGTGGAAGGTATTAAGGATTTATGAAATTGGAGGAAATTTGTTAGAAGCAGTTAAGAGGTTTTTATGAAGGGAGCAGAGTGTGTGTTAGAGTAGGAAATAATGAGTTAAGTGAATGGTTTGAGGTAAATGTAGGTTTGCGACAGAGTTGTGTAATGTCACCATGGCTGTTTATAATATTTATGGATGGTGTGGTGAGGGAGGTGAAAATGAGAACTATGGGAAGAGGATTAGGTTTAGTAGGAAAGAATGGTAGAGATTGGGAGTTGAATCAGTTGCTGTTCGCTGATGACACAGCGTTGGTGACGGATTCTGAGGAGAAACTGCAGCGGGTAGTCAAAGAGTTTGGTGTGGTTTGTGGGAAGAGGAAACTGAAGGTGAATGTCAATACTAGTAAAGTAATGGTGTGTAATAGGGGTGATCGTAGGGTAAATCTAGATGTGAAGCTGGATAGGGAAATATTGGAACAAGTAGGGTGTTTTAAATATCTAGGAGGAACGATAAGCAGGAGTGGAGGTATGGAAATGGAGGTAAAACAGAGAGTGTGTGAAGGAAGGAAGGTTTTAGGAGCAATGGGAATAATGTGGAAGGTGAGAAATCTAGAAATGAAAGTAAAAAGTGCAATGTATCAAGGAATTGTTGTGCCAACAGTGATATATGAGGGCTGAGACATGGGCTCTGAAGGCAAAGGAGAAAAGAAAGCTGGATGTGATGGAGATGAGCTGCTTGAGGAGTATGTGTGGAGTTACTCTTAGAGACATATTGAGGAATGAAGAGATATGTAGGAGAGTGGGGCATCAGGAACATTTGTCGACTAGAGTAGACAGAAGGGCGCTGAGCTGGTATGGTCATGTTGAACGAATGGAAGATGAAAGGCTTACAAAGAGAAAATGTGAGTCAGATACAAGGGGAGATAGAGAGGCAGGAAGACCCTCATTGAGATGAAGAGACTATGTAAGACAAGCTTTGGATGATAGAGGAATGACTATAGATCAGGCAAGGGAAGTGGTAATAAACAGGAATGAATGGAGAATGCTTGTGAATAGATCAGTGAACACGTGGTCATTTGGGGGAAGGGGTCGGGTGCAAGTTGGACTAGATAATAGTCCATCAGGTGCCTGGCCCGGGGAGACAGTTTATATGAAGAGTGCGCCTGGAAGTGTGGTGAGCGGGCTTGTGGTGGTAGGGCTTCGCAGCATATCTGCCTGCTGAGATTGGAGCCTCTCCGGGTGGTCGGACATTGATTACCGAAAATAGACCTTTATAATCTAGGAAACATCAAGTGCGATGTCCTGTGTGTGGGGTGCTGGGGAGTGTTTCAATGTGTCGCGTTGTCTGATGAGGTTTTGAATTTCTGTTGTGAAGTTGGGGTTGTGTCTTGTTCTGTTACTTCTTGGAATGTGTTTCTTGTCTGGGTTTTGGATAGTTGTGTTGAATGTGTGAACAGCATTGTTGATGTTAGTAATGGGTGTGCTGTTTAGTGTTTCAAAGTGTTGTTCTGTCTCATTTAATCAAAAGTATACATAATCTCTATAAGAAATTCATGAAAAACCTATAACCTATGGAGAAGAATATAGGAGATACAGAAACAGGGTAAATATTATCTTAGACAGCACCAAACAGATTTACTACAAAACGAGGTTAGAACTTGCTTCTGGTAATAGTTGTTGTTGTTGTTGTTGTTGTTGTTCCCCAGGCTGTCTGGCCGAACAGCCCCAAGGTCTCAAGCAAGGCCAAGGCCAAAGACAAGCGCCCCCACAAAACCCTTCCTGCTTACCACTAACAAAGCCCGGGTGAACGAAGCCACTCCAAGGCAGGGAGCTGAGGAGGGTGCGGAAACGCCCGGGAAACCAAAGCCCCACCCAAGGCCCTGTGCCCCTCAGCAATTATGAAGGGAAAGCTGAGGGGCAAGGGAAAAATGTGACGCTTTGGCTCTCAATCTGCCAACTTCTAGGTTGGCAGTAGGGAGGTCAATCCACGGAAAAGACGCCGCCACTTGAGATCTAGAAGATATATAAGTAAAAGGAACAGTCGGAGTAAGCTATGGGTATGGCAGAGATCGCTCAGCTCTCACTCTGATAGACCAGCCCATTACCATCCGGTAATAGTAAATCAGTATGGGGAGTTATTAACGAACTGATGCGATGCAAAAGTCACGATATAATACTGTTAGCATTGATAAAATAATGATAAAGGAACAGGTAGAAATCGACCCTTTTACAGTATGCAATCATATAAATAATTAATTTTCCACTGTAGGCAAAAAGTTAGAAAATAGTCTACCAGTTAGCCATATATCAGCAATGCACTATCTTACTGGTATTTACCCTACATTTCATATATCTCTAACAACACCCAAGGAAATTACTAATATCATTAACACTCTCAAAGAGTCCAATCCTGACCATGATAACGTTCATATTAAGTTTATAAAGCAATATATTCCGGAAGCTGCAATTGTAAAACTTCTGAACCATAACTTGCAAAATCAGGACCAAGGGAAATTCACAATAGGTGTTCTTCTAGACCTACAGTAAGCGTTCGATACTATAAACCATGACATTCTAATTATGAAACTTAAACATTATGGCACAAGAAATAAAGAATTGTCCTGGTTTATCAGTTATTTATCAGAGAGAAAGCAGTTTACTGAAATTAATGGAGTCAGATCACACAACGAAACTATAACTACTGGTGTTCCACAAGGTTCAACCTTGGGTCCCTTACTCTTCCTTGTTTATATTAATGACTTTATCATATCCTCTAATGTGTTACAGTATGTCTTATTTGCAGATGACACTAATTTCTTTCACTCAGAATCAGAACTGGCTTCTCTTGAACGTACAATGAATATAGAGTTAGGTAATATTCATATGCGTCTTTTATCAAATAGATTGTCCTTCAATATATTAAAAACTCATTATATCATATTCGCATGAAAGAGCACCATAACCGTCACATCAACATTAGTATAGAGAATAACGTAATTGAAAAATGTCTATATATCTATCTATATACTCAGGCACAATCCCCACTCTTATTTTATTTATTTTTTTTGTGGGGGGGGGGACTCAAGATAGAGCCAGAATAGGGACAACAAAAAACACAACAGAAAACAATGAACACACAAAAACAAAATAAAAATTCACACACATCTAGGTCATCCAGGAGAAGACCCAGAGACCAGGGTTACCAAGGTCCCTCCAGCACTCCCCCGCCCCCTAACCATCCGGAGAGGTTCCGATCTCGGCAGGCAGACATGCAACGGAATCGAAGCCACAAGCCCGCCCACCACACTTCCAGGCGCAACCTTCATATAAACCGTCTCCCCGGGCCAGGCACCTGATGGACTATTATCTAGTCCAACTTGCACCCGACCCCTTCCCCCAAATGATCATGTGTTCACTCATCTATTCACAAGCATTCTCCATTGATTCCTGTTTATTACCACTTCCCTTGCCTGATCTATAGTCATTCTTCTATCATCCAAAGCTTATCTTACACAGTCTCTGCATTTCAATGGGGTCTTCCTGCCCTTCTATCTGACTCACATATTCTCTGTGTAAGCCTTTCATCTTCCATTCGTTCAACATAACCATACCAGCTCAGCACCCTTCTGTCCACTCTGGCTGACAAATGTTCCTACTGGCCCACTCTCCTATGTATCTCTTCATTTCTCAATATGTCTCTACGAGTAACTCCACACATACTCTTCAAGCAGCTCATCTCCATCACCTCCAGCTTTCTTCTCTCCTTTTCCTTCAGAGCCCATGTCTCAGCTCAATACATCACTGTAGGCACAACAATTCCTTGATACATTGCACTTTTTACTTTCATTCCGAGATTTCTCGTCTTCCACATACTTCCCATTGCTCCAAAAACCTTCCTTTCTTCACACACTCTGTGTTTCCTCCATTTCCATACCTCCACTCCTGCTTATCATTCCTCCTAGATATTTAAAACACTCCACTTGTTCCAATATTTCCCCATCCAGCCTCACATCTTGATTCACCCTACAATCACCCCTATTACACACCATTACTTTACTTTTATTGACGTTCACCTTCACTTTCCTCCTCCCACAAACCACACCAAACTCTTTGAAAGATGTACTTCCACAAAATTCCTTGGCGTTTTTATAGATGACAAATTATCGTGGAAAGAGCATATAAATATCGTGAGTGGTATAATAGCTAGATCGATTGGTATTATTTATAGGATAACAAATAATTTAACTAATAATGTGTTGATAACCTTATATTATAGTCTCATATACCCTTATTTACAATATTGTAATATTCCTCAATACACCAATTACATTTACTTCAGAAAAACAAATGTGCCCATTATCTCAGGGGTTAGCCACAGGGAACATACTGATCCTCTCTTTAAACGTTTGGGAATACTAAGAGTGCAAGATATACATAAATTAGAATCAGTAAAATGTATATACAGTCAACTACACCTTCCTTCTGCCACCAACTATCATCATGTATCTACTTTTCATTCTCATAATTTACGAAATAATAACTTAAGAAGACCCCTTAAGCAACGTACTGAACTAACTAAATGATTTGTAGCATATTCTGGTTGTTTGTTGTGGAATGAACTACCAGATGAATAAAACCATCTTCAATCACATAACTTTTAAATAAACACTAAAAATACATCATAAACAGATACTAATACAACTTAAATCCCGTTCCTATGTTGAGGAGCAATAATATAAATCATACAAATTGTCTATGCCTTAACTAGCTATTTTTGTAATTGCATTATTGGCAGATGCAAAAAGGGTTATGCATTATGTAGTATGTGTTGTGATTGAATTGCCTACTTTTTATAATCAAAATATTATCTAATGTAAAACATATATGTATCAGTAAAATATGTATTGCGTAGTGTGTCCTCTGTTAGATAAGTAAAAACACTATTTATAGTTAGCATACAAAATTATTCATTTCATGAGCTCAGCCTGTTATGTAATTGTGCATGTGATTGTAGTATACACTACTATGGTAATTATTAGAGGCACATATCATTTTTGAATTCTGATTTTAATTTTTAATTTTAATTTGTGAAAGCTTCCCAGTTGGCTCTTTTATAGTTAGTGTATGTGTATCTGTGGCTGGCTGGGGCGAGTCTTGTTTTGGCGGTGATTATGATCGGGGGGTGATCGGAACCTAAGGCTTTTACCACCCCCCAGGATGTTGTTTGGGCGAGCTCTGGGGAGCATACGGTGATATCTGGAGATGATGGATGTTGTTAAGGATGAAAAGGTTATCTGATTGGCTTTGTAGGACCATCCCTCTGTCTGTGTCAGGGTTGTCGACAACCAGGCCGACGTCTTGGCATTGAAGTCACCAACATGGATGATGTGTGGAGTGTTTGTGATTTATTGTGATTGTGGTCTGTATTTGTTGGGTACTTTGGGAATGTTTTTTTTGGGGGGGATATATGTATTTATGATGGTGATGTTGGAGTTATTGCCTGTGCTATTTTGATGGATTGTATTTCTGTTGTGTTATCTTGTGGGGGGAGGAGGGATTTGGTATTCACACTGATGTCTTGTTAGTTTATTGCTGTGTGAAGCAAGGTGATGAGTCCACCACCGCCACCGTCGGCCTGGTCCTGTCTGATGGTGGTAAAGTCATGAAATGTAGGTGTTTTTGAGTTGTGCGGTGTTTTGTTTCTTGTAAGATGACAATGTGTATGTTGTGTTGTTTGATGAAGTGTGAGAGCTTGTGTTTCTTTGTGTTAATGCCAACAATGTTTAATTGAAGAATTTTGATGTTGTGAGTGTGGTGTACGTTGGGTGCTGCTGCACGGGGAGGATGTGGGGATGAGGGTGAGGGAGGAAGTGAGGGCGAGAGGGGGTGAGGAAGAAGGAGATGAATGAGGTGGTGATGGGGATGGCGATTTGGGTGCAGGAGATGAGGGTATGAATGGATATTTTTAATTATACAGTTATCTTTGCATTTCCTAGTGCTATGTAGCGTTTCATATCTACATCGGTGGTCTGTTGTAGGCACTGCATAGCAATTTGTATCTATACCATAGCAACTTCATACAACACACACTCTGTAGTAATTTTCTCAAGATACGCCAAGATTTTCAGATCGATAAATGTCGGCGTGGAATCTGTGAAGGTGGGAAAGTCCAGATGCTTCAGAATTTGGTCTTAAATGTTTCTATAATTCATATGGGTGTACAGTATATAAGTTGTCATGATCATGACTGAACCAGTATTAAATTCTATGCCAACACTTTACCCTTCAATAATAATTATTATAATTATTAATATTATTAATATAAATATTATTATCATTATTATTATTAACAATACCACACCTAAGCCCTGCCATAGTTATTATTGTTTTCAAATGCCACAATCTACACTACATACCAGCATGATACTACAGTAAGTCCTCCAGACGGACACGTTTCCTTCGAACAATTTGCTTTCTATATCTTAAACAAACATATCCACAATCCAGTTGCATCTCTATGCATAACTGATGTAAAGAGACATCCTCTAACCTCATTCCCCAGTGCGCTTCCAACCTGAAAGAAGCCCTATTGAGAGGTACAGATTTGTTTTATTTGGTGGCAAGGACGGGACAGAGATGATGGTAAAGTAGCCAGTGGGACAGGGGGACTGCAGTACAATAGAGGATAAACCAACATACTCTGGAGTTTACCCAGGAAGTTGTGATGTTTTTCTTTAGAGTCAAAGTGCGACATACCTCTTATGAGTGAGTATTTTTTATGACAAATATACACCCTAAATAATGACTAGAATGAGTATATTAAGTCACATAATAGGGGGCTCACATGATGTCTGTAGATTGCCTACTATACCCGGGTCAAACCGTAACTTGATTCCTGACCAATGAGATGCACTGCACCACTAAATGACCTTGCACCACTGGAAGGACCTCCACCAAAGAGAACTCTGGCATTTTTGTTTTCTCCTCTTTATTCCAACTTACTCTCTCTCAGGCATAGGCTGAGAGCTTGTACATTCAACCGTTCAACACATGGTGAAACCTGTGAGGTCTCGTTCCAGTCTTGGGAGTGAGACATGTGTAGCTGCAACCAGCCGTTGCCATCTTGCCTTCGCATATATATATATATAGAGTTGCTTCGCCCTCATGCTTCACTGTCTCACCCCCAAAACTCGGACCCTCACTCTCAGAACGCCACACATGAGCAATTAACTCACTAGGCATTGACCCCCTGTAGCATATTTTGAACATGGGAATATTCATACAGTGTTATTTAATCAGGGTGGCGTTTCGGTGGCCTTTGTGGTAATGCACTGATACTAGGTACAGCACAGATTCCATCCCAATAATATCTTCACATTGATACATCGGCCTACCTTGCCCCAACACTATTGTTGAGAAACTTACCTGTCACCCTTGCTCCGACAATCATGGGGAAACATGAATGGATATAAATAGGTTTGCCAGACAGTTTACCCAGCACAAGAATATCCTTAAACTGATGATGCAGCCATATATTCCTTCTCACTAAAGAACAATAACACTGGATCCAACCACTAAAACCATCTCCATATCCCAAAACACTGTAACACGAAAGTTATGCCCAATTAGATGCTGCAAATTATATATATATATATATAATTATATTGTCACATCCAACTTCACTTATAAGTTGTAAGTTGTAAGTTGCAGTTGTAAGTGAGTTATAATTCATGAAGCCTACATGTGTGGGGGGAGAGACCAGCTGCTTTATCCTTATGTCTTTCTTTCTCTCCCCTTGTGTCGAGATGGTGACATCATGATTGCACCATGTTATGGAACACTTTCTTTTTGCTAAGAGTGTAATTACTTCAGTTTATTTAGCCCTTGTGGGATTATTTCAGTTATTATGAGTTTGCACAATGATGTCTTATATTTATTTGATTACTTTTATGTTGTTAATGAGAGCCCAGGTGCTTAGTATAATTGTGTAGTCTAGCGATGCTTGGAGCTCCCTTCCTTCTTTCTCGACGCTGGCCCAGTGTTGCTGCCTCATTCCAGTCAGAGTCCCTGAACCGACAACACACGCTGATCTGTGTTATTGGGCTTGCTTTCTTGTTTCCAAAATACTGCATTGGGAGCTGTCGTGGCCTAGCGGGCTAAGGCAGTTTCCAGTGCTATATAGCCTTCGTCGCTTAGTGCTGTAGAATTCATTACAGTTGGGGATTTCCCTCACAGATTAAATGAATTCATAAGGTTATTCAACCTTAATACTGCATATAAGTCTTTTGTCCCTTAGTAGATAGTAGCAGAGCAAGACTGGAATCATTTTGAGCATTACAGTTTTGTCTTAACATGATTAGTTTTCATTTAAGAGTTATATGCATTTCTGTTAGATAGAATTACTGCAGCCGTTTTGGCAATTTAGATATGAGCTCTGCACTACTTCTTCCATTTCTTTTCCTTTATTCTACTGCATTGTGAATTATTCTTGTATGTTTATATTATATAATATTGAGGTTGACATCTACAGGGGTTTGATGGCTGGCTTGTTTTAGGTCAGCGTTTTAACAGCCAGCCTCAACTTCCTGGGATGTCAACCATTGTGTATCATTTGTTAGGCTAATACATTAGACTTCTCCCATGGCTTTTTATTTGTATTATTCTCAATTCCTGAGCGATTGGGCATGATATGGTTTGTTCTGGGACTCTAGCAGCATTTTAGTTTACCATTTTTTTGAGCAGTTTAGAATAACCTGTGAAGTACTCGAACATACTAATAGCACTATCATCTTTGAGTCGGATAGGCCCCAACTCTGAGACAATAGATATTTGTTGTGTCTCCTTTTATAACTGCTTATTAGAGCAAAGAGGAAGATAACCCCTTTTTCTAGAGAACCTGCGTATGTTGGTGTTTGAGTCGGATATTAAGAGCGTGTCTGTTGCAGGGTTAGTGCAGTACGGTGAGCATTGTTGGGTGCAAGACTACAGCATTGTCGTCTTTTTGCTACGGCGTTTCTCTTTGGACAGTGCTGTGGGCTAGGCTATTGGAGCATCTGCTTTCCTCGAACCTTCCCTCGTAACAGTGGCAACCTCAGGCCAGGATAGTGTGATAGTATAGAGTTCTTGGTGGTTTGAAGTTAATTATATTTAGATTGACCATTTTGCTTGCAGTTGGAAGTCTACGGACATAGTACTCTCATTTTATTAACCCGTGTCCACAACTATTGCATAGATGTCGCATGATGATTACATTCCTGTTCATATTGTGGGAAGGGAGGACGTTTGACAGTTTATTAGAACCAACCAAAAAGCATACAAGACAGCTAAACGTTACAACGATACAGAACACTGGGATCATTACAAAAACACACAAAACATATTACAAAAAGAAATCAAACAAGCAGAAACAAACTACACAACCATTTTCCTCACAAACAACATACAAAACCACAAAAAATTCTACAGCTTCTTCAAAGCGCGCAAACAAGACTCGACTGGTATAACAACATTATTACATAACGATTCTCTAGTCACACTTCCACAGGACAAAGCACATGCATTATTTTGCAGTTCCAGCCAGTTTTTACACAAGAACAAGCAGACTTGCCGTAAGTGTCACCATCACCACACCCACCTATACTTCCACTGACAATGCTGTACATACCCGTGGAATCGAGAAACTTGTATCTGAGGTAGACATTAACAAAAGCGACTGGCCCAGACAATATACCCTGCAGGATACTCAAGGAAAATGCTGCCATTCTTGCCCCTATCCTGCAGGTTATATTCTCACAGACCATTGACACCGGAGAACTTCCCCAGACTGGCTATTGGCAAATAGTGACTCCTATTTTCAAATCCGGAGACAAAACCCCCCCTGTTAACTATAGACCTGTTTCGATTACCTGAGTTTCTTGCAACATTTTAGAACATATAATCCACCAACATTTAATGGATCATCTAGATAGGCAAAATATACTGACTGACACATGTTACGACTGAGGTTTAAATATATCAGGGCTTTTATTCATTGGACTAGTAATGGCATAAATGCTACAACGGAAAGCGCTAGATCCAACCTCTGATGTATATTCCCAGTGAACAAAGAACACAAATACTCTACAGAGTTCTATATGCAATAATAGGCTATCAAACTCTCAATAAATCTGCGTCTACTCTAGGCTTAATGTTATGTGAAAACAGCCTATTACTACCTATAACCGAAGGTGGTTGGTTATGGTATGCAAAGTAAGGTGGTAAGAGAAGTTACAGCTTACGTTACTTTAATCAATAACTGTCAGGCACTCCTGCATGAAAGAAAGTGCACTAAAGTCCTTCAACACTAACAAGGAATCTTCTTTAAATGTTAGATGCTATAAAGATGCTCGTATCGGAAATGGAACCCAAAAAGGCAGGCAGCGGAACAATGCTCGTGCAGGCTATGCACACAAAAAGGCAGAATATATAATGCCGTCGGAGCCAAGAATATCCTAAACACTACAACAATAATAATATTCGCTACGACAATGCAGTATTCCTATCAACAAAAAGAGCCTAAGTCGTTTGTGTCTCAATACATCAAACTAGGCTGCGAAATGCTTGTGTAATCATAAATGGGTATGCATAAAAAGAGTACTTGGTTTAATATACTTAATGTCTACTATGATTGATAAAGTCTAGCTAGAGTCAATGATACGAGATACTGGTGCGCATGGCATGCCGCATAGCCTAGTGCAAATCTCAAGTCTGTGCGTCAAATATTACGTTATAGTGAAGGGTAGCTCTCTTGAGAAACCTTAATACCGAAGTATCAAGCGTTCTCCTGGCGTACCTCAAAGAAAAAACAACCGAGCTTAGAACAGTGCAGAATGGTATAGGCAAAAAGCCCTCATTCGTGCATGCTCTACTCTCAATGGCACACAGACTAGAATTTACCCAATCAACTCCAGTTCTCAGGTATGTCGTGCAGCTTTTACCTAAAGCCAGCACTCATAGGAAACAATACCTTATAATATCAGACCCCTAGTCTAGCATTTTCTAATCCAGCAGAACACTAATAATTATAGGAAGCGGTACTAAACAATATGAATGCCAACCAATGCTTCGTGATCAACTTATCTCAACAACTAACATACATGGGTTATATCAGACCTCAACGCACTATACAACTGGCCAGCATGAAGCTGATTTTGCAGAGTTAACCAGAGGGGATATGGTATTAATAAAAGGTGGTGAAAGATATGGAAAAAGAGAGAGGTAGGCAGAGGAAAAGATTCTCAGGTGCAGAGCGGGGAACAGGTATCAAAGGATAAAGAGGGATGCGTTCTAGAAACCATGTCTGAGGGAGAGAGTGGCGAGGAACCTGTATTGTATATATACCGGGACTAGTTTGCACCGCGCAGAGTAAAGCGGTAACAAGTCCTCTAGCCACTAGCAAAGAAGCTAGCAACATGGTAAGGACCTCCCTCAACCAACCCCCACGAGGCAGCCAGCCGTGACGTCACTGAGAGGGACAAAAACACTGCGCGCCCCCTCTCACTCTGTTCTACTCTCTCTCTCTCTCCCAGATCCCATCATTACTAGTTAATGATAAAACATATACTTTACAATTAAATATATAAAGCCTTGACATGGGTGAAAACAAAGAGCCTTTCTGGACTGCCCATGACACGAGCTTTCATATTATGAAATAAAGCACACCCTAATACATAAACTGTAGCCACATCCCCTGCCCTGGAGATCCTAGCGAGTCACTGTAGGACAAGCCATGCGGTTCTAACGGAGTGGTTAACGTCACACACACAGCACGGATTCCGGTCCAAACGATCGTGCGAGACACAACTACTTGTGACCACACATGACATTTCCCAAACCCTAAACGACCCAAAAATTCGACAAGTAGACGCCATAGTACTAGACTTTGACAAAGCCTTTGACAAAGTCCCTCACCAAAGACTGGTAGCTAAGTTAGATTATTATGGCATCCGAGGACCACTTATTCACTGGATTAAGACTTTCTTGACCAATCGGGATCAACGCGTTGTTCTCGAGGGTTCTCATTCTTCCACTGTGTCTGTAACTTCTGGGGTCCTACAAGGCACTATCCTGGGTCCCCTACTTTTCCTTTCATACATAAATTACCTCCCACTATCGCTTACTTCTACTAGTAGATTTTTCGCAGATGATACCTTAGTTTATAGACCAATTACGAATAGGGACGATTGCCTTCGACTACAGGACGAATTAACTACTCTTGAAGAGTGGGAAGCCAAGTGGCAGATGACATTTAGACCGGACAAATGCCACCATATCCGTTTCACCCGTTCAAACAAAATCATCCCATTCTCCTACAAACTCCATAGCACTCCTCTGGTTACTGTTCCCTCCCACAAATATTTGGGGGTCCACATCTCAGCGGAGATTAGGTAGACCACTCACGTTAGCAGCGTCAGAGCAAAGACTAATAAGGCCCTGGGCTTCCTGCGCAGGAATCTCACCAAGTGCAACATAAATATAAAAATTCTAGAATTTAAAACACTTGTTCGGCCACACTTAGAATACTGCGACACCGTCTGGGATCCACACACTCACAACAAGATCAATAAACTAAAGGCCATACAAAACAAAGCTGCAAGATGGATCAGACGTGATTACAGACACACTACATCTGTCATTTTGCTCAAACAAGACATTAAACTCGACCCACTTGCAACAAGAAGACAAATGCACAGACAACAGATGTTATATGAAATCACTAACAAATTAGTAGACCGAGCTCCATATGACGCAATTTCGCGTCATAAACTTATTATTGAGCTATTTCACTTAGTTCATATGACACAATCGTGTCATATGATACTCTTAGGCGGTACCGCCATATGACGCGATCGCGTCATAGATAACGGAGAGGGTTAAGACAAAAAAAAATTCACCGCAGCATCCAAGAGTGGAATCACCTCCCATCTCATGTAGTTAATAGCCCCACCCTTGATTCATTTAGAACTAGGATCACCAATCATTACATCCCTACTCCTGATCCTGTCCCCAACCATTAGTCCTAAAAGCACAACCCCCGCATATCATGCCGCCCGAGAGCGGTCCTCTGCGGGTCCCTCAACGTAAACGTAAACGTAAACCTAGTCAAGAAGAGGTTGCTAGCAGGAGTAGTGATGAATTAAGACGTGTGTTGGAGATGTATGGTTGGAGGTGCAGTGGTCTGTCTAAGGGAGAGTTAGTTCAAGAAGTGTGTAAGGTAGTTATACAGCTTAGTGGTACTCAGGTTGAAGCTAGTACATGTGTGGATAATGGCACCATCCTGCATGTGCCACAGCATCCTAGCAGTCAGGCTAGCTATCATTCTACTGGGGCCCGGAGTGGAGCAACAACTCCAGATGAGCTAGGTGATACTATAGTTAGGCAGTCTCCCACTATTACCACAGTACCTGCCACCATGCCTCCACCGTCAGCTTTTAGCCCTATCAGTTCGGCCCCTTCATTTTCACAGGGCTATGTTCATGCCCCTATGCCAGTACCTTTGTTTCGAGTTATGCTAGCAATCCCCTGTATCCTCCTTTTTCCCCCCATGTGTCGTGGACCACACCACACCATTTCAGTACAACTCATACGGTGGGTGCTGAGCACAAGTTCCCCCTATCGCCCAGTTTCCTCCTATAACCCCGATAGGGTTGCGAAGGAGTCCAGAGGTTGAGCTCCAACTAAAGAGAATGGAGTTGGCACAGAGAGAGAGATAGAGAGAGAGAAGAGAAAATTGAGTTGAGGAAGTTGGAGATAGAGGAGAAAAGGCAGAAGAGAGACAGAGAGAGAGAGAGAGGGCGACAGATTTGGAGAAGACGAAGTTGGAAACAAGTGGGCAAAGACGACAGGGGAATAATGCTGGGCATGCATCTAAGGAGGAGGCAGAAGAGGTGCTGTTGTCTTGACGGCTGAAACTCGTGCCGGTCTTCGATGAACTTAAGGTCACAGAGTGGTTCTTACGTTTTGAGAAGAAGGCCCACGAGTATCAGTGGCCGAGGCAACGCTGGGCAGTGTTGGTGTCCAATGTATTACAAGGCAAGGCTCATGATGCATACGATCGCCTAGAAGTGCAGGAGTTAGAGTATGATGTACTTAAGGAGGCTGTGTTGAAAGCCTACAAGCTTCAACCTGAGGCTTACAGGTTGGCCTTCAGGGGGGCTCGGAAGCGGCAGGGGGACTCGCATGTGGAATGTGCCCGGAACCTAGCTAAGTGGTTGCACTCAGAAACAGCTAATACTTTTGAGGTGGCGTGTGAGGTTTGGCTGATGGAGCAGTTTACAGGCATAATTGAAAAGGACATTGGGGTAAAATTATAAGAAAAGCTGTTTAAATCATTAAGGGAAGCAGCAGTTTGGGCTGCTGACTTTGCACTAGCCCAGCGTGGCAGTTGCATGGGGAGCATTGGTGACAGGAGAGACCGACCTGTGCAGCAAGCAGCCATGGTATCCGCTCGCCCATCATCACCCAAAGTTAATACAAATAAGACACAACTATATTCCAAGGCTGACAACAAGCGAGCTTCTACGGAAGTGCGGTGTTACATTTGCAAGCAAGTGGGTCATATAAAACCTCAGTGTGCTAAATGGAAGGCTACCCAGGAACCCAAGGCTGTCCAGTTGGTGGCAACACTCGGGGAGGTGCCTGTGAAAGGCAAGCCAGGTACAGGTGAGTCTGGGGGGCAGTATAGGCCAGCGCGAAGCAGGGTTGTAAGCACTTTGCCGCCCCAGATGGTATCATCAGCTGAGCATAACCAGGCTTCCCCTGATTGGTGTCGGACCATTCATACATGATGGATTAGTACGGGTTGGTGAGCAGACTTGCCCTGTCAAGGTGTTTAGGGATACTGGTGCACAACAATCCATGTGTCACAACCTGACAGGGGGACCTATTAGCACGGAAGAGTTTGTACTATGTAGGGGAATCAACAGTGAGCAATGCTGTGATTTAGTCCCGGTGACCCTATAGTGCTCACTTTTGACTGCCGAGGGTAAGGTGGTCATGGTAAACACTCTGCCAGTTGAGGGGGTGGACTTTTTGCTCGATACTGACTTGGCAGGGGATGTAGTTTTCCCGCCTCCTATAGTCGTCGCTGAGGCTGCTTTTGAGCCCACTGCTGGTAGTTGTATGCAAAAAGATAACATGGACTGTATCTACCCTGTTGGTGCATTGACCCAATCAGTGGCACAACAGGGGGATGATTTAGTGGATGCGGGGGATGACAGCCATGAGTGCGTGCCACCCCATGATGCACTACTAGATGACACTGGCTCAGAGATAGCTGTGGGCCTGGCTGACCCCAGTGAGGCTACCAAGACTATTAGAGGTGACCTTGTGCTGGACGAGAGTCTAACATAGAGCCGCCGACTCAACCTTCTGATATTTTTGAGAGGTAAGAGGTAACTGCCTTGGCGGAGATACCTAGAGACAAACTGAGCAAGTTGCAGCAAGAGGACCCGAGTCTGGGCCTCCTGTTTAAGAAGGTTGGCACGACTGGTGGGAAGAACGGTCAAGCGAAGTTTATTGTAAAAGGGGCATTGTTGTATTGGCAGTGGATGCTGGAAACTAACTCAGGCTTGAGGGAGGAGCAGTTGGTGGTGCCTGCCCAGTTCAGGGAGGAGCTGGTTAGGCTAACCCATGAGGCACCACTTGCGGGTCATTTAGGGGTACGTAAGACACGTACGTAAGATAGGCTACGTTTTTATTTTTGGTGGCCTAATATGCATGCATCGGTGGCTACTTTTTTTTTTGTCGTGTTCTATTGGTAAGGTAGTTGGAAACCCCACCAAGAAATACCCGTGGCACCTTTGATCCCTATACCTGCAGTTGTGCCGCCATTTACTTGTGTCATAGTTGACATGATCGGTCCCTTACCACCCACCAGTTCGGCATATAAATACTTGCATACTTTGATGGATACTACCACTAGTTACCTGGAGGCTATTCCGGTTAGCAGCATGAACGCAAAGATGAAAGACCATTATGACAAACAGGCTAAATCTAGGGCGTTCAAGGTGTGCGACGAGGCTTTGGCACGGTTGTCAGTTCAGGGTCGACCCATGGCTGCTAAGTTTTGTGGTTAGTACCAGGTCATTAACCCTTAACTGTCGGCGCGCAACTTATGTCGTGTGAAATAAATTTTGACTATGTGGCGGTTCACAACTTATGTCGTTCGCCATTTTAACCACGTAATGTTGCTGAGAGAGAGAGCTGAGCGGTGTGAGGAGCGTAGCAACACTATGACCGCTCCACATGACCACCGTGGACATACTGAACTGTATTCTACTTTCCCCCTCCTTTCTTACTCGCTACACAGGGAATTATGTAGGGAAATTACCTAATTACAGGGTTTTTGCACTCGTGTTGCACGATCGTTGCAAGAGAACCAGTGGTCGTACAAGGATGGTTCGGGTGTCATTGGAAAGCTCTGTTTATGTTCTTTCAGGGATAGATACTTGTTTTACGCTCTGGGTCTTATTTAGGCATGAACATGATCACGTAAACAACCCTATTTAGGGTTAAACAAAAAACGCTGTGCGCTACGGTCAAATAGACCGCCTAGCCCGCTAAATAAGGGTTAAGCAGATTGGCGAGATTGACTATGTAATAGATACTCCCGACCGTCGCATAGCCTCCCAATGCTGCCCTATTAAAATGCTAAAGCCCTACCATAGACCGACTACATCTGGCCGTGGCACTGATGGAGGTGATGCTGTGCAGGCAGGTGTAGCCGCAAGGAATGCGGGGGTGCGCAGGTCTGATATCGGAGCGGAAGCCTTAGTACTTGAGAATTATGGGAGTAACTGCACAGGTGGTATAGATTGTTCCTCTCATGACCTGGCAGTATTAGGAACGGAGGAGGAGAAGGAAGGAGACTATTTAGAGGCTGCGGTCCCGACTGGATTGTGGGAGGGCAATGGGTATGCTGCTTTTTGAGACAAGTTGCAACGTCTTGTTCCTAAGCGCCAAGAGGAGTTGTTTACTAGGTTGGGGCAGTACTTCCGCATGGTTGGTGATTCTCCAGGCCTGACGTCCGGGGCGGTACCCGACATAGAAGCTGGAGACAGTACAAAGCTCAAGTTGGCTCCCTACTGTATAAAGCAGAGCTGGACTATATGTTAGAGAAGGGTCTGGAGGAGAAGGGATATAGTGAGTGGTCTTCGCCAGTGACTTTGCAACCTGAGCCGAGTGGCAAGATCCGTGTTTGTGTTGATCTCAGGAGAGGTAATGCATTATCCCAGCCAGACGCCTATCCATTACTCAGAGTTGACGACTCCATAGACAGCATCGGGGCTGCCACGTTTATCCCTAAGGTGGAGTTAGTGAAAGGTTATTGGCAGGTCCTGTTACCTGAGAGAGCGAAGAGAAGTGCCAGTCTGGTGGTGGGCAGGGCAGGTTATCAGTGTCGGGTGATATTTTGCTGCCGAAACACAGTTTGGATGTGTGGCATGTTTAACCCTCCAGCCCCGGCTATGTATTATATATATATTCCTCGAAACCCGGGTGTTTTGGCCGAAAAACGTCTAGGCTAGGCTACCGTATATTCGTTAATCAGACTGCTTCCCGCATTCCCGCGCATCCCCAAGCGTAGCTGTGTTATTTACCTGTAGAATGGCATTAAGTAGAGCTCTCTAAGTCAACTGGTTGAGCTGTGATGATGATTTCATTGGAGATAACTTTATGGCCAAAACAGCCACTTTACACCACTTTTCGATACTTAACAACAACATACAGGCACACACGAACAAGCGACGCTCTCCTTCTTGTGGCCGGAGATGCGGGGCGTCGGTCCAGCCGGCTGTTGTTTACATGCGTCGGACCGACGCCTCGCACACGAAGCTCACAGGCTTTCAACCACTGGGCGTTCAAGAGGCCTTCCGGGTACCTGTTATATGCTTTTTTATGGGCGTTCAAGAGCCCTTCCGTGGTGAGAGGGTTAAGGCACTGATAATGTTATGGTTGATTGTTTGTCACGGGAGGGTATGTTGTAAGAACCCTTGCCGGTCAGTCAGTTTTGGTGTAGCCTCCTACTTTGGTTTGATTAGCATGTTTAGGTGTTTACGTCTGGTGCTTGTTGGTTCCTGTATGTAGCCCAGCGTAGGGTCGTAAAGTAGGAATTGATGTGTTTTTGTATAGAAGAAAATGTTTAACCCGTTGAGCCCCGGCTAGTTATAATATTTTGTTCACCCCAGTCCCAAGCCATTTTCACTTATTTTTTTTTGTTTGCTAAAATGGAAGACAAGGATGAGAAATGAAAAAAAAACAAAAAAAATCACCTCTGACATTTTTTTTTTGGGGGGAGGCCGGTGTTGGGGGGGGGGGGAGCTTCAAAAAAATGTGTTGAGCCAAAATGGAAGAGAATGGTGAGAAATGAACACACAAATAAAAAAAAACTCATTTCGGTCATTTGGGGGGCGGGGGGGGGGGTTTCAATAGTTCGTGTCCCCCGCATGACCACCCGCCCGGGAGCACTAGGGTAAAAACTGAGTATGGCATTGTACGGCATACATCCTAAGGAGTATCTCACATAAATCTCAAGCCTCTAGCTCCCATACGACCGGAGTAATGAAGGTTCAAAGTGGCGGTAAACTAGGGGTGTAAACTATCCCCACTAAGCCCACCACCACCAGCCGCGCGGCTGTCTCGGCCCGCTCACACCTACTGGCCCGGCTCCCCCACACACTACGGTACCGCCCCCTCCTATTCTCCCGCCATTTCCTACCTTACGAGCCACGTAAGTGTTTTTTATATGTCGGACGCACGTGATGCGTCGCTGGGAGTTGGTGATCAAAGACTGCCGACGCAACACGTGCGACGCTGGGTCTCAACGGGTTAAATACAAAAATACAAAAACCATAAAAATACTAGAAAAAAAAAACTGTAGTTGTGTATGTCTTGTAGTATTATTGAAGTATAGGCAGTCTGTTGTTTCAAGATGCACCAACAGACTCCCCCTGGGTGTGAGGGTGTCACATCCAACTTCACTTATAAGTTGTAAGTTGTAAGTTGCAGTTGTAAGTGAGTTATAAGTCATTAAGTCTACATGTGTGGGGGGAGAGACCAGCTGCTTTATCCGTATGTCTTTCTTTCTCTTCCCTCGTATCAGATGGTGACGTCATGATTGCACCATGTTATGCAACACTTTCTTTTTGCTAAGAGTGTAATTACTCCAGTTAATTTAGACCTTGTGGGATTATTTCAGTTATCATGAATTTGCACAATGATGGTTTATATTTATTTGATTACTTTTGTGTTGTTAATGAGAGCCCAGGTGCTTAGTATAATTGTGTAGTCTAGCAATGCTTAGAGCTCCCTTCCTTCCTTCTCAAGGCTGGCCCAGTGTTGCTGCCTCATTCCAGTCAGAGTCCCTGAGCCGACAACACGCGCTGCTCTGTGTTGTTTGGCTTGCTTTGTTTCCTTTAATACTGCATATAAGTCTTTTGTTCCTTAGTGGGTAGTAGCAGAGCAAGGCTGGAATCATTTTGAGCATTAAAGTTTTGTCTCAACCCTTTCACGCATTTATGACGCAGAGGTTGCCATATTAGCAATAAGAAATGGAGTTATCTCACTCTAATAATTACCTCTCCAAAATTAGTTTTCTGCCCACAGCTAACTCAAAGACAACTGCAGAGGTTGAAGTAACTAAACTAAAGGTTTCTAAATACCCCTGATGGTAACAAAGGCTTTAATGTATCCCCAATAGGCTCAAAATCGCGTCATATGTCGGAGAAGGTTAACATGATTAGTTTTCATTTAAGAGTTTTACGCATTTCTGTTAGCTAGAATTACTGCAACCGTTTTGGCAATTTAGATATGAGCTCCGCACTACTTCTTCCATTTATTTTCCTTTATTATACTGCATTGTGAATTATTCTTGTATGTTATTATTGAGGTTGACATCTACAGGGGTTTGATGACTGGCTTGTTTTAGGTCAGTGGTTAAACAGCCAACCTCAACCTCCTGAAATGGCAACCATTGTGTATAATTTGCTAGGTTATGCATTAGACTTCTCCCATGTTTTTTTTATTTGTATTATTCTCAATTCCTGAGCGATTGGGCATGATATGGTTTGTTCTGGGAGTCTAGCAGCATTTTAGTTTACTATTTTTGTTTGTGCAGTTTAGAATAACCTGTGAAGTACTCTAACATACCAATAGCACTATCATCCCCGAGTCGGATAGGCCCCGACTCTGAGACAGTAGATATATTTTGTGTCTCCTTTTATTACTGCTTTAATAGAGAAAAGAGGAAGATAACCCCTTTTCCTAGAGAACCAGCGTGTCTTGGTGTTTGCGTCAGATATTAACCTCTCTGCTGCGCACCCTATGTAGTATACACCATACGCCTGTGCGGAGGTATTTACACTGTTTCCTCACTAAAATCGTTATTTTACCATAAATATTATTAATACTTATCCATATGCGCCTATTTTACGTTTAATATGAAGATAGTAACATGTTACAACAATAAAACAAGAGGGAAAAGTGTTTGGATGGTCAAAATCGCAAATTGAAAGGGAGAGTTTCATTCATCAAGTGTGAGCCAGCCGCCGTCACATCCTCCCCTCACGAGGCCTGGAGAGAGACTGAGCCCACTATCTCTATCTCTCTCTCTTTCCCACGCATAGACACACAGATGACCCCACCCTGAACGCGACTCGCTAATCTTAGAAAATATACCAAAGAATAAGGAAATAACAGGGAAAATAGGTGATAATTGAAGGGGGGGGGGGGGAAAGGAGGGGATGTGGAGGAGTTATATGTGGCATGGCCGAGGGGCAAAACAAAAACAAAAACAAAAGTTTCAAGTGCTACTGGGGTGTTTTAAATGTTTTTTTTTTAGGCCTAAGATCTTAAAGAGTCTCCCCGCAGTCGCCCAGTAAAACCTCTTAAGAGTCTCCCGGCTGCTGCCGGGTTAAGAGCGTGTCTGTTGCAGGGTTAGTGCATTGTTGGGTGCAGGACTTCAGCGTTGTAGTTTTTTTGCTACGGCGTTTCTCTTTGAACAGTGCTGTGGGCTAGTTTATTGGAGCATCTGCTTTCCCCGAACCTCCCCTCGTAACAATATATATATATATATATATATATATATATATATATATATATATATATATATATATATATACTCCTTTGCTGGTACCTAACCAACCTAGACTACGATAATGGCTTCAGCTGGCTTCGTTACATTTTGGTGAACAAAAACATTGCAATTTAGTTTCAATAAAGACCACAAGGTGTTTTCTTAGTCAGCTTTGACACGATAGATGCACCAATGTAACTATGGGAATTTTAATTAATGTTGGGATGTCAATACTTAATGAAATTCAAATAATGACAATGACTGAGTAACATTTAGCAGTCAACTAAGCTTACCAATATATCATTGATGTATGGGGCAGACATACTACCAAGCCTAGAGAACATGTTAGCTTCTGACAACACTCTTGCTCTGTAGTGAGTGGAGAAGAGTTCAGGTGTGTAGAACCATATGAGCTGCATCGCTGCTGTGATGGCCATCTTCCCACTTTTTTTTTTTTTTTTTTTTTTAAGAGACAATGAACGGAGGAAGGAAAAACACAGATAAAACAAAAAGGTCCATGTGCCTAAAGGCATCCTCCATTCATAAAATGTTTGTAACAACTGGATTTAAACATTTGTTGATTGTAAGTTTGTGGAAAGCAATTCGAGGGAAGTGAATTCCAAAGAGTAGTAGCTCTAGGGATAAATGAATTCTGATAAGCAGAAGTTCTGCATTGTGGAGGAGAAAGTGTAAATTCATGGGCGCTCTCAGCTGCCCTAGTTCTACGGGGAAAGATGTGGAGAGGCGGCACAATTGAAGCAAGTTCCTCGGAACAATTGCTGTGAAAATATCTGTAGAATAATGCAAGGGATGCAACGTTTCTTCGTATGGCTAATGTAGGAAGGTCCTGTGTGATTGCAGGGTTATTGATTAATCTAATAGCTTTATTTTGAATTTTGTCAACTGCCTCAATGCAACTCCACTTCCACCCCACAGAGGTGAACAGTAATCCATCTGAGAGCGCACATGACTTTTATATATTACGGCCAACTGCTCGTCAGTGAAGAATTCTCGAACTCTGTACAGGAGTCCCAGTTTTTTAGAGGCATTCTTAGCAATGCTTCTAACATAATGTGTCCAGCTCAAGTTAGTAGTTAATGTTACACCGAGAATGTCAATACTAGGGGAAGTGGGAATATTTACATCATTAAAAAATATATGGGAGTCAGTGAGATTCCCTTAGATTCACTTAGTGACAAACACATCTTCACTCCCTCAGGCACTGCATTATTATACAAAACAAATAAATATTAAAATGTTATACATAAATTACAGGTTTTTGTGAGAACTAATTGTTATATATAGTATTAAGGTGTTCTCATTTTATATGAAACATATATGTGCAGATTCAAATGCATAATATTAAATGGATAATCATTATAATGCAACACATTAATATCAATAAACCGGTTATAGTTTGAACAATTTACTTGTAAACTGTGTTCATATATACAGTCTATTTATGCTACCTTAGGCTACAGTTAATCAAATAGCAAATATTGCAGTGTCAAATAAGCTACCAGATACATAAAAATTGTCAACCAGTTCTCACTAGACCCTACTTAGCTGCCAGCATTAATCCGACCCTTGGCCAGTGCCAATGTTCCATTTTGTTCTGTGTGTTTTTTTTTCTTTTTTTCTAATACATTTAAAATATTAGTTAATTTATTGCTCACTGTGCCTATTTTCATGGATTGTTGGTTCTACTATCACGTAGTTAGTGGTCGAACACCATAGTTTTTTGCTCAACTCATCTTATATTATTTTGGAGTTAGTAATGAAGTTTCTTCTTTACTATAAATGTTTGATGGTTCCTTTATAGCCCATTGATTGCACTTGGATTCTTACACTACACTAAAATTGTACTGTACAGTTGCCCACATAAGTTCTGTTTCTCGTCGTGATCTTATGTACGAAATTAAATTAGTGTACATGAATTGTGAGTGTGGCTCCTTTATTTATCATTAACATTATATTTCCATGTATAAGATCACGGAGAGGACATAACTTACATGGGAAACTGTACATTGAGGTTAAGTAGGGTGACACTTTTTACTTATAAGTTCACACTAGTATTATATTTGTCTTAAAATCATGTTATCCCCCAATCCCTAAAATAAATGTACAAACCCATACTGTATTATTTTACATTTGTCTTTATACACTGTTGCATCTCTCACAAAAACAGTTGGCAATGCATGGGGTCACACATAGGGCTCAAACTAGGCTGACAATTATGGCTGTGGAACAAGCCTGGCAAATCAGAAGTCACTCATGCTTTAAGTATTTATCGGCAAGAGGTCTGCCTAAGTGCTGCCATTTTGGTTTTGATGAAATCCTATTTATGATTCCTTTTATGAAGGAGTGAAGTTCTGGACGTATATATACGTCATTGGCACAGGCTGCGTTGAACCTTCTCGATGTACAGTATACCTGTATACGTTGTTGGCATAGTGGGGGGTTAAATATTTTGAAATCTTTCACAAATTCATAATCTGTATTTACCATATTCACCATCTGAAGACAAGTCTATAGTAAAGCAGATTGATAATAAAATACTGACCAAATGTAAATATCTACTTCTCAGTGCACTTGTACCGCCTTAGAAATTGTATGCATGAAAGGAAAACTAGCGTGGTAGATTAGTTTGTTATGCATTACTTAATTTATATTATATGTTAACTGTTTTATAACAATATTTGTTGTAATTTTATTACACTTTTTTTTCATTCCATATATAAAATCATGCTGTGGTTACAGAAATTCATACTAGATGTGCCAAAGTTCTTTCCAACCAACTAAAACCAGGCCGTCTCTGACGACTGTATTCTCAGCAGTGGTAGTTTCATAAGAGGTCAAGGAGACTAATTTCAACGAATTGTGTTTTTAGTAAAGGTGTGAAAGATAAGAATGGGCGAGTGTTAGCCGAGAAGCAAGAGAGAAAGAAAATATGGAGGGAGTACTTCAACGAATTGCTGAATGTAAGGAATGAAGTGCCAGCAAACATAGTTAGATGGGGTATGGGAGGGATAAGAAGAGAAGTAGTGGAGGAGGAGGTGGGGATTAGGAGGTCAGAAGTGTGTGAAGCCATGACAAGAGTGAAAATGGGGAGCCATCAGCAATAGATGGAGTGTGTGGGGAAATGCTGAGGTATGGTGGCGAGATATTGATCAGATGGGTATGGAAAACGTGTAAACTAGCATGGGAGAAGGGCAGTGCACCTGATGACTGGAAGACAGGCATAATAGTCCCCCTGTATATGGGTAAAGGGGAAAGAGGAGTGTGTGGTAACCACCAGGAAATATGTATTCTAAACGTAGTAGGGAAGGTGTATAGTAGAGTAGTGATTGAGAGAATGAGAGCGAGTACGGAGAAATGGATAGGTGACGAGCATGGCAGGTTTAGGAAGGGAGGAGGATGTGTAGATCGGACTTTTGCCCTGAAATGTGTTGTGGAGAAATATCTGGAGAAGCAACAAAAGCTGTATGTTGCCTTTATGGATTTGGAGAAGGCCTATGACAGAGTGCTTAGAGAAGGTATGAGGAAAGTACTGAAAATATACAGAGTTGATGGCAAGTTGCTGAAAGCAGTGAAGACCATGAATGAGGGTGCAAAGGCGTCAGTACATGTGGAGAATGAGCAGAGTGAGTTCTTTGATCTGAATGTTGGTTGAAACAGGGATGTGTGATGTCCCCGTGGTTGTTTAATGTATACAGGTATATGGATGGAGTCATGAAAGAAATACAAGGAAGAGCAATGGATGTTGTTGTACTGCTGATAAGGGAGGGAAATGAGTGGAAGCTACCTGTACTGCTGATTGCTAATGATACCGTTCTGATAGTGAATGGGAGTTGCAGGGTATGGTAAATATGTTTGGATAGAGTGTGAAAAACGGAATCTGAAGGTAAATGCGGGGAAGAACAAGGTTATGGTCTTTGAAAGGAGTGCAGCAAGTGCGGGAGAGGGTGCAACAGGGGAAGAGGGTTGTAGGATCGCTGAAAGCAGCAACAAGAAATAGAGTGGTCAGCAAGGAAGTAAAGAAGTCCTTCAAATGACAGTGTGGTAATCCCAACATTGACTTACGGAAGCGAAGCATGGACGTTGGTGAAGAGACTCAGACCAAGAGTGAGAGGGGTGGAAATGTATTACTTGGGAAGTGCGTGCGGAGTTACATGGAGGGATAGACAGACGAATGAGGAAATAAGAGAGAGGTGTGGTGTGGATGTAGATGTGCTGGAAAGTGTGAAAAGGAACACCTCAAGATGATTCGGCCATATGGAACGTATGGGAAGCGAGAGAATGACTAAGAGGGTGTACGAGAGTGAGGTGGAAGGACAGAGAGGGAGAGGTAAACCGAGAGAGAGGTGGAAAGATGGAGTGAAGAAGTATATGAGTGAAGGCGGTGCTGGATGGGAGGGGCGTCGACTGACCGGGGACTGAGGTGCATGGGGGCGTTTCGTTCGTGCCCACCCCTTCAGGGATCACTGCGTCCGGTAATAGATAGATAGATAGATAGTGTTTTACAGCCGACTAAATAAACCCTGATCATTGTGAACCAGTACACAAATATGAGAGAATGTATTACAACTGGTGGGTTACTGGATGCTACTGTTTTGTTTATTTCTCATATCCAGCTATACATACATTCATCTGATGAAATTAGCATATATATAATTGATTTGAGATACATATAATCCAGAAATATTTGTCAGTTCTATCGAGAAAATTTACTATATTAGTTAGGGTTTGCAAATATCCTATGTCTAACCAATTAATACCAACATATGATAAAAATGGTGAAATACGTCAAAGAACGAAAATGTTTAAGTATGTTATTTTCCTCTAAGTGATTTACGAGTCTGTCTCGTATGACCGTTTCTAGCATTTTACATACAACTGAGGTTAAGCTAATTGGACGATAGTTACTGGGTAGGGATTTGCTGCCTTTTTTGAATATCGGTGTTACGTTGGCTATCTTCCACTGATCAGGCATAGTTCCAGACTGCAAGGATTTATTGAATAGTAATGTCAGTGGTTTGGAGAGCTCATCCTTAGCTTCCTTTAGAACTCTAGGCGAGATTGTATCAGATCCTGGCGTTTTATTTACCTCGAGTTTATCTAAACAATTCAATACTTCTCTCTCTGTAACGGTGATATTGCTTAGAACATCTGAATTATCAATCTGAATCGGCAATGGTGTAGGGATATCACTGAGGTCTTCTGTTGTAAAAACTGATGCAAAGAAGGTATTGAGGGCATTACTCAGTTGTACTTCGTCTTTGGTGTATTCTCTATTTTCATCGACTAACGGTCCAACTTTTTGGCTTTGCGTCGTAGCTCTACAAATTTTACCCGTTCTTCGTCATTTTGTGAGGATTTTAATCTATCATTAGCAAATTTTTTAGCAAGCAGGCAGTTTGAAATATCTTTATTCCACCATTTGGGCTTATTATTAAGGCCTGGACGCCGTATTTTCGATGGTATGCAGTCTTGCACTGCTTTTAGGTAAGTGGTTTCGAATAAAGAAAGAAAGAGAGAGAGAGAGAGAGAGAGAGAGAGAGAGAGAGAGAGCATATATGTGTATCGTATTGCATTTGCAATGAAGATACTGAATTTGGAATTAATAATGGAAATTGAATCATATTGTTTAGCCAAGATTCATACTGTCCTATTCAATGGCGTTGTAAGCCTTCCTTTATGGACAGTTACAAATTATATTATGTAGTACAATGACCCATACTGCGCTGTAAACATTTAACGTTTCGATGTAACACAAGATTATAATCATAATAAGCATATCAATTGCTTATGTGTTCGATTTAGCAAACTTAGGCAATGAAGCACTTTCTATGTGTATCATTTGCGTCGCAAGTAAGTGTTCAATATTTACTGTGTGTATAACAGCAGTCGGCCACCCCCAACTACAAAAAAAAAAAAAAATGGGGTATGTACCTAACAGATAGATAAATAGCATAAAAACATGTATATCAAGCTATTTGGATATTAACTTTTCTTTAGCGGCCTATGCGGTTTATTTATATGTACCGCCCAGCGGGGTGTTTTTAGCCAAAATAGGGCTGTTTACGTGATCATTTTCATGCCTAAATAAGACCCAGAACGTAAAACAAGTATCTATCCCTGAAAGGGCATAAACAGAGCTTTCGAATGACACCATAACGATCCTTTTATGATGGCTAGTTTTCTTGCAATAACCGTGCAACGCGAGTGCAAAAAGCAGTTAATTAGCCACTTTCCCGATACAATTCCGTATATAGCGAGTGAGAGAGGGAGGAGGGAGCTGAGATTCGTGTCAGTAGGTTCGCCGCGGTGGTCTGGAGCAGTCATACGCTCGCTAGTCTCCTGCCACCACTTGTCTCTCTCTCTCAGCAACATTACGTGCTGAAATTGCCACTCGACCTATGTCGAGCGCCGCCACATAGTCCAGCTTTATTAACACCTTACGAGCGGCCTATGCGGTTTATTATATGTACCGCACAGCGGGGTGTTTTTAGCCAAAATAGGGCTGTTTACGTGATCATTTTCATGCCTAAATAAGACCCAGAACGTAAAACAAGTACCTATCCCTGAAAGGGCATAAACAGAGCTTTCGAATGACACCATAACGATCCTTTTATGATGGCTAGTTTTCTTGCAATAACCGTGCAACGCGAGTGCAAAAAAAGACCATGTAATTCGGTACTTTCCCCATATAATTCAGTATGTAGCGAGTGAGAGAGGGAGGAGGGAGCTGAGATTCGCGTCAGTAGGTTCGCCGCGGTGGTCTGGAGCAGTCATACGCTCGCTAGTCTCCTGCCACCACTTGTCTCTCTCTCTCAGCAACATTACGTGCTGAAATTGCCACTCGACCTATGTCGAGCGCCGCCACATAGTCCAGCTTTATTAAATACGACTTATGTGGTGAGCCGCTAATTAAAGGTTAAATACGACTTATGTGGTGAGCCGCTTTTTAAGGGTTAAGGTAGATACAAAACAAAGTAATAAAACAGCTGAATTAATGAAGAAAGTAAACACTCACATTCTTTAAAGGGAACGTTTCCTGAAGTAATGAAGATACTTAACACTTACATTCTTTAACCCTTTCTCTGCGAGCATATTCGGGCTATTTAGGTCATATTCAGGCACTCCTGAATGATTAATCAAGTGTCTGCATGCAATGAAATGTATTCAGCCAAAAACTAGACGAAAATAGCTTAAAAATTACACAAGAATGAGCTTCGTAGCTCGCGGGGTTCACCCACAGTGCTACCATAGACATTGGGGAAAACTCGCTATTTATGAGCACTGCTGAGATCCGGGGCTGGGGTCTCAGTGCACGGATTGACGTGCTGGCGGTCGGAGGTGGGCCCCTCGCGCTTCCGCCCACTGACACTCAATTTCTACGGCTTTAACAGGCTTTAAAAGCCTGAAAATTGCTGTAAATTGCCATGGTGTTCCGGAACGTCTCCCACAGGGAAATGGTTAAAGGGATCGTTTGTTGATGTAATGAAGAAAGTATACATCCACATTGTTTACAGAGAACGTATGCTGATGTAATGAAAGAATAAACCCCCACATTGTATACTGGGAACGTTTGCTGTAGTAATGCAGAAAGTAAACCCCCACATGATTTACAGGGAACGTTTGCTGTACTACCGATCGGAGCCAGTCTTGGTGCCCTGGTGTTCTGGCTGGAGGTGCTGTGGTCATTCCCTACACTGCATCATAACAAGCCGCCAACATCAGCTACCACGCTACAACTACAGAAACCTTAAGGGGAGATTGGTCGTTTTTCTGGCTCCCTTTCTTCCTCATGTTTAGCCCCATTAGTTTTAAGATTTTAAATGTTTACCCCATTAATTTGTCGTATTTAGGACCTTTCGCTTCATTTCTTTGTCAATATTTAGACCCTTCGTGCTATTTAGGTGTCGATTTTTTTTCTGGCGAACAATAGTGAGCCTGTAATTTTAGATGGGCCGGGACATTTGTCTACCGAAAAATGTACAAATGTATCTAAAAGGGGGATCTAATGGATATTTTTGTAAAGTTTGATAGAGGTATAGGGAGGAAACTAATAACATAATAGATATATGAAATAATCGAACACAAAACAAACCCATCTCTCCTTAAGGGGCAGGGGTGTAGTTTTTGATTGAGTTTTTCATATATCAATATTTATTTTAGTTTCCTCACTTGACCTCCATCAAACATTAAAAAACATCCCCAAGATCCCCCTTCTAGATATATTTGTTCATTTTCTGTGCCTCCAAAATTTCAGGCTCGCTTTCGCTCGCCAGGAAATATATTGTCACATAAATGGCACGAAAGGTCTAAATTATTGACAAAGAAATTAAGTAAATGGTATTTTAATCGACAAACTAATGAGGTGAACGCTTAAAATTTTCAAAACTAATGGGGCGAAGACTGAGGGAAAACGAGGTCCAGAAAATGCAACTACCACCCTCTTAACTTTTTCAATATGGATGACGTCTTTTCTATTCGATTTAAGCTATATTAAGATGATTTTTATGCAGCTTAGGACAGATGTGGTAGCTATAAGGGGTAAATTAGATAGTCTGTAGCCTTGTATTCGCTAGAGGTCCACAGCTTAGGAAGGATCTGAGGTAGCTATGAGGATTAATTTAGATAGTTTGTAGCCTTATATTCGCTAGAGGTCCACAGCTTAGGAAGGATCTGAGGTAGCTATGAGGATTAATTTAGATAGTTTGTAGCCTTATATTCGCTAGAGGTCCACAGCTTAGGAAGGATCTGAGGTAGCTATGAGGATTAATTTAGATAGTTTGTAGCCTTATATTAGCTAGAGGTCCATCCTAAACAGAACAAAAGCGTCTAATAGTAGCCAAAATAATATTAATAGGACGTCAACCACACTGAAAGGGCTAATTTCTTGCAAGTGCAACATGGATTGGAACAAATGGACTGAAAATTCCAACACTGTTTTCTGTTTGACTCTTCCCAGGTAGATCGTTTTGGTAGCTCGATTGGTTTCGTCCTTTTTGAGTTATAAAAGATATATACTGAGGGATTGTGGCCTACTTGTAGTGCATAGACTATGGTCACCAATGAACAATAGTTCATAAATAACACAACCCATATTACTGGAATGCTTAATGATTATGAGCTCAGCTTGATGAACGCTAGATATTGACAATATTTCCTCCCATAAAATTTTAGTATTAAGGGGATTTTTTTTTTCTTGTATCCCCTCCTTCATCAGGCCTAGGCTCATTAGTTTTGACATCTTAAAACGTTTGCCCCAATATTTTGACGATTTTAAGACTTTTCACCAAATCTCTTTGTCAATATTTAAGCCTTTCGTGCCATTTAGGTGTCGATGTGTTCATAGTGAACAATGGCGAGAACCATCCTTTGGCCAGGATATTTTTCTACCGAAAAAGGTACAAATTTATCTTGAAAGGGGTTCTTCGGAGAGTATACTTTAAGCTTGATAGAGGTCTAGGGAGTAACCCCCCCTCAAACCCACCCATTAACCCCTTCAGTACTGGCACCGTCCTTTTAATTTTAGTTCTGGCTACTATCATATGATTTTATTCAGTTTTAAGAAGACTTCCAGCATTCAAGAGGCTTCAAACTATCTCACTTAATAATTTGTACTACCATAGATCATTCTTAAACTGCTCAAAATCGTCTAATTATAGCTAGAATAACATAACACAACGTCACCGGTATAAAAGGGGTTAATAATTATGTATCTGCCTGATCTATAAACTGCCGAATCAGACTGTAGAAGCATATCTAAACTATACTGAATAATTAAAATGGCTTGTTTCTAAAATACTTCGATAAATAACACCTCTAACTCTTTCAACTTTTGGGGAGACACTTGTTACAGGCAGCTTTGTCTTGTGTGTCCTTCATACATATAGAAAAAACATATATAAATATATATATATATATATATATATATATATATATATATATATATATATATATATATATATATACATATATATATATATAGTATATATATATATATATATATATATATATATATATATATATATATATATATATATATATATATATATATATATATATATACTGTATATATTGTTACGTCCTGGGATATATAAACACTGGGCTCTTTCTATTGGACTAGGTATGCGGCAACAAGCAACAACGGAAAACGCTAGATCCAACCCTTATCTATAAACCCAGGCAACAAACCACCCTAAACCGTCAAGAGTCCTGCCTGGACAACGAGGTATCCTATGACTCGGTTACAGGGTGCACGCACTATAGACTGCTGATAGTCAAGCAGGCTATATAAAAGATCACACTATTAAGTTAACTTAAAGCTTCAAGGAAAAGATAGATAACGGAATTAAATTGCAGAAACAATTTAATAACAAACTAGAAGAAAGTACATTTAACGTTACATTAATTAATACAACTAATCACCCCTGCGTGAAAGAAGGTGAAAGCAAAGAGTCCTCAAAACATCGTACAGGTAGACAAGATGCAGGTTTCTAAACTGCATGCGGCTACCGTAGGATCTGATGCTTAGCAAAGAAAGTACGTTACGGATTTAGAGAACTCTTAACTCATAAGCAGGAATAAATACTAGTGATAGGCCATACAGTGTATAATGGCATAGGTATAATTAAATAAAGGTAGCAACTCGCAACATAACCACATACAGGTGTGCTTCTCACTCTTAGTCAGGCAAGCCTGCTCGGATAGAGTCTCTAAGCCACACCCTGACTCACAATGCTCACAAAAACGGTAAACTGTGGCACAATAACAAGCATACAGAGATAATAAACCCCATGCTGTTAATCTGCCAGGTGGCAGAGGTCTAGCCGGAAGGATATAGGCTTCGGATACCCGGGCTGAGCCACCTGCTCTAGCCTAGGGACGTTCCCAAGTCTGTGCGCCAAATTACTCTAATTGAAAGGGTGCTCTCTTGAGAGACTCAGATCGCAGGTATCTGACTCTCTCCTGGCGACCCTAAAACAAAAGCAAGACGTGCTAGCGCAGTGCTGAGTGGACTAGGCAAGGGCCCTTACACAACACAGCACTAGACACACAGGGACACAGACAAGAAAATGCCCCCAGACTCCCACGGGTATCCTAGTAAAGTCGTGCGGGTCCACAGGACTCGCACCAGCAGACTTTACTTAAAGGATCGCAAAAAGCCTCCCCTCCGGTCTAGCCCCTGCTAACCTGACACAAGAGCACACTAGCAAGCATGAAACCACCAAATATGAGACAACAAAAAACCTTCCTAGGTCTCATTAACAATTAAATCTCTGCATAAGGCCCAAAATCCTATCTAGTTATCTGAGAGCTCGTCGTTAATACAATAATAGATATAAGGTCTATCAAGGGGATGGGATAATTAAATAGATTGGTGAAGTAGTGGAAGGAAGGTATACAAAGTAAGAGAGAAAGTTTCTAAGTGGGGTTGAGAGGGGTAGATATCAAGGGGGTCCGAAGGGTACGACAGTGAGGTGAGCTCTGAGTCTTGAATCTGTCTGGACCCCACCCTAGGCATGCAAAATACATCCCATGCTTGGCAACACTCAACACAGTTGCCGGGTCAAAATCCTCTACCCCGTGCGTGAGTCGAAACTAAGCCTAACGTTGCAATCAAATGCATATGGCAACATCAGGCTCGTCCCAAGCTAGACTCTCCGCGCGAAGCAACGTCCCCCAGCCGGTCTCTCTCTCCCGCTCGTCTCCTCCCACTCTCACTAGACTTACATCTTATATATTATAATGAAACAATCAACTATCGAGAATAAAATATACTAAGATGCGTTGGTTAAGAATAAGGGCAGCTACAAGCTGTGAAACAACATAAGAATATCCCAGACATTAGTTACATTGTCGTAGGATATAACTAAGGAAAAGCCGGCCGGCCGGCTGCCACCAGCCGGTTTCTAAACGGCTGGGCAGCCGACGCGCGCGCATGCCCGCACGTGGCTACTATGCAGAAGCGTCACACCTCCCCCAAGATATAAGACCCTTGACTAAGTTCTTCATATCTAACAGAAAGCTTCTCATAGTACCACACACTGTTGCGACACAAGGCACTATAGATAAAAAAAATAAAGACTGTTGCGCTCCACCGAGCAAGTTCAACTAACTTAGCGACAATAAGCGAAAACATTCAACTTAGATACTGCTACAACATCTTATACAAAATTCTACACGTTATAAAAATAAAGAGTTTTTATAAGGTTTTTGCTTTTTTTATTTGTTTTTTTCGGCTGAACTACAGTGACAGCCTATTTCCTCCACACTCAACTCTCAATCCTGTGGCAGTCTAACCAACATCATCCACCCTTGATAGACAATCCGCTATCACTTTATCAGAACCGGCAATATGGCGTATGTCCAGATTATACTCCTGAAGCATGAGTGACCACCTGGTCAGCCTCATATTCCGGTTATGAAACTGATTCAATAATTTCAGAGGGTGATGATCGGTATAAACCACTACGACTGGTAGGAAAGAGGAACATATACATCGAAGTGCCTGAGCGCCAGCACTATCGCCAGGAGTTCTTTTTCAATTACAGAGTAATTCCTTTGTGCACTATTGAATTTTTTACTGTAAAAACTCACTGGATGTTCGATACCTTCATCATCTGTCTGTAACAAGACAGCCCCAGCCCCTACGCCACTGGCATCAGTTGCCAGCTGAAAAGGTCTGCTGAAGTCCGGGGCCCTGAGTATGGGGTGGGTACATAACAGGTGTTTCACCAAGGAAAACGCCTCTGCACACTCAGGAGACCACCGGAACTTCTTGTCCTTAGCTAATAAGTCAGTTAAAGGTGCAAGTACAGTCGAATAGCCTTAGATGAAGCGACGATAATAGCCTATCATACCTAGAAACCGCATAATTTGTTTCTTAGTCGTAGGCTGGGGAAACTGATCGATGGCTTTGATCTTTGTCTGTGGAGGGCACACCTGACCCATCCCCACCTCGAACCCCAGGTACAAAACTGTGGCTTTGACAAAATCGCACTTACCCAGGTTTACCACCAAACCTGCTTCATTCAGTTTATTAAAAAGCTGTCCGATGTGAGCACAGTGACTGTTAAAATCATCGTCGTATATTATGACATCATCTAGGTACACCGTACAGTTGGGAATGTCGGCTACAATGTCGTTCATTAATTTCTGAAACGTTGCAGGGGCATTTTTCAGCCCGTATGGCATAACATGGCAACGATATGTGGCACCGTCCACCACAAACCCACACATCTCTCGCACTCGCTCAGACAAGGGCACTTGCCAATAACCCTTAACAAGGTCTATCTTAGTGAGGAACTTGGCTTTTCCTATCTTATCCACACTGTCGTCCACGCGAGGGAGAGGGTAGGCATTTGTGGGGGTAAACCATTCAACCTGCGGAAATCTATACAAAACCGCACCTTGCCATCTGGTTTGGGATGCAGTGTGACGGGGGAAGTCCACCTTACTGCACCCTCAGAAATCAGCCCAAGTTTCAGCATATAATCCAGCTCTTCCCTAAATGCTGGTAATTTAATAGGGGGAACACGGTATGGCACTGATTTAAAGGGCGGGTGGTCCCCAACATCGACATCGTGCACCGCTTGAGTAGTGAGGCCAGGATGCTCCGCGAAAACAGCTGGGTTTGAATCAAACAAGTGCTGCACAGCTACACGCTGTTGCTCAGGCAGGTGCAATATCAACTCGTGAGCCACTTGTCTAGAATTCCCCGCCCACTGATCCACGGAAACATGACAATCCCAATTATCCTCCCCCGCAGCTTGACTGTCCCTTCCTCCTTCTCCACTACGATCGCTGCAGATCAACACCGGGACAGTGAGAGTCTCGGAGGGGCGCCTCACATACTCTTTCATCAGATTTACATGGCAAAGTTAGTTCTTTTTCTTACGATCAAGAGTAGCTACTAAATAGTCGAGATCAGAAACCTTCCTTACAACCCGATACGGACCAGAATACTTGGCAGATAAGGGGTGTCCCACCAGAGGCAGTAGTATCAGTACCTCCTGATCTACTTCAAACTCCCTCAGCTTCACCCTCTGGTCGTATCTGTCCTTCATCTGAGCTTGTGAACTCTTAAGGTTCCGACCTGCTACCTCCAAGCTCTTTAGCATTCTCTCACGGCTTTCAACAACATACTGTAGAAGCGAGCATGGCTTTGTGACTCCCTCCCAGATCTCCTTGACTATGTGGAGGGGCCCCCTGACCCTGTGTCCAAAAACCAACTCGTTCGGGCTAAATCCCAAGCTCTCCCCAGGTACTTCTCTCGCAGCAAATAAAACGTATGGGAGACCTAGATCCCAGTCCTTCCCATTTTCCATGCAATAACACCGCAACATACTCTTGAGAGTCGAGTGCCACCTTTCCAAAACTCCCTGACTCTCGGGATGGTAGGCAGATGACACCACAGACACTATCCCATGTTGCTGCATGGTCTGCTTAAACAGAGCAGAAGTAAAATTGGATCCCTGATCAGATTGGATCTCCTGAGGGTAGCCATAACGAGAGAAATAGACAAGTAGGTTTTTGACAACAGTCTTAGCCATCCCGTTGCGCATGGGGTAAGCATCTGGATACCGTGTTGCTACATCCATTACAGTTAGTAAAAATTTATTGCCGGCACTAGTGGGGGGCAATGGGCCAACCATATCGATAACTACTTTGCTGAAGGGCGGCCCAATGACAGGGATGGGTTGTAACGGGGCTCTCGGGATGACCTGATTGGGTTTCCCAACAACTTGACAAGTGTGACACTGTGACACCCATGACACGACACTCGCCTTTAACCCAGGCCACCAGAAAAGCTTGCTCAGAGCAGCCTCCGTCTTACGTGCCCCCAGGTGCCCTGCCAAAGGCACATCATGAGCTAATTTCAATAAGCTCTCACGGCACACCCTCGGTACTACTAACTGGTCCACTAATCCTGACCCGCCATCCCACTTTTTCTTGGGATCCTGATGTCTCCGATACAAGATCCCCTCGGACAAGAAAAAATCACCAGGCTGCGCATCCCCATCGCTCTCCAGTTCGACAGCACCTTTACCACACGCCCTGACTTCAGGATCTTCCAGCTGCAAGGAACATATATCAGCAGGTGCGAGATTATCCAAGTTCATCTTAAATATTTTATTTCCACCTCCAATGTCCCGCTGAGGCATCCTTTCCTCACGCTGCGCATAACGATGCTGTCGCAGAGTCTCTTCCTGCCCTGCACCTGCACTAGCGGTGACAGGCCCTGGGGCCTCTCCAGACTCTAACATAGGTGCCAATAATGAGTCACCAAGAAACACTGCCGGCTCAAAACTCTCCAATTGACCAACACTTCCCGTTTTCTTGTGACCTTTCCTCCGCGGTTTGATAGACTGAGGTGGTGGCTGCAAGGCTCCGGATGTCTGAGAACGCGTCACAACACACGCCATGGTTTGTATGCTACACTTCTCAACCCACTCCTGTTCCTCCCTACTAACATCGGCCGCCTTCTCGGCAACGACCAAGGGTGAAACCTTAGAAGCAGGCACCGCAAAGTCGTTGCCGAGGAGGAGGTCGACGCCCCCAACAGGCAAGTTCTCTACAATTCTGACATCCAGCTCCTTCACCACACCACCCACCTCCAGCTCCATCCGCACCAGCAGGTAGGACTTCGTAGCATTGATCCCCTGAACTACCACCACCCGAGCAGCGTTAATCGGCCTACCAGTAAAGTTCTTTAATAGGGTCTGAGAAGCCCCCGTATCACGCAATAGCTTAACTCCTCGCCTTTCGCCAGTCCACCTCACAAAACCATGCCCTCTATGACCCCCAAAGACGTCGCGGACAGGGTTCGAGCCTTCCGGACTCTTGAACACAGGCTGTGTCCCAACCTCTGACGAACTACCCTTGGCAAACTCAGAAGATATAGGCGACACCCCTATGCTGCGGGCCAATGACACAACCTTGTTTGGTGGCTTGTTCGGACAAGCATTTGCAAAGTGACCCTCCTTGTGACATGCAAAGCACTCTTTACTCTTTGGTTTCCCTTGGGAGTGGGAGGTACCATTAGACTTCTTATACGGGACGGTATTTGGTTTATGTTCAGTTTTATTGTCAGTGCTAGATGGTTTTGTGTATTTATGTGTATCAAAATTTTTGGGAGGGGGAGGGGTACGATCCTTTGCACCCGACTCACTCCTAGCTGCTGCTTCGCACCCTCGAATTAATGACAGTCGGCGGTCAGCCATTTCTGCTGCCTCCTGGAGAGTTCTAGGATTTTTTTCCTTTATATTTAATGTTAAGTCCCCGCCTGTGCACTTAAAGAACTGCTCCAAGAGAACCAGCTCACTCAACTCCTCAAAAGTAGCTGCCCTCTCAGAACGCAGCCAATGTCGTAGTTCATCAGACAAGTCCCGGGCGTGTTCTAGGAAGGTACTATCCTCGCCCTTAGTAACACCCCGAAAATTCAAGCGGTAAGTTTCTGGTTGTAACTCATAGGCCCGTAGCACAGCCTTCTTTAGCTCATCATAAACTACACAGGACTCTAAAGGTAGTGCATCATACGCTTTTAGCCCCTTTCCTAGGAGTCTTGATGAAACTAATGCTGCCCACTTTTCCTGAGGCCACTGGTGTTCCTGACACTTCTTCTCAAATCGCATAAAAAACTCAGCCACACATAACTCATCGAACACAGGAACTAGTTTAAGCATGTGCGACAATGATTGGTCCCGATGTCTGTTACCTCCCCCAATATTTCGCCCTGTTACCTCCACTCGAGATCTCTCCAGCTCCCTGTCAGCCCGATACCTAGTAGACTCTGCCTGCAGTTCAGCCTCTCGTATAGCTGTTCTCTCTGCAGCCTCAGCCTGAGCTCTAGCAGCCTCAACCTGAGCTCTAGCAGCAACCTCACCCTGCACACTAACCTGTCTTTCGGCGGCCTCAGCCTTGGCCATCTCAAGCCGAAACAACAAATCTGGAGTCAACCCTTGAGGAGGGGAAGATGCATTTAATGGGGAGGGTCCCTGTGATTGAATTCCACGGTGCCATTGACCATCAACTTGGGGGTATGTACTAAATTCAGGCACCCTGACGTTTGATACGGGGGTAGAGTGGAGGGGGGGCTGGGGACCGGGGCCCCCTGTCACCTCTCCACCCAGGTCTCTCCCTTCTAAACCCAATATCAAAGTCCTCAGCTGATCTTTCCTCTTGCCACTTAAACCCTGGTGACCCTGAAGACCTGCCACACACTTTAAGCCATACTTATTCAGCTTCAACACCCTGGCAGCGGTAAGGGGCACCTCTAAAAATCTTCTAGCACCCTCCTCGCTATCGACTAGCCACTCCACAGGTCTTTCTCCCTCCGAGCCCGTATTGTGACCTGACCCATCACTGTGTTCTGATGTATTAGACATGTTTGTGTACTGCAGTAATTATCACGGTTATAGAATGTGCCTTATCTCCTATGCAAGTATGTATATACTAATGTTATTTAAAGTCTTTAATGTGTTATATTGGTTGCTCCAAAAAAAAAACTCTATGTTCACTGTATTCCTCTAATCATAAGGAATCTCAAAACAAATGACCACTATATTCCTCTGTTCAGTAAATCCTATGCAAGGTCGCCATTTGTTACATCCTGGGATATATAAACACTGGGCTCTTTCTATTGGACTAGGTATGCGGCAACAAGCAACAACGGAAAACGCTAGATCCAACCCTTATCTATAAACCCAGGCAACAAACCACCCTAAACCGTCAAGAGTCCTGCCTGGACAACGAGGTATCCTATGGCTCGGTTACAGGGTGCACGCACTATAGACTGCTGATAGTCAAGCAGGCTATATAAAAGATCACACAATTAAGTTGACTTAAAGCTTTAAGGAAAAGATAGATAACGGAATTAAATTGCAGAAACAATTTAATAACAAACTAGAAGAAAGTACATTTAACGTTACGTTAATTAATACAACTAATCACCCCTGCGTGAAAGAAGGTGAAAGCAAACAGTCCTCAAAACATCGTAAAGGTAGACAAGATGCAGGCTTTTAAAATGCATGCGGCTACCGTAGGATCTGATGCTTAGCAAAGAAAGTACGTTATGGATTTAGAGAACTCTTAACTCATAAGCAGGAATAAATACTAGTGATAGGTCCTACAGTGAATAATGGCATAGGTATAATTAAATAAAGGTAGCAACTCACAACATAACCACATACAGGTGTTCTTCTCACTCTTTGTCAGGCAAGCCTGCTCGGACAGAGTCTCTAAGCCACACCCTGACTCACAATGCTCACAAAAACGGTAAACTGTGGCACAATATCAAGCATACAGAGATAATAAACCCGTAGCTGTTAATCTGCCAGGTGGCAGAGGTCTAGCCGGAAGGATATAGGCTTCGGATACCCGGGCTGAGCCACCTGCTCTAGCCTAGGGACGTTCCCAAGTCTGTGCGCCAAATTACTCTAATTGAAAGGGTGCTCTCTTGAGAGACTCAGATCGCAAGTATCTGACTCTCTCCTGGCGACCCTAAAACAAAAGCAAGACGTGCTAGCGCAGTGCTGAGTGGACTAGGCAAGGGCCCTCACACAACACAACACCAGACACACAGGGACACAGACAAGAAAATGCCCCCAGACTCCCACGGGTATCCTAGTAAAGTCGTGCGGGTCCACAGGACTCGCACCAGCAGACTTTACTTAAAGGATCGCAAAAAGCTTCCTCTCCGGTCTAGCCCCTGCTAACCTGACACAAGAACACACTAGCAACCATGAAACCACCAAATATGAGACAACAAAAAACCTTCCTAGGTCTCATTAACAAGTAAATCTCTGCATAAGGCCCAAAATCCTATCTAGTTATCTGAGAGCTCGTCGTTAATACAGTAATAGATATAAGGTCTATCAAGGGGATGAGATAATTAAATAGATTGGTGAAGTAGTCGAAGTAAGGTATACAAAGTAAGAGAGAAAGTTTCTAAGGGGGGTTGAGAGGAATAGATATCAAGGGGGTCCGAAGGGTACGACAGTGAGATGAGCTCTGAGTCTTGAATCTGTCTGGACCCCACCCTAGGCATGCAAAATACATCCCATGCTTGGCAACACTCAACACAGTTGCCGGGTCAAAATCCTATACCCCGTGCGTGAGTCGAAACTAAGCCTAACGTTGCAATCAAATGCATATGGCAACATCAGGCTCGTCCCAAGCTAGACTCTCCGCGCGAAGCAACGTCCCCCAGCCGGTCTCTCTCTCCCGCTCGTCTCCTCCCACTCTCACTAGACTTACATCTTATATATTATAATGAAACAATCAACTATCGAGAATAAAATATGCTAAGATGCGTTGGTTAAGAATAAGGGCAGCTACAAGCTGTGAAACAACATAAGAATATCCCAGACATTAGTTACATTGTCGTAGGATATATACTAAGGAAAAGCCGGCCGGCCGGGTGCCACCAGCCGGTTTCTAAACGGCTGGGCAGCCGACGCGCGCGCATGCCCGCACGTGGCTACTATGCAGAAGCGTCACAATATATATATATATATATATATATATATATATATATATATACCGGTACACATATATACATATATATATATATATATAAATATATATATAATATATATATAAATATTATATATATATATATATATATATATATATATATATGCATATACTTCATTGAGGTTCCTTTCATTCGTAGATTCAGTGAATAAACTTTGAATATATAAGGGTTGTATCAATTTTATGCCATACATTCGTTAGTTAAATTCGTGGTACGGAAAACAAGTATTAAGCAAAACAAATGTATATGCTACCTATCATATACTGCTTATTGACTAAAGCTATGATAAATCTTTTCGCCATGGATTATTTGATATTTCATAACTAATAACCATAGTTAAGATGTGTATGTAACAAATAATGTCTTTACATATACAGTATACAGTATGTGGTAAAATGTCTAGTCAATTGTTTGCTCACATGTACACATTAAATGATTTATCAATATTATTTACACCATTAATATATCTTGACAATGATAAACAAATTACCATGTGTAATATGACTAACATGACATGAAATATGTATCTATATTATATGTCTTTGATCAAAATATACACGCACTCTCTCTCTCTCTCTCTCTCTCTCTCTCTCTCTCTCTCTCTCTCTCTCTTTCTCTCAATAATCAGTGCTTCAAGGGAATACATAGCGTCCAAAAGTGCGCACCGGTCCCAGGTATGTTATATATACCAATGCTCCCGGCAATACTAGCCCAGTGTCCGCTTGACCTTGCAAGAGTAAGTGCATCGCCCGCTGTCCTCTGATCATTGACGTTTGTTTGGTAAGTCTGGAGGTTGGGACTATGCTAAGGACATCCTTATCCGGTAAGACATTTATTCCTTTCAAGTACCGATAACGCAATTTTTGTTCTGTGTTTTGGCTAATATTTGACGATTGTATTCATATTAAGAAAGGTATATGGAACTCAGAGGGTTAATTGAGATGGTTTGTACTCTTAATATTCCCACAGATCCTTCCCAAGATGCATACAATCGTTTAATGATAGCCCGCGTAAACTGTCAAAGCGCGTCATGATACGCAAGGGGTTACAAACAAAAACAGACAAATAATATATATGAAATCTTCCTTTGCATGCTGCCAGGTCGAAGTTGTTATTAACCACTTCTGTACCTGGACGTTTTCTAATGTTATTCTGGTTATGCTTAAAAACATGTGTGCATTTTTTTTTTTTTTTTTTTTTTTTTCTATATTCCAACTTACTTCCTCTCGGGCATAGGCTGAGAGCCTTAACATTCACCGCTTTACAATGAACAGTGAAGCCCGTGAGGTCTTGTTCCAGTCTAGGGAGTGAGACATGTGAAGCACGTAGAGTACAACGAGCACCTGCCATCTTGCCTTCACATGAGGTACGGTGCTCACTCATGGCCCGAAACGACCCCATCTCTGAAGCCACCTTGTTCACGTGCTTCACTGTCTCACCCACTACACTCGGACTCTCACACTTACACACACACAACGCCACCTGTTGAGCAGATAACTCACCAGGCATTGCACCCCTATAGCATATTTTGAATATGGGAATATTCATACAGTGCTATTTAATCAGGAAACAATGAGGGTATTTTATTGACGATTCGGTGGGCTTGTGGTAATGCACTGATACCAGGTACAGCACAAATTCCATCCCAATAATATCTTCCCATTGATACATCAGGATTTGAACCCGGGACCTTTGGATTACCAGGCCAGTGGCAAAACCACTTCACCACACCTCCCCTAATTAAGCTTAAGAAGGATCTGTGATAATAAACAGGGTTAATTAAGATTGTTCCATGCCTGTTAAATTACTGGAGGCCCTCTTTGAATTAAATATAATCGTCTCATAGTAGCCCGAATAAAGCTAAAAGGACAACACTGGTACTGGAAGGGTTAAAAGAGATTGTTGGAATTCACCTTTAGCCCTTTCAATGGAATGACTCATGTTTGTGTTTGAGTCTAGGTACAGTCACTCATAATTCATGGACCCCCAGGGGGTTGAACGCGTCATTTTAATGGGGGATTGGCGTATGCATTTCATAATTTATATATATATTTATATCAGTATTTTACTTTACTCCCTAGACCTCAATCAAGCTGTAAAAAGCACCCTTGAGACCCCCCTTCAAGATAAATTTGTAAAAAAATCGGTAAAAAATTTCCCGGCCGAAGTCCGGTTACTCTTAAAGTTACAAGCTCGCTATCGCTCGTCAGTAAAAAATCGACACCTAAATGGCAGGAAAGGTCTTAATATTGACTAAGCAATGGGGCTTAAAGTCTTAAAATCGCCAAACTAGTAGGTAGAACGTCGTCTTAAATTCTAAAACACAATGGGGCTAAATACGAGGGAGAAGGGGTGCCAGAAAAAACAGCCCATCTCCTCTTAAAGTTTATTGTGTTTTGCTTGGTACCCCTTCAGACTGGATGCCAACCAGAGGAAGGAGAGGGGGTGTTAGAGAGGGCAGAATAGGAAGGTGTAGAAGCAGGGTAGTACGCTATAAAATAAGAAAACAAATCTTACCCCCAATTTTACCCCTAAGCTAATATTTCAGACCTCTCTCGCTCTCCGTCTCTCTCTCTCTCTCTCTCTCTCTCTCTCTCTCTCTCTCTCTAGTTCCTATTATCAATAAAATACGCACAAGATACCCCCCGTCCCTATTTGTATCAAATCATATACGTTATCTAATAGCACCTACACTTCCACAATATAATATGTTAGAGCCTTGGTTATGTTTATGTTCGTGTTGTAAGAGTTTCTGGTATTAATATTATGTTATTCAGTTTAATTCTCTCGTATATAATATTGACAACTAAATTGGGTGAAAGGTCTATGGATCAACAAACTAATTTTTTTTTTCTTTTTTCTATGTGATTGAGGGAGGCAAAAGGCATTTCTGCCTATAGCGAGTGCCTCCCCATAGTTGAAAGAGTGACAGGGCCAAAATCAAGGGACGTTCGAGCCAAAATGCCTGGACACACGGAGTTTGAAGCAATTTAAGTCATAGGAAGAGGGAAAGACTGATTCTGGGAGAGAGTTCCAGAGCTCAGCTGTTGAGTAGAAGAAAGTTTGAGAGTAACGTTTCACTCTTGGGTTGGAGAGTTGCACAGAGTAGGGGTGGGATTGAGTTGCAAGACGGATACCACGTGCCCTACGTAAAGGAGGTGGTATGAACTGGGATAGCTCTGAGGAACACTGATTATTATAGTAGCGATAGAATAGCGAGAGAGATGCAACATTGCGGCGGAGAGAGAGAGATTGCAGAGAGTTGGTGAGTGGACGGGAGTTAATGATACGAAAGGCCTTCCTTTCAACTTTGTCTAGGAGAGCGGTGTGAGAGGAACCTCCCCACACATGTGAACAATACTCAATACAAGGGCGCACTATGCCCCTGTACAGAGCAAGAAGCTGTGCTGGGGAAAAGAACCCCCTAAGGCGGTTGAGCACACCCAGCTTCTGGGAGGCTGCCTTAGCAAGGGGTGAACGTCTCAAAATCTCAAAACCCATGAAGGTGAATGGGGTCCAGACAAAAATATATCCCCCTTAATGAAGTAAAGAAGTAGTCTTCTGAATAAGTAATAGTCAGATTCAAGCTAATGTGAGTTTTTTATCCCTTTGAAGATTATGACGCATTTTGACAGTATATTCTGGCTATCGTTAGAAAGATTTTATCCAGTTTAGGAAGGATCTGTGGGAATTATAATGGTAAAGACTATCTCAAATAACACTCTGACTTCCATATACCCTTCCTAATCTGAATAAAATCGTCTAATAATAGCCAGAAAACAGAACAGAAATGCGTAATCTGATGTGGAAAGGGTTACGTACATTCTGGCCATATTATGTGGATATTATACACTGACATGGAACACTATACTGAATGTAGAATTTTGAAAGGAAGCAAAAGTCTTATGATAAGTAATTAGCAACATAAAGACGGTTTTATTATGTGGTATGACTATATATATATATATCTATGGTTCCATGTCATCTCAACCAGTAGTCCATTTCTACCAGTAGCACTCAACCAGTACCAAATTAACCCAGACCAACCAAACCAGTGCCAAAATAAAGTACTAACCTAACCGTATTGGTTGATTTGGTACTGATTGAGAGCTACTGGTTGAAATGGTCTACTGGTTGAGTTGACCGGTCACCAACAAATACGCCTAATAAAGATTGCAGGTAAACATACAGACGTAAATACACTGAATTTGAATTTGTCTGACAAATATTAATGTTATTTTTGAAAAGTAAACAGAAAATAAATAGTGACACCTAAAGTAACAAACATGAAGCCTAAAATATAACTAAAATTGAGCCTAGAAATGTACAAACACCTAACAAACATACCCTATTCACTGGACAGTCCTTAACCCACGGAGATATCTTTATTATATCTTTCTTATAGTTTTCTGCTCTGTGTTTTCTAGGATCAAGATGTATACCTGAAGATGGCTGCTTGTTGATAGCCGAAAATGTGTTAATAAAGATGGCCTTGTTTGGAGTACTGTCCCTATTTTTCCTGCTGTTGTGTGTATATATATATATATATATATATATATATTATGCTTTTATGTAGCTTAGAAAGGAACCTTGGGAATTATAAGGGTAAATGGTATGTCAATAAACCCTCTGACTTCCATATACCCTTCCTAATCTGAATACAATCGTCTAACAATAGCCAGCAAACAGAAAATAAATTAGTAATAGTAAGTAATAGAAAGGGTTAATCAGACGTGGCCTTTCTTTTGAATCTGATGACGGCAATTCTATTTTAGATCTGTTACTGGCATATTATTAGTATTCCATTAAGAAAGGAGTTACCGTGATTTGTTTTCACAAAATAACATAATTTCCTCAATAGTCAGATGTACATTTAAAAGTAACCACGTAGGGACTGAATGATGACTAGAGTAACAATTGAAATACATAGGCCTACTAATAATGAATTGGAGGAATTTGGGACTCTTTTGTATGGAAGACTTATTGGGGGGTTAACTTCGAGGGGATTGGGTAGCAGGATAATAGGTGAAGAATAGCTAGAAATTAGAAATACAGTTAGAGAGTAAAAGATACATATATTTGTCTTAGTTTATAATAAAATTGACTGAGTTAATTGTATATTTTACGAAAAAAATTGTCTAATAATAGCCAGACTATACTGTTCAATTGCGTCACAATCCTGAAGGTGTTAATGGAACAATATGATACTGCTATGTCGCTGCGTCATATTATTGCCAATATTTTATAATTATCAGTATATTTCGCAACAAAATCGTGTTAATAGCCGAGTATTCAGGATGGCCAGATAGCAATTTACCATCAGTTGGAGAAAAACAAAAACAAAAAAACAAAAACAGTCTATACCCCACCACATTATTGAAAGGAGAAAAACACGAGGATGAGCGCAATGGTACCGCGCAGTACATCCCATGTCACCAACTATAAAACTATGTTTTTAACCGGAACACATTTAAATTATCAATTATAGGAAGGCGACACAGCGTGTGGTGCCAGATTAACGAGCTGGGTTTTGGAGTTGAAATTTTAGAACTCAAATGCAGATTTATAGTTGGGAAAGGGTACTGTTCACTCACGGAAAATAACAATATTTGCACTGGTGAGCTGTAATTCATGTGAACGGAATGAATTGGGTGAAACACTCGTCTTTATTATCATAACATTTCGATCTACCTCCAGAATGTTTGAAGCGTTACTGCAGACTATTTTTTGCGCGAGCGTACATCCTAATTTTGTGTTTTTACACTGTATTGTGTTCAACATTTAAGCAACACTCAGTATTTACAGTCTAACATGGCTAAATAAGGTCATCAATTAACCCCTTGAGGATTATGCATATGCATCGACAGTTTGGTCTTCGTCGATCACACAGTAAGAAGTCAATTCTATTGAGAGAATACAAAACAATTATATAGAATTTCATTAGACCCTAATTATATAAATGACGAGTATGATTTGGAGTCATTTAATTTGGAATCATTACAAGAGAGACTTAGAAAGAAGTGTGAAGAAGAGTCTTAAGTTGTTCCACGAAAACAGCACAGCAATATACTTCCACCAGACAACACCAACACCTACACAGACAAATTACGAGCAAGAAACATTCTAGTTAAAGAAAAATTTAACTCTATGAGATATCAAAACAGTGCCATTCCATAGATGACCAGGTATATATATAATTGTTTGAGGAAGTAGGTAGTCAATGATTTGAATGGTAACATTAAATATTTTGCCATTACATGATCACTATGCTTTAAATGTTCTTAATATTTGTATTTTGTGTGTATTTCATGGGTATTGACGCTTTGTATGTATGTTTTACTCACTGTTTATTTTCAACTCTATGGTTGACATTGTATAAATACATTGAATAAACCTATTATTATTATTATTATTATTATTATTATTATTATGACGCGTTTTGACAGTTTATTCTGGCTATTATTAGACGATTTGTACTCAAGTTTGGAAGGCCCTCTAGGAATCAAATGGGTAAAGTCAATCTCAGTTAACACCAACTCGTAGAATTTCGTCCTATACTGGAACAAAATCGTATAATGAAAATATACGGTCAAAACGCGTCATTATCCCCAAGGGGTTATTAATTGATTTGGCTGATATAATTGTGTTGGTTTACCTTTACACTTACACAGGAAAACAATATGCAACACCACCGTCGACCGTACAAGAAGACTAATATGGTCGATCGCCAGCACTTCATAGAACTGTGGCTCAACGGGCTCTCATACCGAGTGATAGCCGACCTGAAGGGCACCAGCACCACGACGGTCAGAAGGTGGATTAATCGGTGGTCACGTCACGAAAACTACTGCAAAAAGATGATTTTCGGAAATGTCTGCCCTTCTCATGTAGAGTTGCAAACCTGGAGTGACCTAATGGCAGCTTATCATCGGAGCCAGCCCAAATATATCTCAGCTGTTGGATATAAAGTGATAGCTTCTACGGGAAGACATTATTTGGACATGCTTTACCATCCACAAGCAAAACTACCTACATTGAATGGTATAATAGCAACCCATCATCAAAGAAATGACTGCAACGTTATATACTAATATTTCAATTTGTTTGTCGTGTTGCAGATTAATTTATCGACATATTCTACCAATCTCCAGAAATGTATCACAGGATAATTCTAGGGCTGAGCACAGGGCCATTGATAAATATGTTATTTTGCAATACATTATATTCTATGTGTCCACATATGGTATTTTCTTTTTGTTGAAGGATTTTGGTATAAACACCTTGCTTGATATATGCCATTAGTTTACTAAACAAAAAGAAACGAGTACTCTTATCTCAACAGAATGTTGCATATAATGTAAATATTTGACCATATGCAATAAACAATAAACATAATGACATTGAATCTATCATTTCATGTTAACCCAATCAGTACCGGTGACGGCCTCCCTCAGTATATGTTGGCAACTGTTAGACCATTGTATTCACCTTAAGAAGGTCATCTAGCAATTAAAGGTCCGCAGTCTGTGTAAATTAAACCTTGTAACTAGCATACATCCTTCCAAATCTGCCTATGATCATCTATATGTAGCTGACTTAAAGATGGAAGAACTTCGTCAGGGTAGTATGGGTTAAGGGGGGATGTTGTATTTTTCTGGCTCCCCTTCTCCTTCATGCTTAGCACCATTAGCTTTGAAATTTTAAGACGTTTGGCCCATTAGCTTGGCAATTTAAAGATCCTTTGGCCCATTTATTTGACAATATTAAGATCTTTTGTGCCATTTATGTGTCGATTTTTTCCTGGCGAGCGATAGCGAGCCTGTAATTTAGGAGGAATCAGCCTTCAGCTGGGACATTTTTCTACAATTTTGATTTACAAATTTATGAAAATCGGGGATCATGGAGAGGATTTTTAAAAGTTTGATGGAAGTCTATGGAGGATACTAATAGTATTATCCGTAAATAAATGAATCGGCCAATAAATAAACCCCTCCCCCTTTAACTGCAGTGCACGACAACCCATTATATAATCAACGGCATTTATGGGTATGCATTCTAAATAATCTAGTTAATTAATTTCATTCGCAACACCAAACACCAACCAATGAAATTAATGAAAGCATGTGTTCCACAAAGCATGTGTTCCACAAAGCATGTGCTCCACAAAGCATGTGTTCCACAAAGCATGTGTTCCACAAAGCATGTGCTCCACAAAGCATGTGTTCCACAAAGCATGTGTTCCACAAAGCATGTGTTCCACAAAGCATGTGCTCCACAAAGCATGTGTTCCACAAAGCATGTGTTCCACAAAGCATGTGTTCCACAAAGCATGTGTTCCACAAAGCATGTGTTCCACAAAGCATGTGCTCCACAAAGCATGTGTTCCACAAAGCATGTGCTCCACAAAGCATGTGTTCCACAAAGCATGTGCTCCACAAAGCATGTGCTCCACAAAGCATGTGTTCCACAAAGCATGTGCTCCACAAAGCATGTGTTCCACAAAGCATGTGCTCCACAAAGCATGTGTTCCACAAAGCATGTGCTCCACAAAGCATGTGCTCCACAAAGCATGTGCTCCACAAAGCATGTGCTCCACAAAGTATGTGCTCCACAAAGCATGTGCTCCACAAAGCATGTGCTCCACAAAGCATGTGCTCCACAAAGGATGTGCTCCACAAAGCATGTGCTCCACAAAGCATGTGCTCCACAAAGCATGTGCTCCACAAAGCATGTGCTCCACAAAGCATGTGCTCCACAAAGCATGTGCTCCACAAAGCATGTGCTCCACAAAGCATGTGCTCCACAAAGGATGTGCTCCACAAAGCATGTGCTCCACAAAGCATGTTTTCCACAAAGCATGTGATCCACAAAGCATGTGTTCCACAAAGCATGTGCTCCACAAAGCATGTGTTCCACAAAGCATGTGCTCCACAAAGCATGTGCTCCACAAAGCATGTGCTCCACAAAGCATGTGCTCCACAAAGCATGTGCTCCACAAAGCATGTGCTCCACAAAGCATGTGCTCCACAAAGCATGTGCTCCACAAAGCATGTTTTCCACAAAGCATGTGCTTCACAAAGCATGTGTTCCACAAAGCATGTGCTCCACAAAGCATGTGCTCCACAAAGCATGTGCTCCACAAAGCATGTGCTCCACAAAGCATGTGCTCCACAAAGCATGTGCGTGCTCCACAAAGCATGTGCTCCACAAAGTATGTGCTCCACAAAGCATGTGCTCCACAAAGGATGTGCTCCACAAAGCATGTGCTCCACAAAGCATGTGCTCCACAAAGCATGTGCTCCACAAAGCATGTGCTCCACAAAGCATGTGCTCCACAAAGCATGTGCTCCACAAAGCATGTGCTCCACAAAGGATGTGCTCCACAAAGCATGTGCTCCACAAAGCATGTGTTCCACAAAGCATGTGCTCCACAAAGCATGTGTTCCACAAAGCATGTGCTCCACAAAGCATGTGCTCCACAAAGCATGTGCTCCACAAAGCATGTGCTCCACAAAGGATGTGCTCCACAAAGCATGTGCTCCACAAAGCATGTGCTCCACAAAGCATGTGCTCCACAAAGCATGTGCTCCACAAAGGATGTGCTCCACAAAGCATGTGCTCCACAAAGCATGTGTTCCACAAAGCATGTGCTCCACAAAGGATTCGAACCTGGGTTACCACATACAGATCTTAAACACTCAACCCATTACACCATCAGGACAGTTAAAAAATTAAGTACACGATTACGATTTTACCTACATTTATCGAATACAAGATATCAATATAATCAGGTACCCAAACCCACGTGCATACTGCACACTACACAACTCCACACTGCATGACACGTAGGACTAAAGGCGGTGTCACACGAGCGATTTTGTCTTCAATTTATGCCGGCAATTGTAGTCTGGCAGCTTGAAAATTTAAGTTACGTACGAATTAAACTCTCTAACATAATCTACTTTCGATATAGTTTGTGATTTCAATATATAAAAGCTTCACACTAGTACAAAAACATACTTGCTCGTCACAAATTGCTGGAAAAAGCGCTCATCTGACAATGGCTTAACCCCTTCTGTACCAGCGACATTTGTTAAAGTTAATTTGAACTATAGTTAGGCGAGTTGGTGTACTTTGAAGAGGATATGTGGTAGTCAAAAGGGTTTAAGTGAGATAGTTCGAATCCTGTTAATTGCTGAAGGCCTTTTTAAAACTGAATATTATCATTAAATGGTAGCGCGAATAAAGGTAAATATCTGGGGAGATTATTGACACCAATCGAGCTGGGCATTACCCAGGGAAGGCCTCATAGGCATGTGACAAGAAATTGCTGGAACTCGTGTTTGTCTGGCTTCCCTCACTGTTTTAATTTGTGTCCCACCTACACAGAGTAATCCAGCTAGCTCTCAGAAATAACTCCTTCTCCAATTAATTTCACAACACTAAACAAGCACACCACACTTCTTTCCATTACTGATATCTTCCAAGTTATATTAATTCTGATACACCTCGTAGAGCCGGGTACAGACAATGGTTATGAGGCGCTGCAAGGGAGATGTTCCTCTCTACTCGATTGATACCATCCTCTGTAATATATGGGCTATTTCGAGGAGAGCACTCTTCTGGACTTCGTGTTGATGTTTCCAGGGATCTTGTTGGTGAATTTCCTTAGTCCCCTCTTCACAATTTCTAATGCTCCAATGGCCACTGGTATTGTTGCAGTCTTCAATCCCCACATTCAGTTGATCTCGATTTCCAAATCCTTGTAATTTGACAGGTTTTCTGTTTAGGGACAATGTCGGATGGGTTGGGAGTGAGGTATCCTGACCAGGATTCGAACCTACTCACTTCAGGGAGTTTTGGGAAGAGTTGGGCACCGTATCCAATCGGCCATGAGTGGATACAGTGCCCAACTCTTCCAAAAAATCCCTGGAGTGAGGAGGTCTTCTATTACCTTGACAGAGGTGTTTCGTTAGGATGGTATGGCCTTGTTGATGAGAATGCATTCTTTGTCTTGTTCTTGATGATGATCTCTGGTTTGCTTGCTATGATCTGTCTGTAGGTTTTGATGGGCATGTCCCATAGGATGGTGACTTTGCCGTTCTCGGTGACGGTGTTTGGTTGATACTTGTCAGCTACCTCGATCTTGTACTCTCTACAGATCTCCCAATGCAGGTAGGTCACTACTTCTTTGTGTCAGTGGATGTATCCGGTTTTCGACAATTTCGGGCAGCCAGAGATGCTGTGGTTGATAGTTTTTTCATACTTTCTGCAGATCCTGCATTGTGGGTTTGTTGCATCCTTGATAATACGATGGTGATAATATCTGGTAGTGAGGCTCTGATCTTGTGAGGCGAGGATCAAGCTCTGCTTTCAGGCCAGTGTTCTTCAGCCACTGGTTCATCTCCTGTTGGTCTACGTCTATCTCTTTTATTCTTGTCGGCTACTTCCAGTGCTTTGCTGTTTCCTACTATTTATTTCTGCAATTGTAATTGGCCATTATGTTTTGCCTTCTGTTTGACTGTGTGTGTTCCTCGTTTTGGCTTAATTTTTCATTGGTGATATTTCTTGGACCCTCAGCTCTGGCTTGAACTGTGTGGCTTCCTTCTTTCTTTCTTCATGTTGTTGTTGTTGTTATTATAATTGTCCAGACTGTCTGGCCGAATAGTCCCGTGTCCGGTAGACCAAAGCTGCTCCAGATGCTCGGGCCCATGAAGAAGCCAGGGTGAGATGAGATCTGTCACTTATAGTGCAGTGGGGGAGGGGATCATCAGCCGATGGGCTTGCACCCCCGGGCCAATGCCACCACTGTCCACAGCTCCCCTTGCAGTGCCACCCAATCGGGCGATCTCACCAGCACCTAGAAGGAAAAGTAGTACAACTAATGGAAACAGACAGAGCCAGATAAGATTGGCTAGACTCTCAGCTAGAGGATGCCAAACTTCACTATGGATAGGACCAGCCCTCGCCCATCTCTCTTGATGTTGTTTTACTAGCTGTTTCTTTGATAATGTCCCAATTCTACTTGATGTTAGCTGTCATCTGCAATACTTTCTCCTCTTTATTTTCTCCTAGAATTGCCTCTGGTTGGTCTTGCACCTCTATTTGTCTCTTTTGATTCTTCATCAGTTGTAATTGTCCCATAACTTTGGGTGTTCTTCAGGTCCTTGCTATTCATGTTGGGGCTTTCCTGTCTGGTTTTCTCTCGGATTTTCTCTCGGATGGCTTTAAGTTCCAGTACAGTTAACCTTATATTATATATAATGTCTCTTTTGACGTTGGCTAGTTCGTTGGCATCGAGATTAAGCCTGTCTTTGGGGTGTTTCTTTTGCCAGATGTTGTAGGCAGCTTTTGCAGTAGAGGCTACACTTGGGTCTAATGAAGTGGTGTAAAATGTGTCCATGATTCGTTCAAACTCTTCCCGAGTCCGTTTCTGTCCGCATTGTTTATGTCATTTTGGGGGAATGGTGTAGCTAGAAGGTCACAGTGAAGATTGTCCTACTTGTTGGAGCCAGTTTGTTCCAGTAGCTGCCTTTTTTATCCCAGCCTGGCTCCATACTGGGAATCGCGGACTTTCTTGACCTATGTGACGACCAATGCGGTATGGTGATTTGGTTTGGTATGCTTGCATGTTGATCAAGATTTGTCAGAGCCCCTTTAGCCGCTTGTATAGCTGGATTGCCATACATGCGGTGCCCGGTCTGTGCCACAAGGAGTACAAAGGAGTACAAAGGAAATAAAGCAACAACAGGTATAGTGACCCTTCTAGGCTGCTTGTCCTCCAAAACACTGAGGATCAAGTGTCCCAACAGTGGTTTAGAGTGGGTAAGGGAACATTGGAAAGGGAACTAATGTCCGTGGCAGGATTAAGAAGTTAGTAGGGGACAGATGGGTTAGCAACTGAGGGGGGGGGGATAAAATAAAGTTATTAATTTACAAAAGCAGTTAGTCGCGGGCTTGATGCAAGATATTTGTCTAGGCGGAGTTTAAATGAATCAACGGTGCTGCAGTCTATAACGTCTCCGGGGAAGCCCATTCCACAAGTTGACAACTCGACTTAAGAAGAAATTCAGAAGGAGGGGATTCTACAAACCCTATTATTATTGTTATTATTATTTATTATTATTATTATTATTATTATTTTAATTTGTTTTATTTATATTAATTTATTTGTATTATTAAAATATTTTATTTATTAAATCAATATACAGTATATATATAGTATATATATATATATATATATATATATATATATATATATATATATATGATATATATATATTTTCTTTAATACATACGAGGTTGAAAGAAATGGCAATTTCTGCGTTGGAAATTTTATTGTTCAAAGTTTCCAGGTCTCTGATAGGTTTTCGCTGGGTGGCACGAAGTAGATGAATGAGATTAGCAAAATTCATGGTGGTACAGGGTTACATTAATGTACATGATGATACAGGATATACGACACGTTTCACTGGACAACCAGCATTGTCAAGTAAGGATAGAATGATATAAAAGAATTGAAATGAATATAGAAAAGGTGGGTGAGGGTGAAAGAAGGGAAGTTTTTATTGGTTAAGTAGGAGAGACAGTGGTAAAAGTGAGAGCAAATAGAGTGTCGGGGCTTGACCCAACGTGCGTGAGTTGAGTATTGGGCTGGATCAGTATGGCTTGCCAAGAAGGGGGCTGGGAGGCTGCAAGATGAAGGCAGGAGATGGTGGTGTTGATGGTGGTGGTGAAGAAGTCGATGGTGTTAATGTTGGTGTTTAACGAATTCTTCCATGTTGAAGGTCTTTCTCGACCTTTTTGGGTTTTTCATGGAGCTCCTGATCTTGAACAGCTGACTTTGGAAGATCCTTAGACCTTCTACTTGCTCTGGTGTAAAAGATGGATCAGGGGTTGCTTCGGTGTCCCCCAAAATGGCTCTCCAAAAAGGTGATTCAGGGGGGGGACGTCTTTTTCGTCTTGGTGCTGCATCCTTAACACCTTCTTCCTCGATCGTCTCCACGTCGACTGTTTCTCCTATGGTGGACACAGTGTACTCAGACGACGTGGAGGGGAGTGCCACCGGATGATTAATGGTGGCAGGTGCTGGAGTCGAGGCTGCTACTGGTCCGGTGATGTTGACTGCTGATGGAGGTGGCAATGCCGAGACTGCAGGAGGAGGTGGTGGAAGGCTGCTCCTATTGATTGGTTTGTAGATGTTCAGGCGTTTCCGTGGCTGCTGTCTTGGACGTTGTTGGGGAGCCTGTGGACGAGTGATTTTGGTGGAGTTCATGTTTGGGATGATAATAGAGGGCAAGTTGTTAGCTTGTAGGAGGGCAGGGAGATACACCCTTAGGAGGTTGATGTCCCCACCAGCAACAGCAGTGGCTGTGGTGACAATGATTTTGATGATTGAGTCCTTGTCACAAGATGGCTGCTCTACTCTTGCCTTCTCCTTCCTCTTCCTGGCATGCACCGATCCCTTCACACAGTCACCCTTGGGTCCAGATACTCGATGTGCCTCCATTCCCTTCTTCCCCTTTTTGATGGTAAACTCTACCCTCTCTCCGTCACCAAGAGAGGGCAGAGCGTGGAGTGGATTGGGGCGAGATATGCTCCTTCTATGTACAAAGATGTCTCCTCCTTCCTGTTGGCTGATAAAGCCCATTCCCTTTTTGTAGTTAAACCATTTAACATGGCCAGCAAAGCAGGTGGGGGCTGCTGGAAGCATGATGGTTTTGGTGGTAAGGGATAGGTGGAGAGTTGTAGCCAATCAGGAGAGAGCAGGAGTGCGTGTGTATAAAAGGAAAGTATAAAAGGTAAACATGAAGGGTATATATAGAGGGTCGAGGATCAGAGGAGGCGAAAATCAGGGGGCAAAAGGCTGCTATTGGTGGAGGGGTATTCTAGGAGTGTAAAAGAGAGGACCGCGTCACGCATGCGCACTGGATGCGGGAAGGTGGTGGTCGGTTGGCGGGGTCGAAGCTGATAGGCTGCATGTCGAGGGGCGTTGCCTAAGTTTGTAAATTTCATTAATCGATTTTAGGAGTATAGTTTGTTGTTGGAAGGAACATAATAATTGCGTAGTACGTGTGGCGCCGGCAGAAGACAAAGCTGAAGGAGGTAGCGCGGGGGGCTGTGTCAAGGGCACTGGGGGGCGAGGGGGGGGTGTTAGGTCCTGTAGGATAGTGCCTTTTGGCAGAAGGAAGGATCCGAAGGTCCAGAGTTTGGTTTTTGATGTTAGGATGTAAGGCTTGGATATATAACGCTTCGAGTATAGGTAATCTCCTTCGGTCACTTTCTTGATCGTGTATGGTGGTGTGTTTCTCTAACTCGTTGACATGATTCTACGTCGAATTTACCATTGCCCTGATACACCAACACTGGACATCCCGGAGAAGGCCCTGAAAACACTGCTGGAGCTATGTACCAAGGAGGCCCCCTTCCTTTGCCCCCGGGGCAACATGTACAAACAGATGGACGGTGTGGCGATGGGCAGCCCCCTAGGAGTTCTTTTTGCGAACTTTTTTATGGGTACCATCGAGGAAGAGCTCCTAGCTGCCCAACAACCTGCTGTCTACTGTAGATACGTGGATGACATCTTCGTGCAATCAAGGACCTCCACGAACTACAGGAACTCCAGCGTCGCTTCATGACCTCCTCCGGACTTAACTTCACCTTTAAAAATCAAACAAAGGACAACTCCCCTTCCTCGACATCCTCGTAGCTCTGAACGACCATGGGTTCAAAACCACCGTCTACACTAAACCAACTAACACAGGACAATGCCTCAACGGCGATAGTGAATGCCCCCGCCGTTATCTTCTATCCTCCATCTCCGCTTATGTAAGGAGAACCCTCACGCACTGCTCTACCTGGGCCGACACCCACCAGGAACTAGAAATACTATCCCAAGTTTTAGTGATAACGGATACTCCAACTCCGACATCTCCAGCACCATAAACCACCATCTTGAAAAATGGTACACCCAAAGCCCTCCCAACATTGACCCCCCCAATGAAATTAAGAGCTTCTACTGAAATTTTATGTCCTCTGAACACAAAAATTACGAGGCCGTCTTAAAAGAAATAATCTCCAAGCATGTCCACCCAACCAACCCGGAAAACAAAATCAAATTAATAAGTTATTACAAATCCCCCAAGACCTCCAACCTCGTTCTCCGCAACAAACCTGCTTCCACCAAGATAAAGAGCCGGATGACCGACGATCACGTCATTTACCAACATACCTGTAATTATGAGGACTGTGGACCTCATTCCTATATTGGCATGACGCAGACTCGTCTTTCACGTCGGTTAACTCTTCACCTTCAGGCTGGAGCCATCAAAGACCACTATCTCACCCCTAACCACCCCCCCCCTCACACGCAACGAGTTAGAGAAACACACCACCATACTCGAGAAAGAAAGTGACCCAAGGAGATTACCTATACTCGAAGCGTTATATATCCAAGCGTTACATCCTAACATCAACAACCAAACTCTGGACCTTCAGATCCTTCCTTCTGCCAAAAGGCACTATCCTACAGGACCTAATGCCCCCCTCGCCCCCCGGTGCCCTTGACGCAGCCCCCCGCGCTACCTCCTTCAGCTTTGTCTTCTGCCGGCGCCACACGTACTACGCAACTTAGGCCACGCCCCTCGACACGCAGCCAATCAGCTTCGACCCCGCCAACCGACCACCACCTTCCCGCATCCAGTGCGCATGCGTGACGCGGTCCTCTCTTTTACACTCCTAGAATACCCCTCCACCAATAGGAGACTTTTGCCCCCTGATTTTCGCCTCCTCTGATCCTCCACCCTCTATATATACCCTTCCTGTTTACCTTTTATATCATTCTATCCTTACTTGATAATGCTGGTTGTCCAGTGAAACGCGTTGTATATCCTGTATCATCATGTACATTAATGTAACCCTGTACCACCATGAATTTTGCTAATCTCATTCATCTACTTCCTGCCACCCAGCGAAAACTCATCAGAGACCTGGAAACTTTGAACAATAAAATTTCCAAAGCAGAAATTGCCATTGCTTTCAACCTCGTATGTATTAAAGAAAATTTATTACCTGGCTTTACTAACATATATATATATATATATATATATATATATATATATATATATATATATATATATATAGATATATATTTTTTTTTAGTTTGGTCCCTAGACCTCTATCAAACTTGATGGAGGTCTAGGGAGGAAACTATAATCACTCCCTTACGAAAAAAATATATGGTGATTTCTGTGCATATGTAACCAAAACAGAGACTTACTGTACATTGCCAACATAAATATTCCTAACAAATACTCCCTTTATCCCCTTGGTGTCTTCCTTTCAAGATGCGATGACGCAATTCTTTTCTGTTTTCTGGTTATTACTAGACGATTTTATTCAGATTAGGAAGGGTATGTGGATGTCAGAGGGTTACTTGAGATAGTCTTTACTGTTTGAATTCCCACAGATCTTTCCTAAGCTGTATAATATCGTCGAAGGATAGCCAGAATAAACTGTCAAAACGTGGCATAATCCTCAAGGTGTTAAGGGAGTGTTTTTTGCTGGCTCACCTTCTCCCTCATGTTTAGCCTTATCAGTGTTCTTATTTTAATACGTTCACACCGTTAATTTGACGATCTTAAGATCTTTCGCCCCATTTTCTTTGGCAATATTAAGACCTTTCGCAACATATATTTGGCCATATTAAGATCAGTCATGCCAATTACGAGTCGTTCTTTTCTTGGCGAGCGATTACCACATACAGCCCTACCTTTCTGATTCACAGGTCTTACTCTATTGGAAGGAAGCAGATCCAACAGCTTCCTTTCTCTCCAACACCCCTGCTCTCCTCTCAACACTCTTCGGAAAGTAGATACGAGATGCCGTTGTAGAGGATTATCCCTCAATACCTTCACCCGACCTGACCAGATGACGATCATGGCATTTTCAGTGGTAGTTGCTGTCACACTCTTGTCGATTTCTAAAGGAGAACTATTGATAAACGGTAAAGATCTGCATAAAGAGGCAAATCAAGGAGTTTCTAAAGGAGTTTCTAAAGGAGAATTATTTAAGAATTGTAAGAATTTGCATTAAGAAAGCAAGTATATGGGTTTGTCCAACCATGCTAAACAGGAATAATTTCAATTCAAAACGGTAGTAGTCATAAACGAGCACAACCGACCCTGACCTCTTCTGATAAAAGCAACCGAACCCGACCTAACTTCTAACATAAGGGAGCCCACCTCTTTGTTTTCCTCTTTCCCTCCCTCTCTCTTTGGCTTGTATCCATTCGGCCCCATTCAGCCTACTGTTTTAAGACGTTTACCCCCATCCAGGTGTTAATATTTTCCTGGCGAGCGGTAGCGAGCCAGCATATAATATTATATATATTTGTTTTGACAGCAAGCTAAATGTGTACATTTTTCGATAGAAAAATTTATCCGGCTAAGCTGGATTTCCCCCTTAACAGAACTAGACCAATTCCAGATAACTTTACTAAACCTGGACACTTAAACCTAGTTTTTGGCCGTTTTTGTTTTGGCAGTTTAGGCGTGTGGTGGTTTTGGCCTGTTTCCTAAAACAAGAACAGTTTCAACAGATAACGGATAGTTATGGTCAAATTTGAGTGTTCAATACCTGTTTCCTAAGTGTAATCAGTTGTGACTACATTTTATAAGTGAATGTGGTTTTATTTTGTGAGGTCACGTTAGTGCTATATTGGGTTTTGGATATTATAACACTTCTATATATTCAGCTGGTGCAATGTTACACATTTAGTCATAACAATGCATATACATGGTAAGTACTGAATAATAGAACCTATGAAAAACAGTGAGTGTTAAATCAACATGAAATGTGTTTACATCTTATTTGGAATTTCAAAAGAAATATTGAGCATAATATGTTCAATATTTATGATGAAATTCCAAATAAAATGTATATTGATTATATCATGGTGACATATTATGTCACCATGATATAATCATATACAAACAGGTCCATGCCATCCACCCTGTACACCCAATCACTGGAGTAGGCGGGATTCTGAATTACCTTCAATTCATACTATAATACTGTTTTGTTATAAACAATGTGTTCTTTGGAAAGTATAATACCGTCTATGTAAATTTATACTTCCATTGTAAAATATATAAATTTTCATATTAAACTCAAGATAATATATAGGGCGGGTGCATAGGACGTGTTAGCATGACAAGCAACTTATTTATTGGAAGAAAAATTCAAAATAATAGCCCTCGATATGGATTCCATCGACTTACGTGGCTTGCTCTATTGCAATGTAAAGATCACATAGTCCATTGCAATGTAAAGAACATACGGTACTCCGTTGAAAACAATATTGCTCTACTGTATGTTCATTAAATTATTTAATATTAATACATATGTTTCTGTTCTGTGTTACTGTATATATCTAAGGATGATGGAATGCAGTTACCTACTCAAAATGTTTGCATTATGTTACACCTAGTCTTCTGGTATTATACTCGGTGTCAGCGACTCTTGAGAAAATTGCGGCCCACTTATATGGCAATAGTTCCAGGTGGTGATTGACTTGTTCGACCGTGATTATTTAAACCTTTGTTAACCCCTTCAGCACCATGAGACATCTTTTGACCTTTGATTCTGGCTAATGTTAGCAGATGTTATGCAGTTTACGAAGGACCTATGTTACTAAGAGGGTTTATTGAGATCGTATTTACCCATGTGAGTCATAGAGGTAGATAACAAACTAAAGAAAATCGGCTAATGGTAACCAGAACAGGATGGAAATTATGCAATGGTAGTGAAGGGGTTAAGAATAAATAAAGACTACAAGACAAGGCATTGGTCAAGGTCGTACGAGTCAGTCAGCTGGAATTCTGGACATATACTGTAGGTGGGCCGCTGAAATAGAGTTTAGTTTACGTGTATTCATTGTAAGCATGAAATAGAGTTTAGTTTACGTGTATTCATTGTAAGCATGAAATAGAGTTTAGTTTACGTGTATTCATTGTAAGCATGAAATAGAGTTTAGTTTACGTGTATTCATTGTAAGCATGAATAGAGTTTACGTGTATTCATTGTAAGCATGAAATAGAGTTTAGTTTACGTGTATTCATTGTAAGCATGAAATAGAGTTTAGTTTACGTGTATTCATTGTAAGCATGAAATAGAGTTTAGTTTACGTGTATTCATTGTAAGCATGAAATAGAGTTTAGTTTACGTATTCATTGTAAGCATGATATAGAGTTTAGTTTACGTGTATGCATTGTAAGCATGAAATAGAGTTTAGTTTACGTGTATTCATTGTAAGCATGAAATAGAGATTAGTTTACGTGTATTCATTGTAAGCATGAAATAGAGTTTAGTTTACGTGTATCATTGTAAGCATGAATAGAGTTTAGTTACGTGTATTGTAAGCATGAAATAGAGTTTAGTTTACGTGTATTCATTGTAAGCATGAAATAAGTTTAGTTACGTGTATTCATTGTAAGCATGAAATAGAGTTAGTTTACGTGTATTCATTGTAAGCATGAAATAGAGTTAGTTTACGTGTATCATTGTAAGCATGAAATAGAGTTTAGTTTACGTGTATTCATTGTAAGCATGAAATAGAGTTTAGTTTACGTGTATTCATTGTAAGCATGAAATAGAGTTTAGTTTACGTGTATTCATTGTAAGCATGAAATAGAGTTTAGTTTACGTGTATTCATTGTAAGCATGAAATAGTAGGATACAGTTACGCTTTACATATCTATAAATTACGTGACTCAATATCCTTGTGCTATAATTTATTACGATAAACGGAACACAAAATCATTCTTCCAGAGCAGCTAAACAGCCAAATTTCATTAATACTTTGCGTATTTATCAAACGACATAGTGGTAGTTTCAGTTATATTATATCACAAATAATAATATGTTTGTGATACCGTAGTCAGTGGCAATACATGTTAAGATTTGTATGTATATTACGGATTTACTGATGGTATTATTTTAATGGACAACATATTGACTATTACTTCCAGGACATCAAAGTATATGGAGAGGAACCTGCCAGCATACAGTAGCCTGGAGGGCCTATAGTAAGGGGAGATATTTGGTTTATCTGAACGACCTTCTCCCTCATGTTTAATCCCATTAGTTTGAGATTTATTGACGCTCGCCCCATTAGTTTGTCGATTTTGAGACCATTCGGCCTTTTTCATTTTTCAATATTAAGATCTTTTGTCATTAATTGCCTGGAGAGCGATAGCGATCCGTAACTTTGGAAGAACCAGCCTTTAGCCGGGAATTTGTTCTACCGAAAAATTTACACATTTATCTGGAGTGGGAAACTTGGGGATGTTGTTTTTAAGCTTGGTGGATGGCTATGGATGAAACCAAAACAAAAATAATTATATAATTAAATGAACAAAATACAAAATTCTACCCACCTTAACCTTTCTTTTCACTCACATAATGTCCATGCCTATAATAAACATTACTACCCACCTTAACCTTTCTTTTCACTCACATAATGTCCATGCCTATAATAAACATTACTACCCACCTAAACCTTTTCACTCACATAATGTCCATGCCTATAATAAACATTACTACCCACCTTAACCTTTCTTTTCACTCACATAATGTCCATGCCTATAATAAACATTACTACCCACCTTAACCTTTCTTTTCACTCACATAATGTCCATGCCTATAATAAACATTACTACCCACCTTAACATTTTTTTTCACTCACATAATATCCATGCCTATAATAACATTACCCACCTTAACTCTTTTCACTCACATAATGTCCATGCCTATAATAAACATTACTACCCACCTTAACCTTTCTTTTCACTCACATAATGTCCATGCCTATAATAAAACATTACTCCCCACCTTAACCATTCTTTTCACTCACATAATGTCCATGCCTATAATAAACATTACTACCCACCTTAACCTTTCTTTTCACTCACATAATGTCCATGCCTATAATAAACATTACTACCCACCTTAACCTTTCTTTTCACTCACATAATGTCCATGCCTATAATAAACATTACTACCAACCTTAACCTTTCTTTTCACTCACATAATGTCCATGCCTATAATAAACATTCGATAATTTTGGTACAGGATATACAGTTTTATTTGTCTATCAAAAATGTCCATGATCACAAATAGAATATCACCCGCGGTATAATATTTAACCCTTGGAGTACCAGCGACGTGTTCTATATTTCATTCTAGCTATAACTAGACGATATTATGCAGCATAGGAAGTATTTGTGGTAGTTAAAAGGGTTGGTTGAGATAGTTTGAACCCTTATTATTATTAGAGGTCCTTCATAAGCCGAATAACATCATCCAATAGTTGACAGATTTTTAATAAAGGGACGTCCCTGGTACTGAATGGGTTAAGGAACCAAAATGGCGACCACAGAGAAGGATGGCCACTCACTCTCAGTACAGAATGCCAATAGTGGTATATTTGCCAGAATGAATTATTGTGTTGAGTATGATTATTACAAATAGGCGTCCATATATTTGCTATAAAATCATAATACAGGCATTGCATTTTACTATGCGTATACTGTATAGGAAATTCTATAAAACACTATACAAATGCTACCAATAAGAGAGAGAGAGAGAGAGAGAGAGAGAGAGAGAGAGAGAGAGAGAGAGAGAGAGAGAGAGAGAGAGAGAGAGAGAGAGAGAGAGAGAGAAAGAGAGAGAGAAACACTATAAAAATGCTACCAATAAAAGAGAGAGAGAGAGAGAGAGAGAGAGAGAGAGAGAGAGAGAGAGAGAGAGAGAGAGAAAAATAAAATAAAAAATACTATAGCAATCCAACCCAAACTGAGATACATGGTATATCTTTGGTGGCAGTAATGGCCTAGGACATCGATCACAGTAACTCAATCCCCCCGTGACTGCCGACCACCACGAACAGCAAACATTTAGGTACATTTGATAGTGAGGTCGGTCCTTAGGTACCCCATAAAATGTGCTTTCCTTTCACTTAAGGGGGGTCACCGGCTTTCTTTATCTTTCTCTCATTCTCTCTCTTTCCCTGGCTTGAATACATTCGGCCCCATTCAGCCAACTGTTTTAAGACGTTTATCCCCATCCAGGTGTCTATTTCTTCCTGGCGAGCGATAGCATTGTTGGAGAAATCGGGCTTCGCCGGAGACATTTTTCCATCGAAAAATGTACAATTTTAGCTTGCTGTCAAAACAAAAACATATATATGCTGGCTCGATACCGCTCGCCAGGAAAATATTGACACCTGGAACTTAAACGTCTTAAAACAGTAGGCTGAATGGGGCCGAATGAATACTAGCCAAAGAGAGAGGGAAAGAAAGAGAAAAAAAGCGAGGTGGGCTCCCTTAACACATTAGGCTATTCAGTGTGCAGTTGGGTTTCAATACAGGATTAGATTGATATCCAGTATTCGATAAATGGGTATAAATTCGTAGGCATATACTTAACCTTTAACTGTCTTGATGGTGTAATGGTTTGAGTGTTTAAGATCTGTATGTGGTAACCCAGGTTCGAATCCTGGGTGGATCATATGCTTTCATTAATTTCTTTGGGAGGAGTTTGGTGTTGGGAGTGAGCTAAATAAGTTAGATTAGTGGAGTAAGCAGCTGAATCAGTAGGAGGCAGAGGGTAAATGTGCATGTGCAGGTCTCAAAGCTGCAGCCATTGCCGATGCATCCACCCATGTATTACCTCTGATACCAACATGTGAGGGAACCAAGGAATAATATACTTTTTGTTTTCCTCAACGATTAAGGGGGGATGGGAGTATTAATTTGCTTATTTACATATTCTGTCATTATTTGTTTAGTTCCTAGACCACCATCAGGTTTAAAAAACACCCCCAATACCCCCTCTCAATATACATTAGTACATTTTTCGATAGAAAAATTTACCGGTCGAGGGTCGGTTACTACTATATTACAGGCTCGCTATAGATCACCAGGAAAAAAATCGCCGCCTAAGTTGCACAAAAGGTCTTAATATTGACAAAGAAATGGAGCGAAAGATATAAAAATCACCAATCTAATGGGTCCAATGTCTGAAATCTGAAAACTAATGGGGCTAAACATGAGGGAGAAGGGTGGCAATAAAACCAAACCAGCCACTCTTAATTAGGAACAACCACTCTAGAATAGCTAATACTATAGGATAGGGAGCATTAACAGATTTCAGGTCCACAAGTGCCCTTTAACCCCTTCACCACCAGTACGTAATTTGCATCGTTTTCTAGTTACTATTAGACGATTTTATTTTGTTTGTAATCTACCTATGCGACTCAAATGGTCTCGATAAACCCTCTTAGTAACATAGGTCCTTCTTAAACTGCATACTATCATACTATTTTACCCAGAATCTATGGTAAAAAGACGTTATGGTGCTGAAGGGGTTAAGAATCGCGAAAAATAGTAAAATTTTATACTTTTCGTTTATTTATTTATTTTATTTATTTTAATGATTGTCCTGGTTATCGAAAATCAACTTCAGACCTAAAGTTATAACAGACAACTCAGCAATCAAAACTGAGGCAACCAAAGGCAGACTACCTCCACGGCTATGATAAGGGTTAGTTAGTTAGTTAAAATAGGACTTCACTGGATATCAACCCTTCTGGATTATTAAACCAGCACACTACAAGACTAGTCTAGTCCATTTTCAGGACTGGAGCCCCTTTCCGAGAACCCCAGTCCCTTATAATAAGAGAACACATCCCCAAAACCAACGCCGGAAGCAAGATTTAAGAGGGAAGGGTATACTGTATAATTTGGTCGATTATTTCATATACTGTATATATATATATATATATTATTATTTGTTTTAGTTTCCTCCCAAGACCTCCTTAAAAAAAACAAAAAAACATTCAATAGATACCCTTTCTAGATTAATGTGTACATTTCTAGGTGGAAAAATGTCCCGGCCGAAGGCCAAAGGACGGTTCTTCCAAAATGACAGGCTCACTATCGATCGCCAGGAAAAATATAGCCACCTAAATAGCACGAAAGGTCTTAATATTGGCAAATAAATGGGGCGAAAGGTCTTAAAATAGACAAACTAATGGGGCTAAACATGATGGAGAATGGGGGCCAAAAAACAGACAACCCCCCTTAATATTGAGAAAGAAATGGGGTTAAAGGTCTTAACATCGCCAAACCAATTGCATTTACCTCATAAAGCCGCAATTTCCACGGCCATAAGCATACCTAACCACCAATATTACAAGTTGTCGTTATAATTATATTTTAGCTATATTAAGATGATTATACTCAGTTTAAAAAGGGTCTCGAGCAAGTAACAGGCTTCGAACTATCTCACTTAGCCGTTTTTACTACCAAATATGCTTCTTAAATTGCACAACATCGTCTATACTGTATATAGCTAGAAAACAAATCAAAAGACGTCTCCGGTACAGAAGGGGTTAATGTTATTTATAAATTTGTTTATAATTTACAGTATTTTGTCTATGTGTATGAATGAAACAAAAGGCAAAGCTCCCTGTAACAAGTGCTCCCCTCAAAGTTGTGATAGAGGTCCAATTTCAAGGTACGTTAGAGATAAAATAGTGTATCCTGACATCATTACCCATCTTTCCCAGATCGGTTAATGGACCCGGGGGCCTACACAGAAGCCATGGGGGCCATTCTGGAAGCAACATCTCCGGAGAGTATTATTGTCATCAACCACTACCACTCATCAGTAAGTCTAGCAGTATATTCAGGACACAGTGATATAGTGCATTATCCTGGCTACCCGCTGACAATATTACTCAACATAGGAAGAAAATATCAGTGTCAGAGGAACAGCATCTCCAGAAAACCTTATTGTAAGCACATGTTTCACGACAATAACCATTCTCGAATACTGGATATTAGTCCAACCACGTACTTATACCCAACTGCAATATGATAGCCCAATGATTACACGAGTGGAAGGGGTAATTGATGTCATATTATTGAAGCTTTCTAAGACATGCTCAAATTAATTCCTTTGAAACGCGTACAATTTGGAGGTCGGGGGCCGAGGGAGAGCTGGAATTATCCCTGGTCTTTGGGTCTTTCCATGGCCGACCTAGATGTGTGTGAATTTGTGTGTGTGTTTCTGTTTTTTTGTTTCTGGTTTTTTTTTTGGGGGGGGGGGGCTATGTTTCAAATCGGCAACCACCAGCTAAACAAAAATAACAAAATAATTACATAAATAAATAAAATCAGAAATGGGGTATGTGTATAAATAGATAGATCGGTATTCATATTGCAAACAGGAATAATACAATATAGACGATACATTTTTCGGCAGTTTGTGGATGTTATTGGATGGCAGACTCCGCTGGGTATTGGAGTGTTTGAGGTAAAGGATACGGGCGATAACGCCTCCCTGGTGCAGAAACAGATCCCAGAGGTTATTCATCAAGTATTGCAGGTAAATTGCTTTTAACCCCTTCAGCACCATGACACCATTTGACCTTTGATTATGGGTAAATAATATACGGTTTTATACAGCTTAACCCCTTGAGGATCATTACTCGTTTTGGTAGTATATTCTGGCTATTATCAAACTGTTTTATTCAGATTAGGAAGGGTATATGGTAATCAGAGGGTTAATTGATATAGTGTTTGCCTTTTTGATGCCCACATATCCTTCCTAAGCTGCATATAATCGTCTACAGACAACCAAAATAAACTGTTAAAATGCAGCATGGTCCTCAAGGGGTTAAGAAGGACCTATGTTATTAAAATGGTTTATCGAGATCGTATTTACTCATTTGACTCCTATACGTAGATTATAGAGTAGACTAACGAAAATCGCTAAATGGATAACAGAATATGATGAACATTACGTAATGGTGGTGAAGGTGTTATAACCTCTTGAAGATTAGGATGCATTATAGAAGTTATACTCTGGCTATCATTAGACGGTCTTATACAGCTTAGGAAGGATATGGAGGAGTTAAAAGGGTAACAACTGGCCCCATCAACCTTGACTTCTATATACACTTCATACTCTGAATAAAATCGTCTATGACAGCCAAAATATACTGTGCAAATGCGTCATGATTCACAAGGGGTTCATAATTGAGCATGAACATATGATGGATATGATGGAGCATCACATGGATGAGGCATTTCTTAGAATTGAAACATTCCCAGTGTTTTCCTTACATGGATATATGATTTATTGGGGAAATGTATACTAATGATGTGAATGGAAGACTATGATCAACATTATTCTTTAAGGATATTGAAATAGATTCTCCTTCAATGCAATCGTTAGCTAAACCTGTTAGAGCCGTATGTATTGGATTCATGTTTAGGCAAGCGAACCTAGGGGAAAGTATACTGTATATGGGACAAAAACATAGCACGAATTTAGCCATGTTACCTTTCTCCCATCTGTTAATATACCGAAAATATAATATTTTACAAATAGTTTGGAGTCATAAGCCAATGCCCTAACCATTCATTCAGCTTAGGGAACAACAACAACAACCATTCATTCATGCATGTTTTAAGATTATAACTTTTATAGCTACGAAAGTATATTGTAACGTTTATAACTACGAAAGATGTATTGTATTAATGTATGTTTGTATTATTAGGTATATTGTATTATTGTATTATAAGGTGTATTGTATTATAGCTACGAAACGTGCATTGTAACATTTATAGCTACGAAAGATGTATTATATTATAAGGTGTATTGTATTATAGCTACAAAAGGTGTCGAGCTCGGTGACTTTGGTGGTGGTGAGTGATGACCCAGTCTTCCTGACCACCTTCACCCAGTGGTCCCTTGAGGGCCGCCTCCTGGTGTGGTCCACGATGCTCCTGGTCCTCACCCGCTTACCACTCCACCGCCTCCAACACCTCCGCGACACTCTAGCCATGACTAACTCCATGCTGCTTCATTTCACATACCCACCGAATATTAGGTTGGTGAGTCAAAGTTTGTACTCCATTTTAACCCCTTCAGCACCATGACACCTTTTAAACTTTGTTTTTGGCTAAAATTAGACGATTCTATGCACTTTGAGAAAGACCTATGTGACGAAGAGGGTTCATTGAGTGTAGATGTAAATTACAAACTAAATACAATTGTCTAAAGGTAACCAGCATAAGATACAAATATTATGTAATGATGGTGAAGGGGTTAATGAAGGATATACTGGTTGGTTTATCTTTCATCTTCTATCGACCGACTATTAGGTTGGTGAGACAAAATATGTATTCCATTTTAACCCCTTCAGCACGATGACGTAATGTTCATCATATTTTGGCTACCGTTAGACGATTATCTTAGACTTATAATCTATCTTCAGGACTCAAAGGGGTAAATACGAACTCCATAAACCTTCTGAATGTCAATGGTCCTTCTGAAACAGCACACAATCGTCTAATTGAAGGCGGAATCTAAGGTAACGAGGCGTCATTATACTATTTAACGGGCTGGTATATCTTACATCTTTCAACAGCCACACTCTCCCCACCCTCCGCCCTCTCCGTCACACTCTATCCATGACCAACTCTATGCTGCTTCGTTTCACATACCCACCGAATATTTGGTTGGTGAGACAATAATAATTTTGGTATTCCATAATATCCTATTCTGTACTGGCGACGCCTTTATAATTTATTCTAACTATATACAGACGATTATGTCCTGCTTCAAAAGGATCTGTGGTAGTACAAAGGGTAAATTGAGATAGTTCCAAGCCTGTTAATTCTTAAACTTAATATAACTGTCTAATAATAATAAGCATAAAATAACTAGGACAGCACAGTACTGAAGGGGGTTAATGAAGGAGATGCTGTTAATCGGATAAAACTTACTATTTAAGGCGGACTATAAAATCACCACTGATTTATCTAACGATTTTGCAGTTATTGAATTAATCATTCTAAGATTTACTCAAATCGTTCCCAGGTATTCAAAACTTATATTCAGATTAAAGATGTAGCCGACTTCGATACACTGTGAGTATGTAATGTGATTAGTTATGTTACATTAATATCACATATTTGGAATGCACTTTCAATTAGAAAGACAATAACTGCATATAGCTTACAAGATTATATACCATTTTAAAACTAAATGTTTAAAAATATATAATAGCGAATGGGAATAAAAAAATAAATTACAAATACAATTAACCCCTTCTGTACTGGTGTCGTCCATTTATCTTAATTACGGATGTTGTTAGACGATTGTATTATGTTTATATAGGGTCTCCAGCAATTAACAAGCTTCGAACTATCTCACTTAACCCTGTTTACTACCGGGGCTCCTTCTTAAACTGCACAAAATTGTCTAAATAAAGCTAGAATAAAATAAAAATTACGTCGCCGGTACAGAAGGGGTTAAAACATTTATCGGATTCCTTTACATTCTGCAGGTGTGACATATACATCGAATTACCGTACAAAACACAGGAGGCTGATCTCATGAAGCTTGCCACCTGGACACTGAAGAGAGGACTGAGAACCAAAACACATCTACCACTATTTCCTGAGAAGATAACAAGGTAATCCGCGTGACCCCTCATAAACCATTGGGAAACATAATTATTAGGCAGGGTTGAAATAGATGTTAGTTGGGGACACGGGACTTTGCCCATTGGGAGAGAGGTATTCTAACCCGGATTCGAACCCACTCACCCCAGGTATATGTGGGAGAGGCACGGTGCCCAACTCTTCCACATATACCTCGGGTAAGTGGGTTCGAATCCTGGTCAGAATACCTCTCTCTCAACCTGTCCGACATTATCATACAGTACCGGTGACATCCTTTACCCATACAGTACCGGTGACATCCTTTACCCATACAGTACCGGTGACATCCTTTACCCATACAGTACCGGTGACATCCTTTACCCATACAGTACCGGTGACATCCTTTACCCATACAGCACCGGTGACATCCTTTACCCCTACAGTACCGGTGACATCCTTTACCCATACAGTACCAGTGACATCCTTTACCCATACAGTACCAGTGACATCCTTTACCCATACAGTACCAGTGACATCCTTTACCCATACAGTACCAGTGACATCCTTTACCCATACAGTACCGATGACATCCTTTACCCATACAGTACCAGTGACATCCTTTACCCATACAGTACCAGTGACATCCTTTACCCATACAGTACCAGTGACATCCTTTACCCATACAGTACCAGTGACATCCTTTACCCATACAGTACCAGTGACATCCTTTACCCATACAGTACCAGTGACATCCTTTACCCATACAGTACAGGTGACATCCTTTACCCACACAGTACCGGTGACATCCTTTCTAACCCACACAGTACCGATGACATCCTTTCTAACCCACACAGTACCGATGACATCCTTTCTAACCCACACAGTACCGGTGACATCCTTTACCCATACAGTACCGGTGACATCCTTTACCCATACAGTACCGGTGACATCCTTTACCCATACAGTACCGGTGACATCCTTTACCCATACAGGACCGGTGACATCCTTTTCAATATATTCTGGCAACTATTAGACTATTTTATTTAGCTTAGGAAATAATATGTCTACCAGTTTAAAGGCTACATACTATATAATTATATTCATCCTTTCAGCTGCCATATATCCTTCGTAAGCTTACTAATATCGTCTAAATGTAGCTGAAATCAAATGAAAGTTCCGTCCCTAGACCTCCATCAAGTTGTATAACCACCCCCTAGACACCCCTTCAAGATAATTTTGTAAACATTTTCGGCAGAAAAATGTTCCGGCCGAAGGCCGGTTACTCATAAAATTACAGGATGGCTATCGCTCGCCAGGAAAACATCGACACCTAAGTGGCACGAAAGGTCTTAATATTGAAAACAAATGGGGCGTCAGGTCTTAAAATCACAAAACTAATGGGCCGAACGTCTTTAAATATAAATATCAATGGGGCTAAACATAAGGGAGAGGGAGAGGGAGGGGGTGGGGTGGGGGGAGTCTGGCCTTGCTCTTTCATTACATATATAGTAGTGTACTTGATCCATAGAAAATTATATTCATCAATATATTTCCAGAGATATACTTCCGTAACTCTTTCAGTACCGGTGTCGTCCTCTTAACTTTAATCTAGTTACTTTTAAACGATTGTATTCAGTTTAAAAAGGACCTCCAGCAATTAACAGGCTTCGAACTATCTCACTTAACCCTTTTTACTGCCTCGGATCCTTCTCAAACTGTACAAAATCGCCTACATATAGCAATCATGAAAATAATATGACATCGCCGGTACAGAAGGGGCTAATAACAATGTCCACGAATATTCAAGAGTGGGCTAAAGACTATGACATCCAAGTGTACATGATCTTGCATAGCTTATTAAGGGGAAGTGGTTGAATTTCCTGGCCCCCCTTCTCCTTCATCCTTAGCCCCATTAGTCATCAGATTATATGACGCTTGGCCCATTAGTTTGGCGATTTTAAGAATTTTCGCCCAATGTCTTTGTCAATAACCTTTCGTGCCATTTCGGTGTCGATCTTTTGCTGGCGAGCTAAAGCGAGCCTGTAATTTAGGAGGTCCGGGACATTTTTCTACCGACAAATGTACAAATTTATCTAGATAGGGTTTTTTTTTTTTTTTTTTTTTTTTTTTTTTTTAAAGTTCAACGGAGGTCTAGGGAGCGAACTAAAACAAAATCAAATACACAAATACATCGAGCAATAAATAAACCCTGCCCCGTTACCCAAACATCTTAGGTTCCTCAGCGGCCCCAAGCTCCTAGCCGCCCACCTCAAGATGGGCACGACCAAGACCAAGGTGGTGGACGACCCTTACGCTCCCGGGGGCAAGAGGGTCGTTATTATGAGTCCAGAGGCAACGCTGGTGGAGGCCATCGCTGACTCCATGAATTTTAGGTGAGGATTTGTTTAGTTTTCCTATGTCTCAACCTCGGGACTATAAGCTGTTCAGTAGCCTGTAACTCTTACGAGGTCCCGAGATTATCAATTTAAACATCATGATGTTGGATGTTTCATGTATCGCACTAGATGAGATGGACACAGTGGAGCTTCAAGGTGTTGGTTGCTTCCTTTATGCCACACTAGATGGTGACACCATATTTATAGACGCCACTTAATTCGGAGATAGTAGCTATATGGTTGTTCACAGCATCTTCAAATATGGTCGGGCACCTTCTATGCTATGAATTGATGACGATATAGGGGGTATTTTCTTGATGTGTCGGTGTAGCCAGGATACTTGTAGAACTGCAGGAACGATCAGATCACCTCAGAAAAAACCCTGACGTTTGGCGTGGACTTGATTTGAGGTTCTGTTGGTATCCAGTCTGCGATGCTATCCACTGTGCTATCACCTACCTCACTGTGCTATGCTCCCGTGGTCAAAACGGTTGTTGTTATGCGTCTAAAGGCGACACTTGTGGAGCCCATTGCTCACGCCATGAATTAGTTTTTAGGTGAGGATTTTGAATAGGCGTGTTCACAGAAGCCACTTGTCAGAAATTTTTTGACCGCTTTGTTTTGAGTCCAGAGGCGACACTTGTAGAGGGTATTACAGATGCCATGTATTTTAAGGGGAGATGGGCGTATTTATTTGCTTATTGTTTTATCTGTATTATTTTTTAGTAACCCCTTGACCTTCATCAAGCTGTAAAAAATACCCCCAAGATAAATATGTACATTTTTCGGTAGACAAATATCTCGGCCAAAGGCCGGTTAGACTTAAAAACACGAAAAAATAGACACCTATATGTCACGAAATGTCAATGAAATTGGGCGTAAAGTCTTAAAATAGCCAAACTAATGGGCCGAACGTCTTAAAATCTAAAACACAATTGGGCTAAACACGAGGGAAATGGGGGCCAGAAAAACCGGCCCATTCACCCTTAATGGAGGATGTTGAATAGGCGTGTTCACAGAAGCCACTTTTCCGACACCTTTTGACCGTTTGGTTTGATTGGCTATACCCTATCTGAAGAAAGTGTGCCCAAAATCTTGAACATTTACCTCGACAATTCACAAACGACTAGCACAATCAAGCTAATATATCTATCATTTGGGAAGGGTCCATCAGGGTATAGATGTGGAAATGTACAGCCCCTTTGCTCTAGCACTTTTTGAGTTACAGAAATTAAGATTCACGATTTTTGGGCTACCTACTTGGAACAGGGCATAGTAATAGACCATCCACGATATCATTAGACCTATCACTATAATTTAGAATCTTTAATATATCTACCTGTTGATCTTGCATTGACCATATGGAAGACCGTTTTCTTTTAAGGGGGTATGGGCGTATTTTTGTGCTTATTTATTCGTCTTTCTATTATTATTTTAGTTTCCGCCCTAGATCTCCATCAAGCTTAATAAAACACCGTATGATCCCCCTTCAAGATATATTTATAAATTTTTTGATAGAAAAATTAGAGGCCGGTTAACACTATATTACAGGTTTGCTCTCGCTCGCTAGGAAAGTGACACCTAAGTTGTACGAAAGGTCTTAACCTCTACACTCCCAGCGACGGAGGAGACCCATCAATATAAAAGTCACTCGCCAGTACCAGCGACGGCCAACGGCCGTCAGTAATATGCGGTCGGGCTCTCTGCTACCGCCAGACGCTGCAGACGCTCCGTCAACGCTCCCACGATATTCGATCATAATTTGAGTATTAACCCCCGTCGGACGGGGACATTTGTAACTTTTACGACCTGTGTGGCGGGCAGATTTACACTAAACGAGCATCATTCCATGCTCTTTTTCATGCATAAACAAGACCCAGAGCGTAATAAAATTATGTATCCATGAAAGGGCGATAATAGAGCTTTCCAATGACACCTGAATCATCCTTGTACGACAACGGGTTCGCTTGCAACGATGTTGCAACGTGAGTACAAAACCCCTAAAATACGGTATTTTTCTGTGATTTTACCCTATCTAGCGAGACGAGGGATGTGTACACGTGTGGAGGTGATGTCAGTGGCGGGACTAGGTCCACGCTGAACTGTCAGAGCCCGCCTGCGGTCCTCCCACCCCGTGGACTCTCTCTCAGAGCCGATAATGTGCTCATAATCCCTTGCTACTTAAGTCGAGACCCGCTGTTTAGGCCTTGGTTCTCTAACCCTACTTAAGTCGAGAGCCGCTGGTTAAGGGTTAACTACTCATCCTTTTCATTCTTGTGCATGAAAGGTGGTTAAGAGCACGTTTAGCCATCCTGTAGCTTAGTAAGTAACACTGCACGATATTTCGCTGTATATTGACTGATAAACTTTGTGTTTATCACAAGACTCCTGCTCGGACAGGGCGCCACAAATGCCATCTATTGTTTTGTATTGTTTTGTTTTGTAAACAAACGCTCTCTTCCTATTTTATATATAATCGTAGCCCCTAATTTTACCCATTACCTACTGTAGTAAGTATCTATTTAACTGCCTTGTATGTAAGTAAACCTATGAATATTTATTTGCTAATAAACATTATTGTTTACTAACTAACCTGCCTCCAGGGACGAATGCCAACGCCATTTTGTAAACAATCTTTTTGGGGGGTTATACATACTAAATTCCAACCAATTTTGTACCAGATTTAAGTGCATTCATTTAACTTTTCCCCCTAGATATATTCTTGACTCGTTCTCCTCAGACTGACTTTATATTAAGTTAAGGGTGGTATTTGTACAAACTAACCTAGCCTAACCCAACCTGCCAAGCATTAACCTAACCCAAACCTAGCCAGCCAATCTGTTGCTCGTATTCAGTATCCTACTGTAGCTATATATATTTGTAATTTTAGTTGTTGCTTGCATGATCTTGTAGTAATCTTTGACTGATAAACTTTGTTTATCTAAATATAATCCCGCTTGGCTAGGCTTCAGTGACACCAGCGCCATCTGTTAATACAGTATATTAACCCCTTGTGTGCAGTTACACTTTATTTTTATACAATCTCTATTTTGGTGAATTGTATATTTAGCTACATATTCTATTATAATTATACAGTATATATTATTATTTTTTTTTTAGGTAAGTTATCACCCCTGGTAGCCTATTTCTGCATATTTCAATTTTTGTATTTCCGGTTAGGATATCATCGCTGGTGGCCTATTTCTGCGTATTTCATTTTTGTTTTCTCGATTAGGCTAGGCTATCAACCCTGGGGGCCTATTTCTGTTTAAATACAAACAAAACAAAATTCAGTTAGGCTATCACTGCGTATTTATATTTTTAAATTTTTGGTTAGGCTATCACCGCTGATAACCTATTTCTGCGTATTTCAACATTTTCTTTTTCGGTTAGGCCCATTTAAGTAAGTGAAGCGACCTGAAGTGAGTGAAGTGTTTTTAAAGTGAGTGAAGTGTTTTTAAGTGAGTGAAGTGATCAGAAGAGTGACCGTCACCATGCCTCGTGCCTGTACGAACTGCGTCGGTAGGTTTGGTGTTTCCATGTTTGCTCCTTCCGAACTACAAAGTCTGCCGACTCTGCCAGCAAAGAGAGGATTTGACAGCGTAATTGGATGAAGCACACACCAAGATCAACGCCCTCACCACGAAGCTGGAATCACTCCAAGAGTTGTAACATCAATTGTCACAGCTTCAACTCCAGCTGCCACCACCGCCCCAACGTCAACTGCCAACAATCCAACACCTGCAGTAGCCACTGCAGCATATGCTTCCGATGAACCTGAGCCGACATCAAACCAGGACAGCCGCCCTGTTCACCTTAGTACCTCCCCCACTCCTCATGCAAGAAGCCTGCTAACACGAACAGTGCCAACCCCTCGCCCCCGTTTTAACCACTCCTCTCCCCAACCTGTACACAGAGTCTCGCCACTACAGGTTTCAGGATTTACACCAGTGAGGAACAGTGCACGGCCAACGCAGAAAAGGTCTCATCTACCGGTCACAATGTCAAACAGATTTGAGATCTTGGTAGAGATGGAAGACGAACCAGAAGAGACCAGGCTCGTTGGGGATTCCATCCTACGAGGACAGGTCGCAGAGTTCTGCGACATAGTCCCAAATCGACGAAAGAGATTTTGCATCCCAAGAGCCGGACTGGACGACATTGTGGAAGCCTTCGAAGATACCACAAAGGATGCAAACGAAAATACCCTTTTTGTCATCCATGCTGGTTCAAATGACGTCATCCGCACCAGATCCGAAGAGCTGATGGAGAAATATCGCAAGATGATCAAGCACTAAAAAAACAAGTCAAGGTATATCATCATCTCAGGCATTCTCCCCAAGACCGATGCACCTGACAAACTCTACGACAAGGCCTTCAGCACAAACAGCCTGCACAGCTTCTTGCTCTGTACAGGGGCATAGTGCGCCCTTGTATTGAGTATTGTTCACATGTGTGGGGAGGTTCCTCTCACACCGCTCTCCTAGACAAAGTTGAAAGGAAGGCCTTTCGTATCATTAACTCCCGTCCACTCACCAACTCTCTGCAATCTCTCTCTCTCCGCCGCAATGTTGCATCTCTCTCGCTATTCTATCGCTACTATAATAATCAGTGTTCCTCAGAGCTATCCCAGTGCATACCACCTCCTTTACGTAGGGCACGTGGTACCCGTCTTGCAACTCAGTCCCACCCCTACTCTGTGCAACTCTCCAACCCAAGAGTGAAACGTTACTCTCAAACTTTCTTCTACTCAACATCTGAGCTCTGGAACTCTCTCCCAGAATCAGTCTTTCCCTCTTCCTATGACTTAAATTGCTTCAAACTCCGTGTGTCCAGGCATTTTGGCTCGAACGTCCCTTGATTTTGGCCCTGTCACTCTTTCAACTATGGGGGAGGCACTCGCTATAGGCAGTTATGCCTTTTGCCTCCCTCAATCACATAGAAAAAAAAAAAAAAAAAAAAAAAAATCTTTGTATCTGAGGAATAAGTTGAATTCATCATCCTCTGAGATAATTTCTATAACCAGCCTACTCTGTTCCGCAAGGATGGCACTCATCTAATCCCTGTGGGTTCAGCATTCATGGGTCGTCTCCTACATGAAGCAGTCCGCAGCCATGGATCATAAAACGTCATTCGAGAAGAAGAAGCAGCAGCGACATAAATCATCCAACGCCAAGCAAAAAACAGAGGCAACCTAGGACCACCAGCGATGAGGACCGAGGACAGCATGGACTGAGGACAGCCATGAACATAAATGTAGATCCGACCAGAACCAAACAAATTATTTAGGAGCGTTCCGTGAGTTCTAAAATAAAATATGTAAAGGTTCTCTATGCAAACGCTCGTAGCATATGCAATAAATTTTCAGATTTAGAGGAACTAGTGTTAACAGAAAATTATGACGTGATTGGCATAACAGAATCTTGGCTCGATATAGAAGACAGAGACTTTTTAGCAGAGTATTCACTTCCCGGTTATGTAATGTTTGAGTAAAGCCGACAAATAAAAATGGAGGTGGCGTTTTACTTTTTATCTAAGAAAGTCTTAACCCGACCCTCTTTGTCAAAACTTTAAATTGTGAACGTCGACACATCCTTTGTGCTAATAAAGAATAATAAAGGTACAAAAATAATACTTGCATTAATATACAGACCTCCAACTCAATCAGTGCAAACTGACCGAGAAATTTACGAACAAATTGCAGATGTAAGTAACTCACAAGATACCGTAATTTTTGGCGACTTTAACCCTTAATTAGCGGCTCACCACATAAGTCGTATTTAATAAAGCTGGACTATGTGGCGGCGCTCGACATAGGTCGAGTGGCAATTTCAGCACGTAATGTTGCTGAGAGAGAGAGACAAGTGGTGGCAGGAGAGTAGCGAGCGTATGACTGCTCCAGACCACCGCGGCGAACATACTGACACGAATCCCAGCTCCCTCCTCCCTCTCTCACTCGCTATATAAGGAATTGTATCGGGAAAGTGGCTAATTACATGCTTTTTGCACTCGCGTTGCACGGTTATTGCAAGAAAACTAGCCATCATAAAAGGATCGTTATGGTGTCATTCGAAAGCTCTGTTTATGCCCTTTCAGGGATAGGTACTTGTTTTATGTTCTGGGTCTTATTTAGGCATGAAAATGATCACGTAAACAGCCCTATTTTGGCTAAAAACACTCCGCTGGGCGGTACATATAAATAAACCGCATAGGCCGCTCGTAAGGTGTTAATTTACCCGTGACCAAGTGGGGCGATACTCTTACTTCACACTCTGGACATGACTTGTATGCGAACTTGCAAGAGAGTTCGTTCTATCAATTTGTTCGATCGCCGACCTGTGGTAATAACATTCTTGACCTTGTACTTGCAACAAAAGAAGAATTAACACTCTCACGCATATAACGAGATTTTTAGCCTATTAGGGATACATTAAAGCCTTTGTTAACATCAGGGGTATTTAGAAACCTTTAGTTTAGTTACTTCAACCTCTGCAGTTGTTTTTGAGTTAGCTGTGGGCAGAAAACTAATTTTGGAGAGGTAATTATATGAGTGAGAGAACTCTATTTATTATTGCTAATCTGGCAACATCTGCATCATAAAAGCGTGAAAGGGTTAATAGAGAATTTGAATGTTGGTGATTAATTCAGTAACAGTGACCATCGTACGATAAATTTAATTTTAAAGTTTACTAGTAACGAACCAAATAGCAACATCGAGAAAGTCCCTAATTACAAGAAAGCAAACTTCCGTAAACTTAGAGCTATGTTTAACGATATTGACTGGAGCTTTCTAAATAACAAAAACGATATAAATACATCTTGGGAATTATTTGCAACCACTTACGTAAAATCAGTGCAAGACTGCATACCATCGAAAATACGGTGTACAGGCCATAATGATAAGCCCAAATGGTGGAATAAAGAGATTTCAGACAGTTTGCTTGCTAAAAAGATTGCTAATGATAGATTAAAATCCTCACAAAATGACGAAGAAAGGGTGAAATTTGTAGAACTACAGTATAACGCCAAGCCAAAAAGTTAATTAAGCAAAGTAAAAAGACCCCGTAGTTACATGTTGTGAATCAAAGTAAAACAAACCCAAAATAATTCTATAGTTATATTAGAAAGAAAAAAGTAATTACTTCAACTGTTGGACCGTTAGTCGATGAAAATGGAGAATACACCAAAGACGAAGTACAAATGAGTAATGCCCTCAATACCTTCTGTGCATCAGTTTTTACAACAGAAGACCTCAGTGATAACCCTACCGCATCGCCGATTCAAATTGATAATTCTGATGTTTTAAGCAGTACCACCATTACAGAGAGAGAAGTATTGAAATGTTTAGATCAACTCCAGGTAAATAAAACGCCTGGACCTGATACAATCTCACCTAGAGTTCTAAAGGAAGCTAAGGATGAGCACTCCAAACCACTGACATTGCTATTCAATAAATCCTTGCAGTCTGGAACTATGCCTGATCAGTGGAAGCTAGCCAACGTAACACCGATATTCAAAAAAGGCAGCAAATTGCTACCCAGTGTCTATCGTCCAATTAGCTTAACCTCAGTTGTATGTAAAATGCTAGAAACACTCATAAGAGACAAACTCGTAAATCACTTAGAGGAAAATAACATACTTAAAGATACTCAACGCGTTTTTTGATAAAAACTTTCCTGATTAACAAACCTCTTAGACTTCTTCCACGATATCCTCAACCTCTATGATGAGAGTAAAGCTGTAGATATTATACACCTTGATTTTCAAAAGGCCTTTGACAAAGTTCCTCACAAACGTTTACTGCTAAAACTAAAAGCGCATGGAATACAAGACGGTGTGTTGAAATGGATAGAAAATTGGCTCAGCGACAGAAAGCAAAGAGTAGTCATAAACGGTAAGGCATCTAAATGGACCAATGTAAGTAGCGGGGTACCCCAGGGTTCAATACTGGGACCAATTCTCTTTCTAATTTACATCAACGACATAGATGAGGGTCTCACCTGTACAATCTCAAAATTTGCTAACGATACAAAAATTGCAAATAGCGTACTCTCAAAAGAACAAGTTGAGGATATGCATCACAATCTAGATAAGTTATGTTGGGCCCAAATATGGCAAATGAGTTTCAATGCAGATAAATGTAAAGTCCTACTGGTGTAGGAAACCCGGACTCTTCCTGGAAGGTGGCATCTTCAAGAGGAATGAAATTAACCTTCCAGAAGCAGTATGTGACTGTTAAAAACAAGTATAGCGCCCTGGATGACGAGTGTGATGGCAATGAAGGGGGAAAGGAGGAAGGAGATGACCCGTCTTACAGCGGGGCAGTGAGAGGGGAGGGGAGGAAATCTGCAGCTACTTCTGCTGCTACTACTTCTGCTACAGGCCGGCAACAGAAAAGAGCTAAGTCTATTTTAATTTGTAGGGGATTCAATGGTTAAATACCTTGGCAGGGCTACTAACACACATGTTGGTAAAGTTGTCTGTCTGCCTGGTGCCGGAGTCGAGAGGGTGGCAGAAAAGCTAGATGGTGTCATGGAAGCGAGTGGAGAGGACCCCATCATCTTCCTCAACACAGGGAGCAACGACATTTGGAAATGCAGGACTGAGGAGTTGCTCACCACGTACCAGGAAATGTTGGAGAGGATCAAGGAGAAGGGTGGTGTTCCTGTGGTACACAGTATCCTACCAAGAAGAGGGGTAAGGAAGGAATGGTCCTCCAGGGCTATTGGTGTAAATAGCCGGCTGGAGAAGTATTGCAAGGCAAATACTATTCCATTCCTGGATAACTGGTCCCTCTTCTATGGTAAGGATGAACTGTATGCCCAGGATGGAGTACATCTCTCTCGACTAGGAGTTTCGACCTTAGCCAGCTCACTCGACAAGTTTGTTGCGGGGTTTTGTTAATAAACCATAGGTGTGTAAGTAAAATAGAATCCCAGCCACATGAACTTGATAGTAATAACGAACATTCTGATAGCGTAGCTTTTCCGTCTAAGTCCAGTAGTTCAACAGGTAAAAATAAATTAGTTAAAAACAATAGAAAAATAGTTGCAAATACAAGTAATATTTTGAGGGTTTATTATACAAATTGCAGGAGTTTATGTAACAAAATGAACGAACTTAGAGCACTGGTTAGCAAAGAAAATATAGACATAATAGCGCTAACTGAAACATGGATTAATACAGAAACCAGGCATTTTTTATCAGAGTTTGATATACCGGGATATAGTTTGTTTAAATATGACCGAACAAGTAGGAGGGGCGGCGGTATAGCAGTGTTTGTCAGGAGTTCATTAAAAAGCTTATTAAATCAGGTATTAGAGTAAATAATGAAAATGAAAGTGTTTGGGTAGAAGTTAACGAAGGTAGTGAGACCTTAGTTATTGGAGTTATGTATAGACCGCCAAATATGAGTAGAAATGACGGAACATCATTATGGGAGGAAATTAAAATAGCATCAAGGTTTAGCAACGTGTGCATTATGGGGGATTTTAATTTCCCTAATATAGATTGGCAGCAACAAATAGGCGACTCTGATTCAAAGGAGTTTATTGAGGTAGTACAAGATAGTTTTTTTATCTCAATTCATAGATACGCCGACTAGAGGTGATAATATTCTCGATTTAGTTTTCAGTAACAATGAACATATAATAAATAGAGTAGAAATCGTGGACCACCTAGGAATTAGTGATCACAATTCTGTTTATTTTAATAATCAATGGAAAGGTAATATCAGAGAGAATACAACATTAATACCTGACTTCAGAAAAGCCAATTATGGTGGGTTAAGAGAAGCCCTGTTAGCGGACCCTATGGTCAAATAATTAAGTCGATCCAGGTGTCCAAATGAGTGCATCCTTTCTCAGGCACCTGTCATCTTAAGTCAGGAAGAGACGTCAAACTTGGTAGATACATACGATAATTTTATCAAGTCAATATTCAATGCGCAAAATAAATATATCCCCAAAAGAAAATTTAGATCAACACAGAACCAAACCAAATGGATGAATAATAGACTATTAGATCTTCTAGGAAAAAAGAGAGGAATATATAGAAAAATTAAAAAAGGCGAAATTCACCTACTTGCTTACTATCAGAATCTATCACGACATGTAAAAAAGGATATTAGTAAAGAAAAAAGAAATTATGAAATTAAGGTTGCCAATGACTCAAAAAATAATCCTAAAGCTTTTTACCAACTATATAAATCCAAGGTTAGAGATGTAATTGGTCCCCTTAAAACTTCGATAGGAGAAATGACAGAAAATTATTTAGAAATGTGCAGTACATTTAATAGTCAATTTCTTTCCGTTTTCACTAATGAAAATTTGGCACAGTTTCCAGAAGTCCGTAAGGTATATAGCGATAGTATAGAAAATAGGTTAAGTACGATTACTATCAGTAGAAATTATGTGCTTAAGGAAATTGACAGACTGAAACCTCATAAATCGCCTGGTCCTGATGAGGTATATGCTAGAGTATTAAAAGAATGCAGAGATGAGTTAAGTTACCCATTAACATTTCTATTTAACAAGTCATTAGAAACAGGTATAGTTCCAGAAGCTTGGAAGCTTGCAAATGTAGTTCCGATCTTCAAAAAAGGTGATAAATCAATAGCATCCAATTACCGTCCCATTAGTCTCACTTCAATCATAGGAAAGCTACTAGAGTCAATTATTGCTAGGAAAATGAGAAACCACTTAGAAACATTTAACTTAATCAATTCTTCTCAGCATGGATTCACTCAAGGACGGTCTTGCCTTACTAATTTGCTTAGTTTTTTCTCAGAGGTATATGAAGCAGTAGATAATGACAAGTCATATGATATTATATATTTAGATTTCAGTAAAGCTTTCGACAGAGTCCCTCATGAGAGATTGATGAGAAAGGTTGAGGCACATGGAATCGGTGGGGCGTTGTTAGGATGGATTAGGTCATGGCTAATTGGTAGGAAGCAGAGAGTCAGCATAAATGGTACCAAGTCAGAATGGGGAGCAGTCAAAAGTGGTGTCCCCCAGGGATCGGTATTAGGTCCCCTGTTGTTTCTTATATACATAAATGACCTAGATTTAGGTATAACTAGTAGGATAAGTAAATTCGCAGACGATACTAAATGGGGAGATCAATTGATTCAGATAGCGATATAGAGTGCCTCCAAAGGGATCTAGATACCTTACATGAATGGTCAGTAAATTGGCAGATGAAGTTTAACATTGACAAATGCAAGGTATTAAAGATAGGGAAGATGCAAACAAATGTTAAATATAAACTAGCTAATTTAGAATTAGAAAATTCAGACTGCGAGAAAAGATCTAGGTGTGTTTGTTAGCAATGATTTGAAGCCTAGAAAACAGTGTATCAGCGTTCGTAATAAGGCAAACAGGATTCTCGGGTTCATCTCTAGGAGTGTGAGTAACAGAACTGCTGATATTATCTTAAAACTTTACTTGTCATTAGTGAGACCCCATATGGATTATGCTGTCCAATTTTGGTGTCCTTATTACAGAATGGACATAGATTCATTGGAGAGAGTACAGCGTAGAATGACAAAAATGATCCATAATATTAGAAATCTTTCGTATGAAGAAAGGTTGAAGAAATTAGGTTTACATTCGTTAGAGAGACGCAGAGTTAGAGGGGATATGATAGAGGTGTTCAAGTGGGTTAGTGGGATTAACAAAGGGGACATGACAAATGTACTAAAGCTCAGTGATAGCGAAACAACTCGTACCAATGGTTTCAAATTAGATAAATTTCGTTTCAGAAAATATATAGGCAAATATTGGTTTGGTAACAGAGTTGTAGATGGGTGGAATGGACTACCAAGTGCTATAGTGGGATCTAAAACTGTAGGGAGCTTTAAGATAAAATTGGATAAGCATATGGACGAGAAGGGTTGGGTGTGAAGGGGGATCAGCCGGGTTGGGCCAATCAGTGCTCTGCAGACCCCCATAATCCTGCGTTAATCTCTAACCGTTTTGGTAAGATGATCCTCAGGGTATTAGAGTGTGGAGCCTATAATTGGGCTTTGTAATTGAATTGGGGTTGTGTGGGACAGGGATCTGCCTTGCTTAGGCCAATCGGCTTTCTGCAGACTCCCATTTTCTTATGTTCTTACGTTCTTATGTACATATCGGATACCAAAATGAGAAAGCAAACTATTTGATGAATGGCACTCAGCTTAAGAATGTAAACGGAGAAACCGATCTGGGAGTAAGAATATCTAGTAACCTAAAACCGATTCAACATTGTTCAGAAGTTGTTAAGAAAGCAAACAAAATAATTGGCTTTATAGGCAGGTCATTTGAGCATAAATCCAAAGAAGTTATCCTAACCCTTTACAATTCCTTAGTCCGCCATCTTCTGGAATACTGCGTTCAATCCTGGTGCCCTTATTACCAAAAATATATAGACAAGCAAGAACGAGTTCAACGTTGAGTTACCAATTAACACCTAGCCTAAAGAACAAGCCATACAAGGAGCGTCTTAGAGAATTAAATCTATTTACTTTAACCCAGCGCAGATTAAGAGGCGACTTAATTCAAGTGTTCAAAATCATCAAAGGCATCGACAATATGAACTGTAGTAAGTACTTCACTATCGACCAATCTAATTACACGTGGGGAAACGGTTGCAAAATTATTGGTATATCCTTTGACTCACACGAATCTAAGAATTTCTTCTTCATTCGAGTTGTCAACTTGTGGAACGGGCTTCCTCGAGACGTTATAGACTGCAGCACCGTTGATTCATTTAAACTTCGCCTAGACAAATATCTTGCATCAGCCCCGCGACAGACTGCGTTCGAAAATTAATAACTTTATTTTGTCCTCCCCTCAGTTACTAACCCATCTGTCCCCTACTAACTTCCTAATCCTGCTACGGACATTAGTTCCAGGGCAGTAGTTCCCTTTCCAATGTTCCCTTACCCACTCTAAACCACTGTTTGGACACTTGATCCTCAGTGTTTTGGAGGACAAGCAGCCAAGAAGGGTCACTAGATATGTTGTTGCTTGATTTCCTTTGTACTCCTTGTAACTACCAGTATCGAGCGGTAGCTGCTAACATGACTTGTAGGCACTGCTCTGAGGAATTGGCAACATTTCTCAGCTTGGCTGCAAGCCTCCCAAGGCAAGCTGGGCCAGTGCTTAACCAACTTCTGAGGTGGAAGGGTGTGCTCGCTTGCTTCTGAAGCCATTTTGGCCACACTGCCTGGTATTGGAGGGTACATTTATGGTAATATCCTCTGGTACAGTATGGGTTAACATTGACAAAAATATAGGGTGAAAGGTCTTAAAATCGCCAAACAAATGGGCCGAAAGTCTTAAAATTTGAAACTAATAGAGCTTAACATGAGGGAGAAGGGGGACCAGAAAAATTAAACATCTCCCCTTCAATTATTATGTTCCTTCCAACAACCAACTATACTCCTAAAATCGATTAATGAAACTTACAAACACATGTGGCAGTCCGTGGATTCGAACCCAGGACGCACACCGATTCGCTCTCGCTAGCCTAGAAGAAATCGACACGAAAATGGGTCGAAACATCATATAATTGCCAAACAAAGACAGCGAAACGTTTCGAAATTGGCAAACTAATGAGGCACAGCAGGGGAGATTAGTTGAGGAGCTTAGAAGAACAATGCTGCATAAACCAGTGCCCCCACATTCTAAAACCACACTTAAGTGCTGCCCCAAACATTCATGAACGAAATAAGCAGTAACAAAATATAGTGATGTTTCTGAAACTTAATTATATTTAGCCCTTTATCACAAATTAGCACTCATCCCCGTATTTTAGAACCACTATATCGAACGAAGATAATACACCAGAGTCCTAATTTATGATAAAGGGCTGAATATCATTCGGTTTCAGACAGAGCAATATATAATTATGTTTTATGCTTATTTCGTTCATGAAGGTTTAGTGCAGAATTTAAGTGTGGTTTTAGAATATGGGGCATTGGCTTATGCGGCCTTCTTCTTCTATGCTCCTCAGTTAGGGTTAAGGAGGAGGTTGTTTCTCTTTCTTGATTTGAGATTTTAAAACCTTCGCCCCATTAGTTTGTCGATGTTAAGACCTTTCGTCCCATTTCTTGATCAATATCAATATTCATGCCATTTACGTGTCGATTTGTTCTTGGCGAGCGACAGCAAGCATGTAATTATGGAAGAAACGGCCTTCGGCCGGGACATATTTTTTACGGAAAAATGTACAAATATATCTCGAAGGAGAATCTTCAGGATATTTTGTTAAGCTTGATGGAGGTCTACGGAGGAAGGTAAAACAGTAACAAATAGATACATAGATACAGTACTAAATATAACTTACCACCGTAAGTTAACATTTCTTTCCCTCGTAACAGGTTCGACTACGTGACACCCTCCGATTGGTCGTTTGGTGTGAAGCTAGCCAATGGTTCATGGTCTGGTATAATAGGCATGCTGCACAAACAAGTTAGTTGATGATGTTGTTCCTATAGTATGTATATACTGTATATACAGTATATATATATATTTTTTTTTAATATTAGTTTAACCAGACCACTGAGCTCTACAAAAGAACTCTCATAGGGCTGGCCCGAAGGATTCGATCAAGATATATAACTAAAAGAGTCAAGATAGATCGGGAAGGGCAGTAGGGGAACAAATCGAGGAAGGTGAAGACACGCAGACATTTCTCGCTATTTCACCAGTTCAGCCGGACCACATGAGCTCCACATCAGAGCTCTTATAGGGCAGGGCCGAAGGATGAGGCAAGAACTGCTACACCGCAACACCAATCAAGAAGTGATCAGGGCGAAGAATGAAAGATCAGGTCGAAGGTAGAAAAAATCACACTGAGAAGCAAAACATGCATTACCGAAGGGAATCAAGTCAGTCCGGCCACATCAGCAACCGAAGAGACAAATCAGGTCAGGAGTCTGCTACCTAGCCAGGCCAGGGAGACATGAGATATAGGCTGCCTGAGGACAGCCAAATGGGACAGAATAAGAATAGAATGGGAAAAACATAGAATGAGGAATGAAAAACTACTCAAAATTAGTCAAGCTGAGGACGAAAGCTCGAGGGGAGATAGGAAGGGTAAGTACCACAACCATCCCCCATCAAGCTCCAGTCGCCGGCCCCGAAGCCCCCCAACCGCGTCAAGGAGAGTAGTATCAGGGGGGTATACAGTATATATATATATATATATATATATATATATATATATATATATATACAATAAATACACTCAATGTTCCCTGATTGAATAGCACTGTATGAAGATTCCCATACTTAAAATATGCTACAGAGAAACAATGCCTAGTGAGTTCATTACTCAATAGGTGGCATTCTGAGAGTGAGGGTCCGAGTCTGGGGGATGAGACAGTGAAGCACTAGAGCGAGGCAGCTTCAGAGTTGGGGCTGCTTTGAGCCGTGATTAGGTAACTAAGCCCCACGCATCCTGTGAAGGCAAGATGGCAGGGGCATGTTGCAGCTAAAAGTGCTTCACATTTATCATTCCCTTGACTGGAACGAGACCTCACGGGCTTCACCGTACAATGAGTACTGGTTGAATGTACAGGCTCTCAGGCTATGCCCGAGAGGGAGTTGTTGGAATATAGAAAAAAAAGTATATATATATATATATATATATATATATATATATATATATATATATATATATACTGTATACATATACATATACAGTATATACTTTTTTCTTCTATATTCCAACAACTCCCTCTCGGTCATAGCCTGAGAACCTGTACATTCAACTATTACTCATTGAACGGTGAAGCCTGTGAGGTCTCGTTCCAGTCAAGGGAATGAAAAATGTGAAGCACTTTTAGCTGCAAACAATCCCTGCCATCTTGCCTTCGCAGGATGCATGGGGCTCTATATATATATATACAGTGTTACGAGGGGAGCCAGGGGAAAGCAGATGCTCTAATAGCCTAGCCCACAGCACTGTCAAAAAGTAAACGCCGTAGAGAAAAGACACCAATGCTGTAGACCTGCACCCAACACTGCCCACCGTATTACACTACCCTGCAACAGACACGCTCTTAATATCTGACTCAAACACCAAGACACGCAGGTTCTCGAGGAAAAGGGGTTATCTCCCTCCTTGGTATTCCAGTGGGGTTGGGGCAGGCTACCCACAGCTAACACCAAACCACTGTGAATACCAACTTCAATGATAAAGAATACATACATGTAATAATAATAAGCAATGCAGTAGAATACAGGAAACTAAATGGAAGAAGAAAAGGGCGAAGCTTATAATTTAGATTGCCAGGGAAAGAAGATGCAGTATTTCTATTTAACCTCTCCGCTGCGCAGTCCCTATAGTATACAGGCATGCCTGTGCGGAGGTATGACGATTTGGGCGACCCCTGTAAATATCGATGAAAAGTACATCAACGTGTAGGGAATCTTCGCGCGCATCGAGCCATATATATTTGATCCCACAAAAAAATTCGGGGGGGGGGGGCGGCCCATAGTTGAAAAAAGTGGAGCGAATGGCATCGAGCGGCCAGAGTGTCATCGCGCAGCAAGATTTCCCGGGTGAATATTCACGCACCCAAGGGGTAGGAGGAGAGGGAGGGGAGGGTGGGTTAGGGCGTAATTCCGCGTATTTATCCTATTTTGAGCCCTGTTATGCTATCTAGAGTATGTGTACATATGTGTACGTAAGTGTACGTATGTAGGCCACCCATATACCAAGGAATATGCCGCATATAGACCAAATATGCGACATATAAGCAAATTCTGAATGAGTTTATAGGCGGGAACACAGGTAGAGTAGAGAGTTTAGGCGGGAAGGTATGAAGAGTACAGGGTGTGCTGGCTGAAATATCACGTATATATATCATATTTTCAGCACTCTCATTATATATAAAGTACGTGCACGTATGTAGGCCACCCATATACCAAGGAATATGCCGCATATACAGTAGACCATATAAGCGAATTATGAGAGAGTTTACAGGCGGTAACGGAGGTTATGGGAGAGGTGTGGTTGGTAGGTGGGTGGGTGGACTGTGGGAGGGAGGGAAGGAGGGAAGTTGTGTCTGTGAGTCGCTGGCAAGCCAAGATCAGCCAGCTATATGTGCCATTATTGTTGTCCCTGTCGCCGTTGTCGCCTTGCCCTTCGTCCTTTTCTTCCCTTTGGCAGGGCCAGGGGCAGGGGCAGGGGCAGGGACAGAAGGGCTGGCAGGGGCAGCGTCGGCAGGGCCAGCAGAGGACCTGGATGGCAATATTATGGTGGTCCCTGTCGCCTTTGTCGCCTTGCCCTTCGTCCCTTTCTTCCCTTTGGCAGGGGCAGGGGCAGGGGCAGTGGCAGGGGCAGAAGGGCCGGCATGGGCGGCAAGGGCAGGGGCGGCTGGTGGTGGTGGCACGGTGGTAGTGGCAGAGGTAAAATATTTTTTACCCATGCCCTTCCCTGTCTTCCCAGTGGCCCCCGCAGGTCCTGCAGACCAAGGGCGGCCTCCTGCGTTGGTGGTAGTGGTGGCAGTGGTGGTGGTAGTGGTGATAGCAGTTGCCTGGGTGGTGTTGGCAGTGTCCCAGAAAGACAATGACTCTGTGCACTGCCCTTGCTTGCACGTGTTTTACGTGCTTTACGTGCAGGTTCCTCGTCCTCGGACCTACTCGTGCCGTAGTAATGGTAGCTAGGGTCTTTGGCAGCCACTCTCTGCCTTCCACGGTCGCTGACACCACCAGAAGGAGGGCTGGTTTTGTCATCAGGGCGAGAGTGTGAGGGTGGTGTAGGCTCCAATGCGTGTGTACGTGCGTGCGTGTGTACCGCTTGCCTGTGTGCGGGCCGAGCGTGTGGGGTGGTGGTATCGAGAGGTGATAATTTACCTAAACGTACAGTATTTCCAACCCCTTTCATTCTCTCTATTTTTTGGTGGTTAAATAATATGCAGCAGTTTGTAATACTGTACTGATGTTACCTTTCACAAAATTGCCACTTTTCCCATAAAATATTGGCAACGTCCTATTTATTTGAATCTAGCTATATTTAGACGATTTTATACAGCTTAAGAAGGATTTGAAGCATTTAAAGGAGTTGATGTAGATAGTCAGTAGCCATTTTATCACTAAAGGTCCTTCCACAACCTTAATAAAAGTGTCTACAAGTTGCCATATTAATATTAATTAAAAGAACTCGCTGGTACTGTATGGGTTAAGAACATTTATAAGGAGGGGAACCTGGAGTTACTATTTTATGGTTCATGTGTAAAGAAAATCACTTAATTTCCAAAATCTCTCTGAATAGCATAAATATAGAGACATATCAGAATAATGTAATGTTCACTCTTTAATGGCCTGAAAAGGCACAAAATGCTCAATTTCACACATTAAATTCCAAAAAAAATACGGGAGGGCATGCCCCCGGACCCCCCTAGAGCTCGCACCTCTGGCGCTCGCACATGATAATCTATTGTCAAATGACAGGGGGGCCCCCAAATGAACCTCAGCTTAGGGCCCCCAAATGAACCTCAGCTTAGGGCCCCCAAAAGGCTAGGGCGGGTCCTGCTCTCGTGCCAACAATTGAGACAGCTACTGTAGCCTCTCGACAAAGTATTGCCTAAGATGGTGCAATCATGACGTCACCACTGGACATGAAAGATACAAGGGATATAGAGAGAGAGAAAACAGGGCTCTCCCTCAATATAACAAGGCTATGTAAATTATAACTCACTCACACTGACATAGGCTACAAAACTCAGTTGGGAGTGACACCCTTACACCCATGGGGAGTCTGTTGGTGCATCTTGAAACAATAGACTGCCTTAACTTCAATAACACTACAAGACATACACAACTACAGTTTTTTTCTAGTATTTTTATAGATTTTTTATTTTTGTATTTAAATATTTTCCTCTACAATGAAACACAGCAACTCCTACTTTACGACCCTACGCTGGGCTACATACGGCAACCAGCAAGCACCAGACTTAAACATGCTAATCAAACCAAAGTAGGAGGCTACACCAACACTGACTGAACGGCAAGTGTTCTCTTTATAACATACCCTCCCGTGACAAACAATCAGCCATAATATTATCAGTGCCTTCAACATGTCACACATCCAGACTGTGTTCCGGCAGCAAAACATCACCTGGCACTGATAACCTGCCCAGTCCACTACAAGACTGGCACTTCTCTTCGCTCTCTCCGGCAACGGGACCTGCCAATAACCTTTCACTAATTCCGCCTTAGTGATAAATGTGGCAGCCCCGATGCAGTCTATGGGGTCGTCAACTCTGGGTAATGGATAGGCGTCTGTCTGGGATAATGCACTAACACTACTGCAATCAATACAAAAACGGATCTTGCCACTCGGCTCAGGTTGCAAAGTCACTGGCAAAGACCACTTACGATATCCCTTATCCCTCAGACCCTTCTCCAACATGTAGTCCAGCTCTGCTTTTAAGACAGGCTGTCGAGCAGGATTTATACGGTAGAGAGCCAACTTGAGCCTTGTACTGTCTCCAGCCTCTATGTCGGGTGCCACCCCGGACATCAGGCCTGGAGAATCACCAAACATGCGGAAGTACTGCCACAGCCTAGTAAACAACTCCTCTTGGCATTTAGGAACAAGAGGTTGCAACTTATCTCGAAGAACAACATACTCATTGCCCTCCCATAACCCAGCCGGGACTGCAGCCTCTAAACTAGTCTCCCTCCTTCTCCTCCTTCATCCCTAATACAGCCAGGTCATGAGAGGGACAATCTGTACCACCTGTGCCGTCACTCCCTCAGTTCATGAGTGCTAAGGCTTCCCCACCGATACCATATATGCGCTCCCCTCATTCCTTGCGGCTACACCTGCCTGCGCAGCATCACCTCCATCAGCGCCACGGCCAGATGCAGTCGGTCTATGGTAGGGCTGTTGCATATTAATAGGGCAGCATTGGGAGGCTATACAACGGTCGGGCGTATCTATTACATAGTCAACCTCACCAATCTGCTTAATGACCTGATACTGACCACAAAACTTAGCAGCCATAGGTCGACCCTCAACTGACAACCGTGCCAAAGCCTCGTCGCCCACCTTGAACACCCTAGAGTTAGCCTGTTTGTCACAATGGCCTCTCATCTTCGTGTTCATGCTACTAACTGGGATAGCTTCCGGGTATCTAGTGGTAGTATCAATTAAAGTGTGCAAGTATTATTTTGTCTCCCGAACTGGTGGGTGATAAGGGACCAACCCCGTCAACTATGACACGAGTCAATGGCGGTTCAACTGCAGGTGTAGGGATTAATGGTGCCACAGGTATCCCTTGATGAGGTTCTCCAACTAGCTTACCAATATGACAAATAAAAAAAGAAGCCACCGATGCATGCATATTAGGCCACCAAAAATAAAAATGTAGCCTATCATGGGTATTTACATACCCATAAATGACCCGCCAGTGGTGCCACCTGCGTCAGCCTAACCAGCTCCTCCCTGAACTGGGCAGGCACCACTAACTGCTCCTCCCCCAAACCTGAGTTCGTATCCGGCGTCCACTGCTGATACAACAATGCCCCTTTTATAATAAATTATACTCTGCTTGACCGTTCTTCCCACCACTCATACCAACCTTTTTAAACAGGAGGCGCAGACTCGGGTCCTCTTGTTGCAACTTGCTCAGTTGGTTTCTAGGTAGCTCCATCAAAGCAGTCACCTCTGACCTCTCAAAAATATCAGAAGGTTGAGTCGGTGTCACTATGTCAGACACCTCGTCCGGCACTAGGTCACCTCTACTAGTCTCGGTAGCCTCACTGGGGTCAAGCCAAGCCCACAGCTGTCTCCGGACCAGTGTCATCTAGTAGTGCATCATGGGATGGCCCGCACTCATGGCTGTCGGCCCCTGCATCCACTAAATCATCCGCCTGTTGTGCCAAATGTGCCACTGATTAGGTCACTGCACCAACAGGGTAGATAGAAACCATGTTATCTTCTTGCAAACAACCACCACCAGGGGGCACAAAAGCAGCCTCAGCGACGCCTATAGGAGGCGGGAAAACTACATCCCCTGCCAAGTCAGTCCCGAGCAAAAAGTCCACCCGCTTAACTGGCAGAGTGTCCACCATAGCCACCTTACCTTCGGCGGTCAAAAGTGGGCACTCTAGGGTCACCGGGACTAAATCACAGAATTGTTCACTGTTGATTCCCCTGCACATTACAAACTCTCCCGTGCTAATATGTCCCCGTGTCAGGTTGCGACACATGGATTGTTGCGCACCAGTATCCCTAAACACCTTGACAGGGTAAGTCTGCTCCCCAACCCGTACTAATCCATCATTCATAAATGGCCGACAACAATCAGGGGAAGTTTGGTTATGCTCAGGTGGTGATACCATCGGGGGCGGCAAAGTGCTTACTACCCTGCTTCGTGCATGCAACACTGCCCCCCAAACTCACCAGTACCTGGCTTGCCTTTCACAGGCACCTCCCCGAGTGTTGCCACCAACTAGACAGCCTTGGGTTCCTGGGTAGCCTTCCACTTAGCACACTGAGGTTTAATATGACCCACTTGCTTGTAAAAATAACATCTCACTTCCGTAGAAGCTTGCTGGTTGTCAGCCTGGGTATAATGTTGTGTCTTATTTGCGTTAACTTTGGGTGATGATGGGCGAGCTGGTAATGTGGCTGCTTGGTGAACAGGTCAGTCTCTCCTGTCACCAATGCTCCCCATGCAAATGTCACGCTGGGCTAGTGCAAAGTCATCAGCCCAAACTGCTGCTTCCCTTATTGATTTAAACCGCTTTTCTTTTAATTTTGCCCCAATGTCCTTTTCAACTATGCTTGAAAACTGCTCCATCAGCCAAACCTCACACGCCGCCTCCAAAGTATCAGCTGACTCTGAGTGCAGCCACTTAGCTAGAGTATCACGCAGGTACCTGGCACATTCTACATGCGAGTCCCCCTGCCGCTTCCGAGCCCCCCTGAAGGCCAACCTGTAAGCCTCAGGACGCAGCTCGTAGGCTTTTAACACAGCCTCTTTAAGTACATCATACTCCAGCTCCTGCACTTCTAGGCGATCGTATGCATCAACAGCCTTGCCTTTTATAACATTAGACACCAACACCACCCAGCGTTGCCTCGGTCACTGATACTCGTGGGCCTTCTTCTCAAAACGTAAGAGCCACTCTGTGACCTTAAGTTCATCGAAGGCCGGCTTGAGTTTCAGCCGTCGAGACAACAGCACCTCTTCTGCCTCCTCCTTAGATGTATGACCAGCATTATTCCCTTGTCGTCTTTGCCCACTAGTTTCCAACTTCGACTTCTCCAAATCTGCCTGTATTCTCTTCTCCTCTATCTCCAACTTCCTCAACTCAATTCTCTCTTCTCTTTCTCTCTGTTTCTCTTTTATCTCCATTCTCTTTATCTGAAGCTCATCCTCGGGACTCCTTCTCGACCCTATCGGGGTTATAGGAGGAAACTGGGCGAAAGGGGGCACATTGTGCTGAGCACCCACCAAATGAGTGGCAGTGAAATGCTGGGGTGTGGTCCATGACACATGGGGGGAAGAAGGAGGATACTGGGGATTGCTAGTATATCTTGAAACAAATGTACTGGCCATAGGGGCATAAACATAGCCCTGTGAAGATGAAGAGGCAGTACTGATAGGGCTAAATGTTGACGGTGGAGGCGTGGTGGCAGGTGCTGTGGTAATAGTAGGAGACTGCCAAAATACAGCATCACCTTGCTCTGGAGTTGTTGCTCCACTCCGGTCCCCAGTAGAATAATAGCTAGCCTGACTGATAGGACGCTGTGGCACATGCTGGATGGTGCCATCATCCACAACACGAGTACTAGCATTGTTGTGCCGGGTTCTGATAGATTAGTTCCCTTGATACAGTCCGTAAAACAATCCAGTTCTGGTTTGATGGACTTAAATATACTTGACAGGAACGTACCGAGTAGGTTCTAAATATAGCAAAATGGTATTCAAAGGTTCAATATAATACTCAATAACAACACAAGGAAGAACACATATGAAGGTTTTATTGAAGAAACATGAGAATAGGTGAAAAATAAGGATCATAAGGGAAGATCCAACAATAGTAACAAGTATATATATATTGTCCTTACTTCGGAACAATGTGACTGATACCAGAATAACTCAATAGTGAGAGTCTAGTATTGAATCAAATAATGTGGAAAACATACATAGAGGCATAATGTACAAGAATAAATTTTAACCTTCAATGCAATAATAAATGCGAGTAAAAATATCTTCCGTATTTACAAGAGACTTCAACGCTCTAGATAATGATCCTAGATTCACAATATGGAGAGTTGAGGTTATAAAGATACTGTCACAGGAGACTAGGTGAGTCACATGTAGGCTCGACTGGGCCTTTAAAACTGACCGCGTGAGCTTGCCCTCAGGTCAGGTCACTGGGAAGGTCACCAGGTGAACTGAGGTAGTAATAAATACTTTTTCTAGTTAATTCAACTATGAACTTAGCTGAAATGCGATGTTAATTTACTTTACAGGAAAGGGCTGAGATTATTATTTATAATCACCGAGAAGTATCAAAATCGCCAAAAAGTGAATGTATATCTTATCACAGGATTATATTACTTGAATATTATGCTACGATAACGAACCGAACATAGGAATTCGTGTTTTTATAATTTCTTAGACGAAGCAAAGTGATAACGTGAATTTGATAAGAAAAGGAATTTATTTTAATAGGTCTACTGGAGGGTATTAATTAGGTCAAGATATAATCTTCAATATTCGCGAGTAAGACAACACACGAAGATAAACAAAATAACTAGCTGAGTTCCAATAGACTCAGACTGGAATAAACAAAATAGTTTAATCTCAAAAAGTGGGAACTGACTGATTTACAGATATCGATCGGTAGATCGTACTTAGCAATTAAATTGGCGCTAATGACGAAGTTTAGCTCATTGATATTTAACGCAATATCAGATTCGCTTGTGAACGAGTTAACAGGGCGAGGAGAATAAAATGTACAGGTACAATTAGTACACGTACGTAGGCGACGAAGTCCTACTCATTGATACTCAAAACGAATAGTACCAGACTCGGGTCTGAACGGGTTAACAGCTGCGAGGTGAATAAAATACACAAATACAATTAGTGTATGGTGGATGAAAGTGAGACGAAACACGGAGGAAAGAATTCCTAAACACAGTATTCGAAATATCACAACATCAAGTTTTACAAGAACATAAAAGCAAGTCTATAAGATATATTTCATATGCGATTACTAAATTGGAGATATAAGGAATTACACTGAGCACTCGTTGGAAAATTGGGCGTAGGTTCTAGGTAAAAAGTGATTATTTAAATGGATTGGTCACGGAATATACTAAGACTTCAACTCACAAATAATAAATCAACATACATGTAGTCAGTAAATCTGCGAGCGTGGGGGGCCTGACTATATGTTAATACACTAATAGGTAACGTATGCTTAAGTTATGAATTAAATAAAGTCTTGAACAAGGGTCAAGGAATTAAGGCAAGATTAACACAGAATAACACAGGTTCAGAGGGATGACACTTATTACGCAAGTACGTGATCTAGGGCACAGATCACAATTAAATCAGGACACACATGGTTCAAATATTTACCTAAACAATACCTCACAACAATAACCAACAGAGAAAGACACAGAAACACTTAAGTATTTCTGTATTTGGAAGGGCAGGGGGACGAGAGTGCTGCTCTGGCCGGCGTAGAGGATAGTAGCCAATCTTGCACAGCTGGTTACCTCCTCGAGCAGGGGTTCTCGGTTTAGGCCTGGTTACGTAATTGGAACAGGGGTCCTAGGTCCAGGCCTGTTTACGTAATTCGAGCAGGGGGTCCTAGGTCCAGGCCTACATCCGTGGCTCGAGCAGGGTTCCTCGGTTCAGGGCGCCAGGCAACAGACAGGTGGCCCTCCAGCAATCCGGAAGGAGGGGGGTGCCGTCCAGGGGCACAATCTCGAGGGGCAGGGGGACGGGGTGGGGCAAACCGTAGCAACACTGTCCCAACTAACCCGTTCCTGGTGGTCAAGCCTAGTCAGTAGGTGAGGTGGTGCTTACTTTCCTCAGGTTTTTCTGAGGTCCTATGCAAATATTTTCTTGCTTCAGGTGTCAATGAACTCGGAGGAAAAGGGGTATTGAGGAAAGAGGAAAGATGGTTGTTGTGAGGTACATATACATTCTAGCCTGGGAACTCAGGTATTATCATATGGGCCTGGTTCCAAGGTAACATTACAATATTTAATGGGGCAGCTGGAAGGTCCAGGGCTGTTGTGAAAAATAGAAAACACTTAAGAGCTTATAATGGAGCAACTGTCTTGCAGGTCTTCTAATGACCCTAGGACATACACATAGAGGATTGTAGTTGTATCCTCGGGGGCTTGGAGTAGTCAGGCATTATCAGGTCCATTGGCTCCTGAAATATTCGGGGTGCTGGTGAGTAGATTGCATAAGGGAGTGTCATCATATTCTAAATCTGGCGGAACAATACAGGGAGCGTCACTGCTGGTGGAGGCTACTTAAAAGGAGGGTTCTAATTGGCTGTCCCAGGGCGGTTGTGGTTGGCTGCTTGTGACTGGCTGAGAGAGTATTCCGTTCTCTTAGATGGCTATGGGCGTGAAAGAGAACTGGGGAATGGACGGCTGGGTATGGTCAACTCAGGTAGATTCCTGTGGACTCGGAGGGGGGACTCTGGTAGATGTCTTCGTTGTCTGTCCTGGGGTTTTGAGGTCGCCTGAGTGGTTATGCTGGCCACTCGGTGTATCGTTGGTTTGGGGCCCGTCATCTCACCACCTTCGTTATGAAAAAAGTCGCGACCTCGCGATTTAATTAGGTAGGTCTTGGATGTCGGTGATGTGGTGAGGATTGGGGCATAGCCTAGGATGAGGAACCATGCCGCAGAGGGGACATCCGTAGGTTGGGTGGGGTCCAGTGTGTCTTTGATTTGCCAGTCTTCGGTGGATTCCTTGGCGAGCTGTAGCAGGGTATTGGTGGTGGTGATGGGGACTGGCGTATCGCTTGTAGGGAAATACTCTTATTATTTTCATAGTGGCCTCTTGGGTTTGTGGAGGAGGGGTTGAGGGTTGTGTTGCTGTGGCTGCAGGAGTACTGGTAGGTGGTCTGGTCCTGGTGGAGGTTGAAGGTGTAGTGACGGCCTTGTCGTTTGTGTGTTGGTGGTTGGGCCTAGTTGCACTAACTTTGGGTGGCTGGGTTGGTCGGGTGGCTTTCTTGTAGGTGGGCTTGAAGGTGGGGGCCCATCGTTGAGGTGGTGTCACACGCCGGCCAGATCTCGTACATACTGAGGATTTAGAGGATGTTAGGACAGGTTGATGTACACAAGGCTGAGGGGAGGGGGAAGAAGCTGAACTGTGAGAGAGAGGAGGCCGATTTAGTTTTTGTGGAGTCGGTCTGATCAAAGGAGAGGATTGAGGGCTAGTGTTGAGGTGGGGTGAAGTAGTTTTTAGTTTGGAGGCATAAGTTGGTTTAGTTATGACAGGGGTAAGAGGGGTAGGTAATGTAATCTGAGGAGATACGACAGGAGGAGGGGAAGGAGTAGCCTGGGGTCGAGAAGTTGAAGGCAGATTGATAGTGACAGGAGTGGTTGGTTGAGTACCTGATGATTGAGAGAATGAAGGTAGGGTTATTTGAAGGTGATGGCTGGGCAGTGGAGGAGTGGGAAGGTGCAGTGGGAGCAGGGATAGTAGTCTTAGTAAAGAGTATTGGAGGGGCACAGACAGTGCGGGTGGGAATAGGGGGTGCAAGTGTAGGAACTGGAGTATGTTGTAAGGGGCTAATGGTGGGAGGGTTAGGCTTATGTAATTTGGTTAGATCAGGAGGATGTTTGAATTGACGAGAGGGAGAAGAAGGAGGAAGCACCTCAGGAAGGGTGGACTCTGTGGATTCTAAGTTGGGATTCTTGTCATTGGGTAACCTGTCATGTTGATCCGGATTAGCGAGCATTACATCATTGTCATTGATCGGTTGAAATCTACGTACATGCCTGTTACGAAACGTGCGTGGTTCCCCAAAATAATTAATGGTAATTTGATAGCAGTTGGGCACAGATAAGATTTCAAAGGGGCCTTTGAATCTCGGTTTCATTTTGGAGGGGACTGGCAGGTGTGCAATCATGACGAGGTCACCAATGTGATGTGGGCTAGCTCTGGGGGTTTCATCAGGTTGAAGGTCTTGCAGATATTTTATTTGACGAAGTCTGTTCTTAAGGTGTAGTAGATTTTGGTCGAAATTAGAGGATGGATCATATGGTGCAGCCAGATGACGTAATGGGAGGAGAAGGGGGGTTACTCCCATAACTCGTTCGTGGGGGGTAATTCCATCTTCTCTTGGGCAAGTGTTGATACCCCATTGCACAATCCTTACTTGGCTGGACCAGTCTTTAGAGACCATTTGTTGCAGCCTGGTTCTGATCTGATTTGTAATGGTTCTATGACTCCTTTCGCAGATGGAGTTCCCCTGGGGCCAGTAAGGAGAAGAGTGACTGATTTTGAAGCCACACATCAGTGATAGTTGTGACCACATATGGCTGGTAAATTCTGGGGCGTTGTCGGAGTGAATGGTTTCTGGCAATCCGAAGTAGGGGAACACATGTTGGATTAGGGCTTCTGCCACTGCCAAAGCGGAGTGTTCTTTGGCTGGGCATGCTATTACATATTTGGAGTAGGTGTCAACGAAGGTGATGATGTATTTGTGTCCATGGCTGTTTTCGAGAGGTCCCATGACGTCAACTGCAAGGAGTTGCCATGGTTTGGATGCAACTAATTTTCCTGTGGGGCCAGGTGTCCTGGTTCTGTCATTTCCTAGGGCACACGCTCTGCAGGCTTCTGTTATCTTTTTGGCGGTTAGCTAGGGAGATTGTGTCCAGTACACTTGTTGAAAAGTGGCGATGAGGCGTTTTTGAGCTAAATGGATGCCATTATCCATGTGTATTGATTGCATAGTTGGAAATGCATTTTGGGGGGTGATCACAATTTTCCCTTCTAGAGTGAATAAGTTATCCCCACGTCTGGATAGTTGGTTAAACAGTTTTCTAGGATCCAGTCGGGTTTTTGTTGTCGTTGATAGTTGCTTAATAATTCTTGTTGGCTTTCTTCTACTTGTCCTAGATGGTGAATGCCGTGGATGGTGTGAGGGGGGTCTTTTTCCTCTTCGGCATGTTGATGTTGCAGGGGGAGGCGAGAGAGAGCATCAGCATTTGTATGCAATTTCCCTGGTCGATAGACTATATCTATGTCGAACTCTTCCAGGGATTCTCTCCAACGAACAGTTAAGGCGTTCTTGGTGTCCGATTTTCTTAGCCATTGCAATGCATGATGATAAGTTATGACTGTTACTTTTACTCCGGCTAGGTACGCTTTAAAGTGTTGTAAGGCCCAAATTATGCCTAAGCTTCTCTTTTGGTGGCTGGGTAATTGACTTCTGCAGGGTTCAAGGAGCAGCTTGCACAAGCAATTATGTGCTCTTTCCCATCATGGGTTTGGCCTAAAACTGTGCCTATTCCAAATTGGGATACGTCAGTGTAGAGTCGGAAAGGCTGGGTATAGTCAGGGAAGGATACAACAGGGAAGGCAACTAATTTGGTTTTGAGAGTCTGGAAAGCTTGCAGTCTAGCTTCTGTCCATCGAAAAGGTTCTTCTTTCTTGGTTAGGTCGTGCAGAGGTTTAGCAATGGTTGCAAAGTTCTTTACGAATCTTCTATAGTAAGTGACCAGGCCGAGGAAAGCACGTACGCCTTTTATGTTAGTGGGGGGGGATATTTTACTGATGGCTTCTAATTTTGCTGGATCTGGAGCGATACCATCTTCGGACACTACGTGACCCAAAAAGTTGACTTGTTTTTGGGCCAGGGTGCATTTGGAGGGTTTAAGTTTCAGGTTGGCCTCTCTAATCCTCTGGAATACTTGTTTGAGGCGTTAGAGGTGTTCTGCCCAGGTAATGCCGAACACAATGATGTCATCGAGGTACGCCAAACATGTTTCCCAGGTTAAACCTTGTAACACTGACTCCATTAATCTGGAAAAGGTAGCTGGTCCATTGCAGAGCCCAAATGGAAGTACAGTGAACTCGTATAGCTTTCCTTGGCTAGTGGAGAATGCTGTCTTTTGTTGATGTTCGGGTAGGACAGGTACTTGCCAATAACCAGCTTGCAGGTCTAGGGTGGTGAACCATTTGGCTCCTAGTAGAGAGTCGAGAGAGTCGTCGATCCTAGGAAGGGGAGTGGCGTCTTTATTGGTGACGTCATTTAGCTGGCGATAGTCGACACAGAATCTGGTGGATCCGTCTTTCTTTCTGACGAGCACCAACGGTGAAGACCAAGGGCTATGGGAGGGTTAACTATTCCTGTTGTGACCATGTCTTGGACTTGTTTTTCTTCTTCGAGTCTTTGGATGGGGTTTTTCCTCCTGATAGGTTGCTTGATGGGGTGGCCCACGGTCTGAATGGGGTGATATAAGACTTGGGTGTTACCCATATCTCGGTTGGAAGTGGCGAAAATATCTTGAAAGGAAAGAAGGAGGTTTTTGAGGTCTGACTGCTGGTGTTGGGTTAGAGTAGTGGGTATGTCAGGGAGAGGGTTGGAAAAGGGTGGGGAAGGGTCAACAGGTGGGGTTAGTTCCTCGGAGTACATTTCTAGTTCTCCAATTTCTAAACCTCTGGTTAGTTTGATAGGTTGTTCAGATATGTTAGCAATTTTAATGCAATTTATGTGTTGAGGTAGCAAAGTGGGAGCGGTTAGGCAGGCCCCATTGAAAGGGATTTGGAGGTGGGGGTCAAAAGGGCAGGCCCTTGGAATCTGGACGCCAAGGGGACCCATTGTTCATGATGAGGAGGAATGGTGGTTGATTTAGAGATTATGGCATGAGACAGGATCTTGGTAGGGCAGGAATGAGGTTCAGGATGGGTTGTGGGTTGGGGAGGGTCATTTAAGCAACGGTTAGGTGGGGAGGGGCATTCGGGGAATGGGGAGGATTCAGAGTTAGGGCAGGTTTCAATGTGATTGGCTAGGGATTTAGATGCCGTGACATCATAGGTAGGGTTGTTGGGAAGGGATTTAGGTTGTTTGACGTTAGGGGGGTTTGTTGTTTGTTGTTGTGTTTTTTTTTTTCGGACTGATAGTCGTACGACAAAGTCCTGTGCCAACAATCTATGGAGGCGTGAAGGGCTGCTAGTAAATCTAGCGCTAGGTAGCCGTCATATTTGGCTTCACTGGGGTACACCACAAATGAGTGTTGCACCCCTTGATGGGGAAGGGGGGGTTGGATGTGCAACGTACGAGTTTGACCCAGGTTTGTAGGTAGTAGGGGTAGGCAGCCCCGCCCAGGGAAGTACTACCGCCAAGGTTTCGGGAGACTCAGGGAATAGCCTGAATTCCATTTTCTCTCCCAGGCCTTGGTAGCTGGATACATATCTTTCTGCCTCACACATCAGGGGTATCAGGAAAACCCTCTTTATATAACATACACATCCAACTTCACGACATTGCCCTACATCGCTATCCTCTATCCATAAAATACTACTCTTCCCACTACATATCATACATGTAACACCATACACTTACCTTATAAATATGGCAGTACAATTGTTAAGAGCAAACCTGGTGGTCCCTCGGATATCCACCCCGGGCAGGGTTGGGTTATTGACACAGGGCCCTCCCGGTCGTCATCATGCGACTGTGTCAAGAGCATTGCAACGTCCCAAAGCTGCTTGTCAGTACAGCTATTTCTTTAGTAATATAAGGGGACTTCACTCTAACATCAATTCTGTACACCAATTTCTTCAAGCAGAATCCCCTACTCTCCTTTTTTTGACAGAGACTCAAGTAACATCCACATCTGACACATCTAGATTTAATTTTCCAGGTTATCAACTGCTCCAAAATTTCAGACCTAAAGGTGGTGTATGTTGCTTCGCAAAATCTGAAATTGCCCTGGAGGAGGTTACTAGTTTCAATTGTCCCTATTTTGATTATTCTATATACAAATTAATTTCTGCTGGTAAATTTAAATACATATGTTGCATCTACCGTTCCCCAAATACTCCTCCAGAGCAAAGTCTTTTTGATTCTCTGTCCTCACAACTCAGTGTCCTCAACTTAAATGCTTCTTCTGAAATCACTGTGTTGGGTGATTTTAATGTCCATAATGTTGAATGGCTCACTCATTCAGCCAGGACTGATGATGCTGGTCTTGAATGTGAGCTATTTGCAGACTCATTTAATCTCATTCAACTAGTCAACCAACCCACCCGTGTACCAGATAATCCTAATCATAATTCCCACCTACTGGACTTATTTTTAACAACCAATTCAGAAAATTATGATGTTACAGTGAGGTCCCCACTTGGATCTTCTGATCACTGTCTGATACAGGCCACCTGTCTATCACCTACCACACCTTCCCACTCTGAACCTGTTTTGGTGACTAAATGGCATTACGATAGGGCAGACTGGGAGGGTCTTCAAGGTTTCTTTATTGATATTCCCTGGACCTCTTTCTTTTCTAATGATGCACACTCCACCTTGAGCCACATACAAGATTTTGTAAAAATTGGAATGGAAACTTTTATTCCTCATCAAAAGTACAGTAAAAGATCTAATTCACCTAAATGGTTTGACCATAATTGTGCTAGAGTAACTGAACAAAAAGCAATAGCCTACAATTCATACACAAGATCAAAAACACATGAAGCCTTTAATTACTTTAGAAACATCAGAAATCATGCCAAAACTGTATTAAACCTAACTAAATCAAACTTTCTCCATAAGCAGGCAAATAAACTTCTAAATAATCCAAATGATAACAAAATATTTTGGTCTACTCTTAACTCATTCAAATCCAACTTCACTACTGCTTCATCCATTCCACCATTAAAATCTCCGACTGGCAATCTTGTAAGTGACCCACGAGGTAAAGCTAACCTTCTTGCAGATATTTTCTCCACCAACTCAACCTTAGATGAAATAAATCAAGATGTCCCTGTACTTAATTTTAATTCACCTGAAATTCCCTCACTTAAGATCCACACCAGACATGTCAAAACTATTTTGCAGAATCTCTCAGTAGATAAGGCTCCTGGTCCAGATGAAATTCCTCCAATAGTACTTAAGAATTGCTCCTTGGTGCTCGCTCCTGTATTGGCAAAATTTTTCCGTCTGTGTACTCATACTTCATGCTTCCCAGTACCCTGGAAAGAAGCAAACATCCATCCAGTTCCTAAAAAAGGTGCCTCTTCAGATCCATCAAACTACAGACCAATAGCTATAACTTCCACTCTTGGCAAAGTTTTTGAAATTATATTAAATAATCACATAATTAAGCATCTGGAGAATAATAAATTAATCAGTGATAGGCAATATGGTTTTAGACGATGTCGATCAACTGCAGACATTCTTTGCCTTCTTACGCATCAAATCAACCAAGCTACAGACCAACATGGTGAAACACATACAATAGCACTGGATATATCAAAGGCATTTGATAGAGTCTGGCATCAATCCTTATTGTCGAAGATGTCACACTACGGCCTTGCATCATTAGTTCCACTAATTTCTTCTTATCTTCATAACAGAAAAATACGTGTAATGGTAGATGGCCTTTATTCTCAATTTCACTCAATAAATGCTGGTGTTCCCCAGGGATCAGTTTTGGCCCCAACTCTGTTCCTCATTCATATCAATGATCTCATATCTACCACTCATAATCCAATACATTCCTATGCAGATGACTCAACACTCCACAGTTCCTTCACATTTACCAATTCTTTCACCCAACCCGATCTTATAAATTCAAAAATAAACACTGCAATTTCTCTGAACCAGGACCTTTCTAGAATTAATGAATGGGGACAAGAGAATCTAGTTTCCTTTAATGCACAGAAAACCAAGTACATTCAATTTTCTAACCGACAGAATCTCACTGACTCATATTTTTTAATGATGTAAATATTCCCACTTCCCCTAGTATTGACATTCTCGGTGTAACATTAACTACTAACTTGAGCTGGACACATTATGTTAGAAGCATTGCTAAGAATGCCTCTAAAAAACTGGGACTCCTGTACAGAGTTCGAGAATTCTTCACTGACGAGCAGTTGGCCGTAATATATAAAAGTCATGTGCGCTCTCAGATGGATTACTGTTCACCTCTGTGGGGTGGAAGTGGAGTGGTTGCATTGAGGCAGTTGGACAAAATTCAAAATAAAGCTATTAGATTAATCAATAACCCTGCAATCACACAGGACCTTCCTACATTAGCCATACGAAGAAACGTTGCATCCCTTGCATTATTCTACAGATATTTTCACAGCAATTGTTCCGAGGAACTTGCTTCAATTGTGCCGCCTCTCCACATCTTTCCCCGTAGAACTAGGGCAGCTGAGAGCGCCCATGAATTTACACTTTCTCCTCCACAATGCAGAACTTCTGCTTATCAGAATTCATTTATCCCCAGAGCTACTACTCTTTGGAATTCACTTCCCTCGAATTGCTTTCCACAAACTTACAATCAACAAATGTTTAAATCCAGTTGTTACAAACATTTTATGAATGGAGGATGCCTTTAGGCACATGGACCTTTTTGTTTTATCTGTGTTTTTCCTTCCTCCGTTCATTGTCTCTTAAAAAAAAAAAAAAAAAAAAAAAAAAAAGGTTAGGAATAACCTGTTCGTTGGCACTGATTAAGATTATGTGGGATTACAATGTCTCCGAAACTTTTGCTATGCTTCTGGAAAAAGGGAAGGAAAAGACAGGAACGGGAAGCCCCCGTATCAATTAAGAGCCGCACTTTCACCTCATTCAGAGTGAGTTTGTGATACACCGGAAGTCCTCCTTGTGGTGTATTGTCATGAGCCCCCGCCATGGTCACGACGATTTGTATGGGGGGGGGGGGGGGGAGCTAAAAATCCAAGTTTTCTGTTTGGATTGGCTCCGGCTCATGCGTTGAAATCTCTGGGGCGTCTTCCATGTCTTCTTCTTCTATGCCCGCCATGCTATTTTCCGTGATAGCGGACACTGGTCGTGGCTTCACCCACGGTATTTGGGCCCACCGACTTGGAGCTCGGTTCCTTTTCCTTGTGAGTTCCCCAAAGGACCTCTTGATGGACCAAAGCAAGCATGTAGAGTTGCAAGGCTTCCAGTCAGCAGGGCGTATCCGTGCCCATTCTTCAATTCTGTCTGAGGGTCTGGGGACTGCGGGGCCTCTGTTAATGAGAGGGCTACGAGTAGGGTGAGTAGTGACTTTGCTAATCACTGCGGCTATCTTGTTGGTGGTAGGTTGACTTGGTTCTTGTGGGTTATGCATTGCCATGATCCTCTTGATGGTGAGCAGGTCTGCATCATAGTTAGTAGGGTAATTGATGGAGAAATGTCTGGCCACAGGGTCAGGGAGGATCCTGACTAGAGCTTTGAACACTAGTTTTCTTCTTTGTGCGTTTGTTTCTTCATGGAATGCGTTCATTGCCAGCTGTTGTAGCTTGTCGATGGTCCCATCTAAATCGCCACTATATGTGACTGCATGAAACTTTTTGTCTGCAATCGTCTGACCTAATATGGGGCTAACAGCTGATCTGACGTAAACTTCAAATTGGGCCCATGTCAACCCTGGCATATTATCATGCATGTATCCTGATACCTTTGATGCATACTTTCCTAGTTTAAGTACAATGGTGTGTATCTTGGAAGCGTCATCTTCCCTAAACATCATGTCTAGGATAGGTTTGGCTATTTCCAGGTAAGTATAAATGTCATGCTCCTCGGTTTTAAAGACCGGGATTTCGAACCTGAGTGCTGCTGCCATGATGAGAGTAGGATATTGTCAATTGAATACCGGAAAAAAAAAAGTAAATTGCTAGAATATCCGTACTGGTACGCCGTATCAAGACACCGCTGGCTACCAGTGTTGTGCCGGGTTCTGATAGATTAGTTCCCTTGATACAGTCCGTAAAACAATCCAGTTCTGGTTTGATGGACTTAAAAATACTTGACAGGAACGTACCGAGTAGGTTCTATATATAGCAAAAGGGGATTCAAAGGTTCAATATAATACTCAATAACCACACAAGAAAGAACACATATGAAGGTTGTATTGAATAAACATGAGAATAGGTGAAAAATAAGGATCATAAGGGAAGATCCAACAATAGTAACAAGTATATATATATTGTCCTTACTTCGGAACAATGTTACTGATACCAGAATAACTCGATAGTGAGTGTCTAGTATTGAATCAAATCATGTGAAAAACATACATAGAGGCATAATGTACAAGAATAAATTTTAACCTTCAATGCAATAATAAATGAGAGTCTAAATATCTTCCGTATTCACAAGAGACTTCAACGCTCTAGATAATGATCCTAGAGTCACAATATGGAGAGTTGAGGTTATAAAGATACTGTCACCGGAGACTAGGTGATTCACACGTAGGCTCGGCTGGGCCTTTAAAACTGACCGCGTGAGCTTGCCCTCAGGTCAGGTCACTGGGAAGGTCACCAGGTGAACTGAGGTAGTAATAAATACTTTTTCTAGTTAATGCAACTATGAACTTAGCTGATATGCGATGTTAATTTACTTTAGAGGAAAGGGCTGAGATTATTATTTATAATCACCGAGAAGTATCAAAATCGCCCAAAAGTGAATGTATATCTTATCACGGGATTATATTACTTGAACATAATTATGCTACGATAACGAACCGAACTTAAGAATTCGTGTTTCTATAATTTCTTAGACGAAGAAAAGTGATAACGTGAATTTGATAAGAAAAGGAATGGATTTTAATAGGTCTACTGGAGGGTATTAATTAGGTCAAGATGTAATCTTCAATATTCGCGAGTAAGACAACACACGAAGATAAACAAAATAACTAGCTGAGTTCCAATAGACTCAGACTGGAATGAACACTATAGTTTAATCTCAAAAAGTGGGAACTGACTGATTAACAGATATCGATCGGTAGATCGTACTTAGCAATTAAATTGGCGCTAATGACGAAGTTTAGCTCATTGATATTTAACGCAATATCAGATTCGCTTATGAACGAGTTAACAGGGCGAGGAGAATAAAATGTACAGGTACAATTAGTACATGGACGTAGGCGACGAAGTCTTACTCATTGATACTCAAAACGAATAGTACCAGACTCGGGTCTGAACGGGTTAACAGCTGCGAGGTGAATACAATACACAAATACAATTAGTGTATGGTGGATGAAAGTGAGACGAAACACGGAGGAAAGAATTCCTAAACACAGTATTCGAAATATCACAACATCAAGTTTTACAAGAACATAAAAGCACGTCTATAAGATATATTTCATATGCGATTACTGAATTGGAGATATAAGGAATTACACAGAGCACTCGTTGGAAAATTGGGTGTAGGTTCTAGGTAAAAAGTGATTATTTAAATGGATTGGTCATGGAACATACTAAGACTTCAACTCACAAATAATAAATCAACATACATGTAGTCAGTAAATCTGCGAGCGTGGGGGGCCTGAATATATATTGATACACTAATAGGTAACGTATGCGTAAGTTATGAATTAAATAAAGTCTTGAACAAGGGTCAAGGAATTAAGGCAAGATTAACACAGAATAACACAGGTTCAGAGGGATGACACTTATTACGCAAGTACGTGATCTAGGGCACAGATCACAATTAAATCAGGACACACACGGTTCACATATTTACCTAAACAATACCTCACAACAATAGCCTACAGAGAAAGACACAGAAACACTTAAGTATTTGGAAGGGCAGGGGGACGAGAGTGCTGGTCTGGCCGGCGTAGAGGATAGTAGCCAATCTTGCACAGCTGGTTACCTCCTCGAGCAGGGGTTCTCGGTTTAGGCCTGGTTACGTAATTGGAACAGGGGTCCTAGGTCCAGGCCTGTTTACGTAATTCGAGCAGGGGTCCTAGGTCCAGGCCTACGTCCGTGGCTCGAGCAGGGGTCCTCGGTTCAGGGCGCCAGGCATCAGACAGGTGGCCCTCCAGCAATCCGGAAGGAGGAGGGTGCCGTCCGGGGGGGGCACTCTCGAGGGGCAGGGGGACGGGGTGGGGCAAACCGTAGCAACACTGTCCCAACTAGCCCATTCCTGGTGGTCAAACCTAGTCAGTAGGTGAGGTGGTGCTTACTTTCCTCAGGTTTTTCTGAGGTCCTGTGCAAATATTTTCTTGCTTCAGGTGTCAATGAACTCAGAGGAAAAGGGGTATTGAGGAAAGAGGAAAGATGGTTGTTGTGAGGTACATATACATTCTAGCCTGGGAACTCAGGTATTATCATATGGGCCTGGTTCCAAGGTAACATTACAATATTTAATGGGGCAGCTGGAAGGTCCAGGGCTGTTGTGAAAAATAGAAAACACTTAGAGCTTATAATGGAGCAACTGTCTTGCAGGTCTTCTAATGACCCTAGGACATACACATAGAGGATTGTAGTTGTATCCTCGGGGGCTTTGAGTAGTCAGGCATTATCAGGTCCATTGGTTCCTGAAATATTCGGGGTGCTGGTGAGTAGATTACATAAGGGAGTGTTCATCATATTCTAAATCTGGTGGAACAATAAAGGGAGCGTCACTGCTGGTGGAGGCTACGTAAAAGGAGGGTTCTAATTGGCTGTCCCAGGGCGGTTGTGGTTGGCTGTAGAGTACGGCTTGTTACTGGCTGAGAGAGTATTCCTTTCTCTTAGATGGCTGTGGGCGTGAAAGAGAACTGGGGAATGGACGGCTGGGCATGGTCAACTCAGGTAGATTCCTGTGGACTCGGAGGGGGGACTCTGGTAGATGTCTTCGTTGTCTGTCCTGGGGTTTTGAGGTCGCCTGAGTGGTTATGCTTGCCACTCGGTGTATCGTTGGTTTGGGGCCCATCATGTCAAGCATCCTGAAGACCACTAAGCTGTGCAACTAACTTACACACCTCTTGAACTAACTCTGCCTTAGCCATACCACTGCACCTCCAACCATACACCTCCAACACACATCTTAATTCATGACTACTCCTGCCAGCAACCTCTTCTTGACTAGGATGGGTTTTAATAAACTGCCAAACGTCCTCCCTCCCCACAATATGAACAGGAATGTAATCAACATGCGACATCTTAGCAATAGTTGTGGACACGGGTTAATGAAATAAGAGTACTATGTCCGTAGACTTTCAACTGCAAGACAAATTTACTGAACTATCCAATTATAATAACTTCACACCACAAGAACTCTGTACTATCACACTATTCTGGCCTGTGGTCGCCACTGTTACGAGGGGAGCCGTGGGAAAGCAATGCTCTAATAGCCTAGCCCACAGCACTGTCAAAAAGTAAACGCTGTAGCAATAAGACACCAATGTTGTAGACCTACACCCAACACTGCCCACCGTATTGCACTACCCTGCAACAGACACGCTCTTAATATCTGACTCAAACACCAAGACACGCAGGTTCTCTAGGAAAAGGGGTTATCTTCCTCTTTGCTCTATGAAAGCAGTAACACAAGGAGACACAAAAATATCTATTGTCCCTGAGTTTGGTTGATAGTGTTGCTAGTATTCAAGAGTACTTCTAAGGTTATTCCAAACTGCACAACACAATGGTAACTAAAATGCTGTTAGACTCCCCGAACAATTCATATAATGCCCAATCGCTTAGGAATTGAGAATCAGATGAACAAAAACATGGGTAAAGTCTAATGCACTATCCTAACGCATGAAACATAATAGTTGGTATTCCAGTAGGTTGGGGCAGGCTTCCCAGAGCAAACACCAAACCACTGTGAATACCAACTTCAATAATAAAGAATACATACATATAATAATAAGCAATGCAGTAGAATAAAGGAAACTAAATGGAAGAAGAAAAGGGCGAAGCTTTATTCCTAAAAATATTGTTCTATTTTAATCATCTTGCATACAGGAGTTTTCTGAATTTGTTAAATAGAAATACTGCATCTTCTTTCCCTGGCAATCTAAATTGGTTGCCAGGGAAAGAAGATGCAGTATTTCTATTTAACAAATTCAGAAAACTCCTGTATGCAAGATGATTAAAATAGAACAATATTTTTAGGAATAAATTACTCCCAGACTTGCTCTGCTACTACTCAATAAGGAACAATGAAAATATATGCAGTATTTAGGGAATCATTGAAGCAAGCCTTGGACAGATTCCACAGCAGGTGTGGTGTGCTCAGTAAGGGGTCTGTCGCTACAGTGACGGTCCTGGGAACACGAGAGTCCCAGGAGGGGAGGAGAGCTCCAGACACTGCTAGACTCAACAATCATTCTAAGCTCCTAGACTCTCATTTCCTATACAGAAATAATCAAAGAAATACAAGACATCATTGTGTAAACATATGATAAACTAAAACAATCCCACACTGGGGTTAAATAAACTAAATAATTATTGAATCACTCTCGTGGCAACAATTGAGACAGCTTCATATTGCCCTCTGACCCTTGACCAGTGCGGACATCCCCAGTGACCGCTAGTGTACCTGTTTACCCTTAGTGAGGTCCTAGTGAACTTTCTTAGTGATGGCTGGTGTTGATGAGTCTGCTGTCTCCTCCCATACTCTCCAGCTTTGTCTTGCTTTGCAAAAAAGACTGGAGAATGTGGAGCAGGAGATTCAGTGTTTCAGAGATGAAAATTTGGCCTTGAGACTAGCTATGGCGGAGAAGAAGTGTGAGGCTACCGGAAGTGTTCCCAGGGATCGTGAAGCCCCCTGGAAAGTGGTGTCTACAAGTGCAACGGCCTGCAAGCTGAAAAGGCAGCCACTCAAGACCCACAACAACTTCAGTACCTTGGCTGATGAGAGTGATGGCGAGGAAGTGGCGATCATCGAGGCAGTGAGAGGGGAGGGGGGGGGGGGTCTGCTGCTGTTGCTGCAACAACTGCTGCTACAACTCCTGCTACACACCGACAACGGAAAAAAGCTAAGTTCATTGTAGGTGATTCAATGGTTAGGTACCTTGACGGGGCTACTAACACTCATGTTAGTAAAGTTGTCTGCCTACCTGGCGCCGGAGTCGGGAGGGTGGCAGAGAAGATGGATGGTGTCCTAGAAGTGGGTGGGGAGGACCCCATCATCTTCATCAACGCGGGGTCCAATAACATATGGAGATGCAGGACTGAGGAGTTGCTGACCAAGTACCAGGAAATGCTGGAGAGGATCAAGGAGAAGGGTGGATTTCCTGTGGTACACAGTATCCTGCCAAGAAGAGGGATACGGAAGGAATGGTCCTCCAGGGCTATTGGTGTAAATAGCCAGCTGGAGAAGTATTGCAAGGCAAAGTCAATACCATTCCTAGATAACTGACCCACTTCTATGGTAAGGATGAACTGTATGCCCAGGATGGAGTACATCTTTCTCGACTAGGAGTTTCGACCTTAGCCAGCTCACTGGACAAGATTGTTGCGGGGTTTCGTTAAAAAAACCTGGGTGTGTAAGTAAAATACTGTCTCCATATGGAACAGGTACTTTATGTGACAAACCAGTGAGTAAAATATAAATAATCAGTCAAGATAGTGCGGATATAGTAATGAGTAATAGTAGTATCGATAACACTACACATGTAACTGATAGTAAAGATGAGAATACTGATAGAGTAGAATTTCCGTCTAGAGCTAGTAGTTCAACAGGAAATAATAAGTTAGCTAAACACAATAGAAAATTAGTTGCAAATAAAAGTAATAGGTTGTGGGTATATTATACAAATTGTAGGAGTTTATATAACAAAATGAACGAACTTAGAGCACTCGTTAGCACAGAAAATATAGACATAATAGCGCTAACTGAAACGTGGATTAATACAGAATCTAGGCATTTTTTAGCAGAATTTGATATTCAAGGATATAGTTTGTTTAAATATGACCGAACAAGTAGGAGGGGCGGGGGTATAGCAGTGTTTGTCAGGAGTACATTAAAAAGATGTATTAAATCAGGTATTAGACTAAATAATGATAATGAAAGTGTTTGGGTAGAGGTTAACGAAGATAGTGAGACTATAGTTATTGGAGTTATATATAGACCACCTAATATGAGTAGAAATGGCGGAACATCGTTATGGGAGGAAATTAAAATAGCATCAAGGTTTAGCAATGTGTGCATTATGGGGGATTTTAATTTTCCGAACATTGATTGGCAGCACCAAATAGGCGACTCCGATTCAGTAGAGTTTATTGAGGTAGTACAAGCTAGTTTTTTATTTCAATTCATAGATACGCCGACTAGAGGTATTAATATTCTTGATTTAGTTTTCAGTAACAATGAACATATGATAAATAATGTAGAGATTGGTGACCACCTAGGAAACAGCGATCATAAATCTATTTATTTTAATATACAATGGACAGGGAATGCTAAAGAGAATACGACACTTATCCCAGATTTCAGAAAAACCGATTATGGTGGGCTAAGAAGAGACTTAAGGGTGGACCCTATTGTTAAGCAATTAAGTCAGGATATGCCAGAGTTAAACTTGCCACCTACATATAACCAGTGTATTGCTTCACTCCACAATGCTCAAAATAAATATATCCCTAAAAGAAGATTTAGATCGACGCAGAACCAACCAAAATGGATGACTAATAAGCTAATAGATCTTATAGGAAAAAAGAAAGGAATATATAGAAAAATAAAGAAAGGAGAAAATCATCTACATATATACTATCAGACTCTATCAAGACAGGTCAAAAAGGAAATCAGTAAAGCAAAACGAAATATGAAATAAGGATAGCCAGTGACTCAAGAAATAACCCTAAAGCTTATTACCAACTATATAAATATAAAGTTAGAAATGTAATAGGCCCCCTAAAAACTTCAATAGGAGAAATAACAGAAAATTATTTAGAAATGTGCAGTACATTAAATAGTCAGTTTCTTTCCGTTTTCACTAATGAAAATTTGGCACAGATTCCAGAAGTCAATATGGTATATAGTGATAGTATAGAAAATATGTTAAGTACAGTTAGTATAAGTAGAAATGATATGCTTAAGGAAATTGACAGACTGAAACCTCAAAAATCGCCTGGTCCTGACGAGGTATATGCTAGAGTAGTAAAAGAATGCAGAGATGAGTTAAGTAGCCCATTAGCATTTTTATTTAACAAGTCATTAGAAACAGGTTTAGTTCCAGAAGCTTGGAAGCTTGCAAATGTAGTTCCGATCTTCAAAAAAGGTGATAAATCGATAGCATCCAATTACCGTCCCATTAGTCTCACATCAATCATAGGAAAGTTGCTAGAGTCTATTATTGCTAGGAAAATTAGAAGCCACTTAGCAAAATTTAACTTAATAAATTCTTCTCAGCATGGATTCACTCAGGGACGTTCTTGCCTTACTAATTTGCTTAGCTTTTTCTCAGAGGTATATGAAGCAGTAGATAGTGACAAGTCATATGACATTATATATTTAGATTTCAGTAAAGCTTTAGACAGAGTCCCTCATGAGAGATTGATGAGAAAGGTTGAGGCACATGGAATAGGAGGGTCGTTGTTGGGATGGATTAGGTCATGGCTAATTGGTAGGAAGCAGAGAGTCAGCATAAATGGTACCAAGTCAGAGTGGGGAGTAGTCAAAAGTGGTGTCCCCCAGGGATCGGTATTAGGTCCCCTGTTGTTTCTTATATACATAAATGACCTAGATTTAGGTATAACTAGTATGATAAGTAAATTCGCAGACGATACTAAATGGGGAGATCAATTGATTCAGATAGCGATATAGAGTGCCTCCAAAGGGATCTAGATACCTTACTTGAATGGTCAGTAAATTGGCAGATGAAGTTTAACATTGACAAATGCAAGGTATTAAAGATAGGGAAGATGCAAACAAATGTTAAATATAAACTAGCTAATTTAGAATTAGAAAATTCAGACTGCGAGAAAGATCTAGGTGTGTTTGTTAGCAATTATTTGAAGCCTAGAAAATAGTGTATAAGCGTTCGTAATAAGGCAAACAGGATTCTCGGGTTCATCTCTAGGAGTGTGAGTAACAGAACTGCTGATGTTATCTTAAAACTTTACGTGTCATTAGTAAGACCCCATATGGATTATGCTGTCCAATTTGGTGTCCTTATTACAGAGTGGACATAGATTCATTGGAGAGAGTACAGCGTAGAATGACAAAAATGATCCATAATATTAGAAATCTTCCGTATGAAGAAAGGTTGAAAAAATTAGGTTTACATTCTTTAGAGAGACGCAGAGTTAGAGGGGATATGATAGAGGTGTTCAAGAGGGTTAGTGGAATTAACAAAGGGGACATGACAAATGTACTAAAGCTCAGTAATAGCGAAAGAACTCGTACCAATGGTTTCAAATTAGATACATTTCGTTTCAGAAAAGATATAGGCAAATATTGGTTTGGTAACAGAGTTGTAGATGGGTGGAATGGACCACCAAGTGCTATAATGGGATAAAAAACGGTAGGGAGGTTTAAGATAAAATTGGATAAGCATATGGACGAGAATGGTTGGGTGTGAAGGGGGATCAGCCGGGTTGGGCCAATCAGCGCTCTGCAGACCCCCGTAATCCTGCGTTAATCTCTAACCGTTTTGGTAAGATGATCCTCAGGGTATTAGAGTGTTGAGCCTATAATTGGGCTTTGTAATTGGGGTTGTGTGGGACAGGGATCTGCCTTGCTTAGGCCAATCGGCTTTCTGCAGACTCCCATTTACTTATGTTCTTATGTACTGTAGCCTCTCGACAAAGTATTGCCTAAGATGGTGCAATCATGACGTCACCACTGGACACGAAAGATACAAGGGAGATAGAGAGAGAGAGAAAACAGGGCTCTCCCTCAATATAACAAAGGCTATGTAAATTATAACTCACTCACAACTGACATAGGTTACACAACTCAGTTGGGAGTGTGACGCCTACCAGCGTTGGCAGAATCGCCTCCCGTTAGCCACTAGCGCTCGCCTGGGCAGTGAAATGGGCTACAGTTATCAGAGAAGGTTGTTCTTTCTTTCATAGTACTTGCATTGTTACAGACAGTCCTGTGGTGGTCTTTATTTTTGTCTGTGACAACGGGAAGCATTTTATATCATGAGTAGAACATAAGATGCATTGTAGTGAAGTTGAGAGAGAGAGAGCGAGCGGGCAGCGAGGGGGTAGTGAGTGTTGCTTCCCTCCTCCCTCCTCCCTCCCGGAGGAGTTTCCCGCCCGCGTGGTCTTTCTCTCGGTTTTGATTGGCTGGTGGTTCCTGGCGCCTTCTGGAGGCCTGCTGCCTGGTGACGTATCATCCTGTGATTGGCCGACCACCATGCCTCTGTGGGATCCTGGGGGTCCCGAGGAGCTTATGGTATACGAGGAGCTCGTATTATGTGCGTCGCTCTCTGAGATATTTACATGTACTCTTTAGAGCAGGCTAGAGACGCACATGACTAACATCCTTTTTACCACTGTCTCCCATATCTCCACCATTCTGATACTGTCTCTCTTTCTCAACTTCTTCTCTTTCATTCCTCTTATCTTTTAACGTCATAACACTCCCTTTGGGTTCTGCACACAATTTCATATCGGCCCATCGTATTATGTGCGTCGCTCTCTGAGATATTTACATGTACTTAGAATAGGTTAGAGGGTTCTTAGTTAGTCGAGGTTAAGAACTCGGTGTGTGTCTCCATTATTGATTTAGTGCTCTGCTGGGTTATTTAATGCTAGACTGGGATAAGGCTTATGTTGTCGTTGTCAGCGATGTGTGTACGGTTTGCTTATACCTACACGGCTTCGACGGTTTCTGTTGTAACCTAGGTTGTCCTTTTGGTTGTGCCTTTTGCGAGTGCAGCATCGTGTTGTAAGAGGGCATTTGCCTACTACCTTAGAACACAGTGCTGCCTCTTTGCTTGACTTTTGAGGGATTGCCAAGGTAGAACCAGATACTTGAGATCTGGATCTACCAAGAGAGCATCCCCGTCATTAACGTAACTTTAATCATACCACCTTAAGGACAACGCTAGGCTATGAGCCAGTCTTGCTCAGCCACAGTTTCCTAACCTTGATATCCCAGCTAGACTTTATTCGCCTAGCAGACACTAGTTAGGACATGAGCTCTTTATGATATGTATGCATTATTATTCACGGCATTTATTAGTCTAGGTTGTTGTTGAGTTGCACAACCATAGCAGACTATTTCGTTGAAGTATTTCTTTTAGTGTCGAGCATTACTGCCGTTGCGCATTTATAGTATTCCCGTGTCAGTTAACATTATATGTCCTATCTTTTAGTGTATTCAGTCTACACGTATGGTGTCCTGCCTCCTGCCTTTATATAATTTAAGATACGAGCATCTTATGAGCATCAGACTTTCTTCAGAAGTTTCCAGGTCTATGATGTAGGACTAGACTTCACTTTCTTTCAGATAGGAGTGAAGAGTTTATTGTTGTTTAGAGTAACTATATTGAAGCATCTTTTTTTTTGTATTAAATCTTGCATTGATTTAATTGATCCTTCCATAGCTTCCCTTTTGTGCATTTTAACGTAACTTGCATCTTGTTTGTTATCAGGCTATACCAGTGTGGGTTAGCCTGGAGTAGAGTACATTTAGGCCCAGTTAAGCATACCCCGTTATCGCAGATTAACTCTGGAGGGTATAGGTGTTTTTGTTAGCCGGCATATAAGTTCAAGGGTTTGGATCTAGCGTACCGTTGTTGCATAGTGCCCTATTACTAGTCCAACCATTAAGTGCCCTTGTTTTATTCGTAGCCCCGGTCGTAACAAATGGCGACCTTGCCTAGTATCTTATATTAGTAGTAGCCAGGATCCATTTGTGTTATTGCAGTATTAACAAATGGCGACCTTGCCTAGTATCTTATTTTAGTAGAAACCAGGATCCATTTGTTGATTATTGCAGTAATAACAAATAGTGCCCTTGCCTGGTATCTAAGAAAGAATTGCAGGATTGTTGGACATTTGGTTTTTGAGGAATATTTTGGACACGTAGAATTTTTTTTGGCAACGTAGTATAGCTCTTGAGTTGTCTTCGAGCATTTTATATTTTTGAGTAAATAGTGCTACATGAGAGTTTAGGTACTCCTTTTTTTTTATAAACGTTGAGAATTTTCGGTGGACACTATGTCGGACGACGGATCAATGTACAGTGAGGACACAGTACGGAAAGCAGACTCTGAGGTGCAGCAGCGGGGTTTGTTAGAAGGCATTAGAGTAATAATTAGTGAGGAGGATGCAAGGGAGTTTCTGGAGATGCCTACTACTGTTGACCGGGTGTCGGGGATTGATCGGTATGGTCTCCAGTGTTTGGCCACGGTCATGGGGCATGTGGGCACTAGCAGCATGACGAGAAGTGACCTGGTGGCCTGTGTGCTCGGCGGGGTGCGTGGGGCTTCGGGTGGAGCTGGAGCTGGGGCACCTTCGGCCCAGCCCCCATTCCACTCGACTCCTACCATGGCGCCCCCTCGTGCTCCGGAGCCGGGTACGTTCCCGCAGGCCGATAGTCACTGGCAGCGTGGTTTGTCACTGGGTGGGTCTCCAATTGTTGCATCTCCTCCTCAAGGTTTAACTGCAGATATGCTCTTCCAGCTTGAGATGGCTAAAATGCAGGCTGAGCAACGAAAGCATGAATCTGAGAAGCAGATTGAGATGGCTAAGATTCAGGCTGAGGAGAGAAAGGCCAGACATGAGATTGAGCTCAGGATTCAGTCTGAGGAGAGAAAGACCATGTACTGAGCAGACATAGATCTTGAGAAGTCTAGGGTGGAGTCGACAGGGCAGCGTCTCGGTTCTGGGAATCGAGGTCTTGATCAGTCTTTATCGCACCTTCTTAAGTTAGTCCCTGTATTTGACGAGTCGGGTGTCACCAAATTTTTGATGCGTTTTGAGAAGAAGTGCCGGGAGCACCAATGGCCCGAGGTTAAGTGGGCAGCCCTTGTTTCCTCTAGATTGGTTGGCAAAGGACTCAAGGCATATGATGCGTTGCCCTTGGAGTCTTGCATCGATTATGAGGTATTGAAGGAGGCTGTCCTGCGGGCATATGAGTTACAACCAGAGACTTATAGGTTGAAGTTCCGGGGTGTTACGAAGGGTCGTGAGTGCACCTTTCTTGAACATGCCCGGGAACTGTCTGATGCTTTTGGGAATTGGCTGAGATCGGAGAAGGCAACGACATTTGATGAGATAAAACAGTTGATGCTTCTCGAGCAGTTCTTTAAGTGTACGGGCAGCGACCTGACGTTGAACCTCAAAGAGAAAAATCCTAAAACTCTACAGGAGGCAGCTGAGATGGCTGACCGTAGGCTATCGCTGATTCGTGGGTGCGGGTCTGCACAACGGAACGATGCAGGTAACAAGGGGCGCAACACTCCACCCCCCGAGTCAGTGATACACTATATAACAATAACAACAAGAGCAATGATATTAAGTCTGACCATAAACCAAATACCGTCCCGTTTAAGAAGGGTCCGGGCCCTTCCCCACCTCAAGGGAAGCCCAAAGGGGAGTTAGAGTGTTTTCATTGTCACGAGAATGGGCATTTTGCACGATCCTGTCCTAGCAAGCTACCTACAGCAATCGTGTCTTTGGCTCGCAACATTGGAGTGTCTTTGAAGTCGTCTGCGTTTGCCCGGGGTAAATGTTCAGAGGCTGGAGCACTGCCAGTGAAGAAGTATCCGGAAGGCTGGACACCTGTCCGGGATACTTTTTGTGACCATAGAGGGCGTGGCTGCGTGAGTTGGGCTGGTTGCAATCATGGAGTAGAATTTTTGCGTGATACGGATGCTTCCTTGACATTGATGAAAAACTTTACAGGCAAACCTATAAACGCGGCACGGGTAGTTGTGGTGCAGGGTATCAACGGTACAAAGTCATACCCATTGGTCCGAGTGGAGCTGGAGGTAGAAGGTGTGACACGAGAGTTGGATGTCGGAATCGTGGAGAAACTGCCAGTAGAGGGCGTCGACCTTCTTCTCGGCAACAACTTTGCGGTACCTGCTTCTGAGGTTCCACCCTTAGTCGGTGCCGAGAGGGCGGCCGACGTGAGTAGGGAGGGGCAGGAGTTGGTCGAGAGGTGTCAACGACAGCAGCGGGCGTGTGTTGTCACCCGATCTCGTGCATCCAAAGTGTCACAGCCTATTCCTCAGTCTCTAGACCAGCAGAGGAACGGTCGTAAGGAGCAAGTTAAAGTTGGGAGTTTTGTGAGTTTTGCTCCAGCGGCTCTCCTTAGCGGCTTAGTACTTGATTCAGAGGTGAGCTCCAGAGTGGCCCCAGAACCTGTCACCCCTAGTGACATGGTTGGGCGTGATGGCACTCCGCGACTTGGTAGTTCCCAGTTGGAGGAGAGTTGTGGGAACGGGGCTATCGAACACAAGGACGGGGAAACATTTCATGTGAACCTGTTGGAGGAGTTTGTGAGGCAACCACCTGAGCAGCCTACTGTCCCTGCGTTGGTCTGCAGCAGCCAAGGAGGAGAAGGAGAGGGGGGCAGTAGGGCACAGGTGGAGGAGAGTTTGGATTGTCATGTCTCGGCGGAGCAGTGGGCGGGGGACACGAGTCTGGTGGCTGTGGAAGCGCTAGAGCGCCTGCCTGAGCAGCAGTGTGCAGCGCTCCAGCACCGGCTCGGTTCATACCCCACTGGTCGTGCCGAGCACCCGAGCCTCACAACTCAGGCGGTGCAAGATGTTCCGCGGGCAGGTCACTTGAATGTTGGTAGACCGTTAGCCTCGTTGTTTCGGTGGTTCAGGGTGGGCGACGAGGTTTGGACATGGTTGTCAGGTCAGGGTCGACCCACGGCTGCCAAGGATGGTGGTCAGAAGGAGGACATTGAGCAGATTGGTGAGATGGGCTGTGGAGTGGATGTGCCCTGTCGTCGCATAGCCTCCCAATGCTGCTCTAGTCGAATGCAACAGCCCTACCATAGACCGACTGTATCTGGCCATGTCGCTAAAAGCGGTGATGCTGCGCAGGCAGATGAAGTCGTAAGGAATGTGTGGGTGCGCATGTACGGTATCGGCGGGGAAGCCTTAGCAATAATGAACTATGGGAGTGACTGCACAGGTGGTACTGATTGTCCCTCTCATGACCTGGCTGTTCTAGGGACGAAGGTGGAGAAGGAGGGAGACTACAGGTTAAAAGCTGCGGTCTCGGCTGGGTTGTGGGAGGGCACTAGGCATGTTGTTCTGCGAGATAAGTTGTTTACTAGGCTGTGGCAGTGCATCCGCATGTTTGTTGCTTCTCCAGGCCTGATGTACGGGGTAGAATCCGACATGGAGGCTGGAGACAGTGCAAGGATTAAGTTAGTTCCCTACCGTATAAATCCTGCTCAACAGCCTGTCGTGAAAACAGAGCTAGACATGTGGAAAAAGGGTCTGAGGGATAAAGGATATCGTGAGTGGTCGTTGCCAGTAAGTTTGCAACCTGAGTTGAGTGGCAAGATCCGTGTGTATGGTGATTGCAAGAGTGTGGAAGCATTATCCCTGACAGACACCTATCCATTACCCAAGGGTCTGAGGGATAAGGGATATCGTGAGTGGTCGTTGCCAGTGAGTTTGCAACCTGAGTTGAGTGGCAAGATCCGTGTGTATGGTGATTGCAAGAGTGTGGAAGCATTATCCCTGACAGACACCTATCCATTACCTAGAGTTGACGATACCATAGACCGCATCAGGGCTGCCTCGCTCGTCACGAAGGTAGAACTAGTGAAAGGTTATTGGCAGGCCCCGTTGCCGGAAAGAGCGAAGAGAAGTGCCAGTCTTGTGATGAACTGGGCAGGTTATCAGTGTCAGATGTTGTTTTGCTGCTGGAACACAAGTTGGATGTGTGCCATGCTAAGGGCACTAATAATGTTTTGGCTGATTGTTTGTCACGGGAGGGTTAGTTTGCAGGAGAACCCTCGCCGTTCAGTCAGTGTGTGGTGAGAGTGGAGAAAAATCAGGCTTGCCCCTGTAGAGCAGCCGTCAAAAACAACATTCAAATTAAATACAAAAAATCACATAAAAACTCTTTCTTTTGATAGTTAATTGTAAGTTGCCAATGTTACAGCTAAAGTCCTTAAGTTGAACCTGTCTTTCACTTAGACGGCTGGGCTCTGTGAAGCTCGCTCTGGGAGCATAACAGGCTTAAATTATACTATTATGTTTGGGAGGGGTTATACGATTTTATTTAGGCTAAAATGTTGTTTTTTATTTATGATTGAGCTTTGCATTTCATTTCTGGTGGAGTGGCTGGTTGTGGCGGATCTTCTCGGCATTCTGCCTTGTCAGATATGGTGTTCGCCTAATGTTGAGTGTCCCATATATTGGGCGGGGTGTGACGCCTACCAGCGTTGGCAGAATCGCCTCCCGTTAGCCACTAGCGCTCGCCAGGGCAGTGAAATGGGCTACAGTTATCAGAGAAGGTTGTTCTTTCTTTCATAGTACTTGCATTGTTACAGACAGTCCTGTGGTGGTCTTTATTTTCGTCTGTGACAACGGGAAGCATTTTATATCATGAGTAGAACATAAGATGCATTGTAGTGAAGTTGAGAGAGAGAGAGCGAGCGGGCAGCGAGGGGGTAGTGAGTGTTGCTTCCCTCCTCCCTCCTCCCTCCCGGAGGAGTTTCCCGCCCGCGTGGCCTTTCTCTCGGTTTTGATTGGCTGGTGGTTCCTCGCGCCTTCTGGAGGCCTGCTGCCTGGTGACGTATCATCCTGTGATTGGCCGACCACCATGACTTTGTGGGATCCTGGGGGTCCCGAGGAGCTACTCTCTTTAGAGCAGGCTAGGGACGCACATGACTAACATCCTTTTTGCCACTGTCTCCCATATCTCCACCATTCTGATACTGTCTCTCTTTCTCAACTTCTTCTCTTTCATTCCTCTTATCTTTTAACGTCATAACACTCCCTTTGGGTTCTGCACACGATTTCATATCGGCCCATCGTATTATGTGCGTCGCTCTCTGAGATATTTACATGTACTTAGAATAGGTTTGAGGGTTCTTAGTTAGTCGAGGCTAAGAACTCGGTGTGTGTCTCCATTATTGATTTAGTGCTCTGCTGGGTTATTTAATGCTAGACTGGGATAAGGCTTATGTTGTCGTTGTCAGCGATGTGTGTACGGTTTGCTTATACCTACACGGCTTCGACGGTTTTTGTGGGAGCCTAAGTTGTCCTTTTGGTTGTGCCTTTTGCGAGTGCAGCATCGTGTTGTAAGAGGGCATTTGCCTACTACCTTAGAACACAGTGCTGCCTCTTTGCTTGACTTTTGAGGGATCGCCAGGGTAGAACCAGATACTTGAGATCTGTATCTACCAAGAGAGCATCCCCGTCATTAACGTAACTTTAATCATACCGCCTTAAGGACAACACTAGGCTATGAGCCAGTCTTGCTCAGCCACAGTTTCCTAACCTTGATATCCCAGCTAGACTTTATTCGCCTAGCAGACACTAGTTAGGACATGAGCTCTTTATGATATGTATGCATTATTATTCACGGCATTTATTAGTCTAGGTTGTTGTTGAGTTGCACAACCATAGCAGACTATTTCGTTGATGAGGAAGTATTTCTTTTAGTGTCGAGCATTACTGCCGTTGCGCATTTATAGTATTCCCGTGTCAGTTAACATTATATGTCCTATCTTTTAGTGTATTCAGTCTACACGTATGGTGTCCTGCCTCCTGCCTTTATATAATTTAAGATACGAGCATCTTATGAGCATCAGACTTTCTTCAGAAGTTTCCAGGTCTATGATGTAGGACTAGACTTCACTTTCTTTCAGATAGGAGTGAAGAGTTTATTGTTGTTTAGAGTAACTATATTGAAGCATCTTTTTATTGTATTAAATCTTGCATTGATTTAATTGATCTTTCCATAGCTTCCCTTTTGTGCATTTTTACGTAACTTGCATCTTGTTTGTTATCAGGCTATACCAGTGTGGGTTAGCCTGGAGTAGAGTACATTTATGCCCAGTTAAGCATACCCCGTTATCGCAGATTAACTCGGGAGGGTATAGGTGTTTTTGTTAGCCGGCATATAAGTTCAAGGGTTTGGATCTAGCGTACCGTTGTTGCATAGTGCCCTATTACTAGTCCAACCATTAAGTGCCCTTGTTTTATTCGTAGCCCCGGTCGTAACAGGAGTGACAACAGTCATAGACTACAGTAGATCTGGACTGGATACGAAAATGGAACTTTGCAGTAAGGGACCCAAAATCGGAGAATGAAACCCCAAGTTCGAACCTCGAACCGCGAAAATTTTATATTTTCGCGGGTTCGAGGTTCGAACTTTGGGGTTCATTCTCCAATTTTGGGTCCCTTACTGCAAAGTTCCATTTTCGTGTCCAGTCCAGATCTACTGTAGTCTATGATACAGTATATATATATTTATATTTATTTATGTATTTATTTATTTATTGATTGATTGATTTTTGTTTATTTATATATTTATACTTTTTTTCAGGAGGCCCACTTTGGCCAAACCCTCTTTCAAATAACAGCCCAGCGGTCTGAGGTAGTGGACTACACCTTCCCCGTCACCTTCTGGGACTGCAGGGTGGTAGCTCGTAGGGGGCTGCCTGAAATAGACCCCTGGGGGTTCCTGCTGCCCCTCACCCCTCTTGTCTGGGGGCTGATCCTGGTGGCGCTGTTGGGGATTGTATTGTTCACTAGGCTGCTATCAATGGACTCTGGACACGATAAGGGATTGGATACTTCTTATAACTATATTCGCATCCTTTTACACCAAGGCAAGTGGTTGTTTTGTTAACTCTTTGAGTACCAACAACGTGTGTTATATTTCATTATAGCTATATTTAAACGATCTCATGCAAATTAGGAAGGGTCTGTATTAGTTAAAGCGGGTGGTAGAGATAGTTTGACGTCTTATTATCGCTAGAGGTCCTTCCTAAGCTGAATACAATCGTATAATAGTTGTAAGAATATGATGAAAAGGACGTCCCAGGTACTTAATGGGTTAATAATATATATATGGGAACAGCAGTAATGTTTATGAGAAATAAAGTATTATAAACAACTTAATAATATATATCATAGTAATATAGCATCCTTTTTATATTGCAAACATTATGTCAATCAATAATGAACATAAAAATTAGCATAACAGTACATCAACTATTATAGAATATGATAGCTGAATAAAAACTATTGTTTCTACTGAGCTCTGCCGGCAACCTCTTGTACAATCAGCCAAATAAGTGATGCCTCGGCACAATGTATATTTTGATCAATAATTGGTATCAGCAATATCTAAGCTTGTTTTATACATTTCGAGTGAGACATACAAACATGTTCCTACACTTACCCACCCTATTCAACATCTGATAGACATTAATACAGCACAGAGCGAGCCAAACGTAATGACAGCTGAGTCATGATTTATTAGCGTTGTCGTAACTCTTGATGATGACTGAATGTCGTCTAATGACTTACTCTATGAAAGAGAAAGGCTTCCTCAAAACTAATAAAAGGCTTTCCCAGACAGTCATATTCTGAAATAGTGTGTGTTGGTTGGATTTTTTTTTTTTTCACTTGCCCTTGACAGTCATGGAATTTCTCTCATAGAATATTGAATCCTTTCCGTACAGACGACGTCTTTTTAATCTTATTCAAGCTATATTTAGACAATTGTGTGCAGCTTAAGAAGGAACTGCAGTAGTAAAAATGGTTGAGTAGAGTTTGGAACCTGTTAATTACTGGAGGGCCTTTCTAAACTGAATAAAACCGTCAAATAGTAGCCAGATTAAAGTAAAAAGGATGGCACTGGTACTGAAAGGGTTAAGAAAGCCAGAATATGTTTTCCTTCCAATTATGTATACAAAAAACAATCCTCTTTTCCTTAAATTTGACGTGGGCCTCGGGTTGGTCGTTGATCGTGCAATGATAGCCAGAATAAACTGTAAATACGCGGAATAATCTTCAAGGGGTTTAGGAAGCCGGACTTTGTTTTCCTGGCAATTATGTATACAAAAAAACAACAACAACCTTCTTTCCACTAGATCTGACAAGGGCCTCGGGCTGGTCGTGGACGGAGTGTGTGTTGCTGGGGACGTGGATGTTGATGGTCCTGGTTCTACTACCAAGCTATTCAGGCAACCTCACCTCCCTCCTGGCCGTCAGACACATCCCCATGCCCATACAGTCACTGCAGGACCTGGCGGAGAAACCCGTCACGGTCTTCATGCCAGCTGGGTCCTCCATTGTTCAGGCTTTTCGGGTAATGTTGGTGTTCAGTGCTTCATTTGATTATCTCGAATCTATATCCTTCAGTACCAGTGCCGTGCTTTTAACTATATTATGGCTACTATATCACTTTTTTTATTCAGTTTAAATAGGGTCTCCAGCAATTAACAGGCTTCGAAATATCTCCCTTAACCTTTTTTACAACCACATTTTGTTTTGTTTATATATATATTCCAACTACTCCCTCTCGGGCATAGGCTGAGACCTTGTACAGTACATTCAGCCGCTATGAACGGTGAAGCCTGTGAAGTCTCGTTCCAGTTTAGGGAGTGTGACATGTGAAGCACTTTTTTTTTAGCTGCAACCAGCCCCTGCCATCTTGCCTTCACAGGATGCATGGGGCTTAGTTGCTCACTCACGGCTCGAAGCAGCCCCATCTCTGAAGCTGCCTCGCTCCAGTGCTTCACTGTCTCATCTCCTAGACTTGGACCCTCACTCTCAGACCGCCACCTATTGAGCAATGACCTCACTAGGCATAAACCATGTTAATCACTAAACAATCAACAGTAAATTTGTTCAATTAGACGGAAATAAGTTCAATTTCAACTACACAATTATGGTTTTCGTATCGTACTGTATATCAAATTAAAAGCAATTAGACCACGGAAGTTTAGATATTATTGATGGTATTTAATATTTGTAAACAGCTTGGGAACCATCAAATTCACTCTAAGGGATTCATGGTATCATGTAAAGTATCATTTTGATAAGGGGTACGGAATGTAGTTAGTTAGTTAGTTAAAAAAGGACTTCAGAGGCTATCAGCCCTAGAGGATTATTAAGCCAGCACACTGTAAGTCAAGAAGAACGTCGTGACTGGAACCCCTTTTCGAGACCTCGAGTCCCTTCCTACATATAGTTTAATCCTTTGATGATTATAACGCATTTTGACGATTTTATAGAGTTTAATAAAGATATGTGGGAATTATGTGATTAGAAACTATCTCAATTAACCCTCTTACTTCCATTAACCCTTTCTAATCTGAATATAATCATCTAATAGTAGCCAGAAAACCAGAAAGAAAAGCATAATCAGATTTTGAAACGGTTAACTATAGGTTTTATCTTCACATGTAATAAACACATAAACCACTACATGATCAGTAAGTAAATATAAATTTCTAAATCAAAGGACCACCTTCCAAAGGCTCGAAGTTGCACAGAACCAGGCACTCAGGTTGATGCTGGGGGCCCCAATGTGGACTCGGAATGCTAACCTGCAACTAGATACAAAGTTAGACCCAATCAGCATCAGGGTCGGCAAGAACGCTGCTTGCCTTGTAGCTCGCAGCTGTGTCAAAGACAGCATGGAAGACGTGACTAGAAAAATCCTTGCCTCTGCCAAACAAAGATGAGACCTCTTCCCCAGCACTACTTGGACTCAGAAGATGGCCGATACACTCAATAGGTTTGAGATCACCCACCTACTGAGAGAGGGAGTTGACACCCCGTACCCTGATTGGACCCCACCAGCCCCATGGAGTGAACAAATGGTAAACTTCAAGAGTGGAGCTGAGGGCGCTAGGCGCATAGGTAACAATTCAGCTCCACTAAGAAGACAAGCAGAAGAGACCATCAACTCACTCACGAGACATTACCCCCTTGTCTACTTTACTGAAGGCTCACACGACTCCATTTCTGGGTGCAGCGGGACAGCCTATGTGAGAAATGGCCAGGCTGGGATGTGGAGGACACCAGATGGCTGGTCAACTCTCCAAACGGAGCTGGCAGCAATCATGCAAGCCTTGAGAGATGCAGAGCAGAGGCAAGGTAACACACTCATCAACACCGACTCCAGTTCTGCCATTGCAACAATAAAAAACAAGAAACCAATAGACAACATCGGACTCACGACTAGCATCTTTGCAACATTGCAGCAAATAACCAACCAGGGCCATCTCGTCACCTTCCTATGGATTCCCAGTCACGTGGGCATCCAGGGGAATGAGGAAGCAGACGAGGCAGCAAAACTCGCCACCAGACTCAACATCACTACCCTGTCACTTCACATGTCTCTTTCCAAGATAAAAAATAAAACTAGCAAAAAGGCCACTGAGCTAAGATACTAGTCACATCGAGCGATAATTCCCAATTCATACTCGGCAGACTGGTATCAACAGGCGACCCACGGCCAACCCCTTCAACTTCCACACCCAGTAAGAAGGGAGACACGAGTGAGCATACATAGACTGCAGCTCGGGTATAGGTGCGTGACTGAGATTAAACAACGCAATGTCAGAACATGTGAGCACTGTCTCGAAAACACTACAGAGCCGCTGTTGCACTACATTCTTGAATGTCCCGTCACTTCGCAATTAAGATGACTCACACACACTCCAGACACAGAACCCTCCAAGAAGAAGCAAAAGCTGCAGCCATGGGAATAATTCAAGAGACCATCGCCGACCACATTGAAGCCCTCATCCACATAGTTAACAATCACTCTCCTCCAAGATGAGAAGGGTACCCTGACCTTAACCTAGCTCAGACCATTCCTAGCTAGCTAGCTAACATAACCAGGTATTACGCCAGGTATAGACGCACAGCTTCACAAAGAGAGAGAACGGGTCGTCATCAGGACAATGACCCGAGTTATTAAAAAAAAAAATGTTTTACCTAACAAATCTTTTAAAAAAGAAAAAAGAAAAGAAAAAGGGGTTCACAAGCTGCTTCAGGAGTATCTTCCTACACTCCTGAAGGCGAATAATCTCCCTCCCATCAACATCCTGCCTCTTCCCAAACCATCTTTGCCACCCAGCCTCATTCCTGCTCAGGCTCTGAGTCCAAGAAGACACCCGAGGAAGCGACTGGATCTCCAGAAGCCTATCTCAAAACCTTCACTACCGCCTCATACAACAGTCTTTGCGTCACCACCACCATCATCATCTGTCAACATCTCAGGGCCAGCAGCAGCCTCGACACCATCACCTGCCACCTTAGACCATCCAGTGGCAGCCTTCTCCTCTGTATCGCCTGAATACTCCGAGTCCACCAAAGGAGAGGAAGTTGATGTGGAGGAGATCGAGGAAGATGGTAACGAGGACATCGATTTGACGGTGTCTACCAGCAAGCTGGATAAGACTTTCTGAGAGTTGACAACAGAGATACAGAAGACTGTGGCAGCAGGAAAGCCTCCCTCACCAGCCATCCAGAAGAAGATGACAAAGTTCTTGCATCAGATGCACCTTTGCAAAGAACACTTAAACAATGGAACAACTTGGTTGAGCCCAAATACTTTTTATCTTTTACTGTACGTCTCATTTCTCAAGTTATTCTTCCTCTATCCAAATTTATCTACTCTCCTACTTTACTCCAGCCATCACTTAGTCAGTAAATCGAAACCACTAAAGCCCTAGTAAGCAAATCGAAACCACTAAACCATCAGTAAATCGAAACCACTAAATCATCAATAAGTAATTCGAAACCACTAAATCATCAGTAAATCGAAACAACTTAATCATCAGTAAATAAATCGAAACCACTTAAACATCAGTAAATCAATCGAAACCTCGAAACCACCAGTAAGTAAATCTAAACCACTAAACCATCAGTACGAAAATCGAAACTACTAAATCATCAGTAAGTACTTGGAAACCACTATATCATCAGTATATAAATTTAATCCAATAAACCATCAGTAAAATAAATAGAAACCAGTATACCACCAGTAAGTAAATCGAAAACACTAAATCATCCATAAGCAAATAGAAATCACTAAGCCATCAGTAAGTAAATCGAAACCAGTAGCCCATCACTAAGTAAATCGAAAACACTAAATCATCCATAAATAAATCGAAATCAATAATAACATTAAGTAAATCGAAACCACTAAACCATCTGTAAATTGAAACCGCTACACCATCGACAGTCAACTCGTTTCAATGTAATCAGCTCTTGAAGGGATTAAATAAAGGTTTTTATCTTCAAATATAATACACATGTAAACCACTCTTTTAACCCCTAACTGTCGGGGCGCAACATAAGTCGAGTATAATAAATCTGGACTATCTGGCGGCGCTCGACATAGGTCGTGTGGCAATTTCAGCACGTAATGTTGCTGAGAGAGAGAGACAAGTGGTGGCAGGAGAGTAGCGAGCGTATGACTGCTCCAGACCACCGCGGCGAACCTGCTGACACGAATCCCACCTCCTCCCTCCCTCTCTCACTCGCTATATACGGAATTGTATGGGGAAAGTGCCGAATTACATGCTTTTTGCACTCGCATTGCACGGTTGTTGCAAGAAAACTAGCCATCATAAAAGGATCGTTATGGTGTCATTGGAAAGCTCTGTTTATGCCCTTTCAGGGATAGATACTTGTTTTACGCTCTGGGTCTTATTTAGGCATGAAAATGATCACGTAAACAGCCCTATTTTGGCTAAAAACACCCGCTGGGCGGTACATATAAATAAACCGCTAGCCCGCTAATCTAGTGTTAAGTATCTGGGCAGTGTGTTGAGTAAATATGGGACTGTGGATGAAGAAGTACAGGAGGGGGTACAACAGGGGAAGAGGGTTGTAGGAACGCTGAAAGCAGTAACAAGAACTAGGGTGGTCAGTATGGAATTGAAGAAGTCCTTGCATGACAGTATGGTACTCCCAACACTTACTTATGGAAGCGAAGCATGGACGTTGGTTGAGAGACTCAGACCAAGAGTGAGAGCAGTGGAAATGAATTACTTAAGAAGTGCGTGCCGAGTAACATGGAGGGATAGACAGACTAATGAGGAAGTAAGAAGGAGGTGTGGTGTGGAGGTAGATGTGCTGGAAAGTGTGAAAAGGAACAACTTGAGATGGTTCGGCCATATGGAACGTATGGAAAGCGAGAGAATGACTAAGAGGGTGTACGAGAGCGAGGTGGAGGGACAGAGAGGGAGAGGTAGACCGAAAGAGAGGTGGAAGGATGGAGTGAGGAAGTATATGAACAAAGGCGGTGCTGGTTGGGGGGAGGGGCGTCGACTGATTGGGGACAGAGGTGCATGGGGGCGGTTCGTTCGTGGCCACCCCTTCTGATCGCGGCGTCAGGCAATAGATAGATAGATAGATGTAAACCACTAAATTAGCAGTAAGTAGATCGAAACTACTAAATCAGCAGCCAGCCCTTACTCCCACAAGGGGTATGGAGGATCAGCAAGAGACACAAGAAGGAAATAGAGATGACAGGAGAAGAACATCCGAAGCTTGCTGATCCATTCGTAGGAATAAATGTTTTCGGTGGGATTCCCAGTCACAACCTCAAGTGGCTATCTGCGCCACAAATGACGGGCGGTGAGGTCGCCACATCCCTAAGCCGATACCCGATAACTGATAGCCGATAATGACTAAATCATCAGTAAGTAAATCCAAACCACTAAACCAACGAAAGTCAAATCCTTTCATTCCAGACAGCAAACAGCGGACCGATGCAACACATAGGAACCAAGCAACTGGAACCTATCTTCGCCCGTGACTTCTCTAACAAGCTTGACTCTTACGTAAGGCAGGGCGATCATGTTCTCCTCACGGGGGGTCTCAGGACGAAGATGCTCATGGCTCAAGATTTTTCTCAGACAGGTAAGGTTTGGATCTTATAATTTCTTACTACTTGAGCCTTTTGATGCTACGTTATAAAGACTAATGCTCAGGAATAATATTAATTATACATTATGTGGTGCAGTTTAATGGATCTTATAATGTCTTACTACTTGAGCCTTTTGAAGTTATGGCACACATAGTACTGCTCGGGAAAAATATAAACTATACATTTTGTGTTGCTGTTTAATGATTAAAACCATAATGAAGGTAAAGTTCGTAATTTATACTCAAGTTCTAGTACTGTATGCATGCAACTATTTTTATGCAAATGTTTATTAATATAGGCCAAAATGAGAAGCATTGATCATATTTAGTTTTGTAATCATGGTACTGAATTATTTCAAATTAAAATATTTCCCTATGATCAAGTGCCTACGTAATACGTGAATTCCAATAAAGTTCTCCCAAATAAATACAACAGGTAAATGTGACTTCTACCTTGCCAAAGAGAAGTTTCTGCCCTTGATGATGGCTATGGCAGGTCCCAAAGGCAGCCCTCTCATCCCAGCTCTCAGTAAAAGGTTAGATTGTATTTTACTATAGTCCGTTTAATTTCCGCTGACTGTAAATTGTCAAATATTCCTCTTGACTACTTAATGACTACGATGAGTTTAAACCTAAATATCTTGTTAGTTATGAAAACATGGTATTTACATAATGCAGAGATATAATACTTTCATATATTTCCATTAGGTATCGATAAATCAGATGTTAAAATATTAAATTTACCGTCAGCTGGACAAAAGACTTATAGTAATGTATCTATTAGACCCAGTTGGCTGTTTGTAGACGATTGCATACAGCTTAGGAAGGATCTATGGGCATCAAAAGGGTAAATACAACCTCAATTAATCCTCTGACTACCAAATGCGCTTCCTAATTTGAATACAATCGTCTAATAATAGCCAGAATATACTGTCAAGATGTGCCAAAATTGTCAAGGGGTTAACCACTTAAATTAAATGAAAAATATATGGAAATGCACCGTATAAGTGTTACTTTATTGTAAAGGAACACCAGTTTTAATTAGCTCTAGAGTTTTCTTTAATAAACTCTTAGAAGGTTATGACGTACTTGACAGTTTATTCTGGCTCTTAATCAACGACTGTATACAACTCAAGAAAGATCTGTGGGAATTAAAGGATAAAGACATCTCAATTTATCCTCTGATTTCCACATACACTCCCTAATCTGAAAAAAACATCCTCAAATATTACCCAGAAAACAGAAAATAAAAGCGTAATCGGATCTTGAGAGGGTTATTTTGTTTACTTGTAGGATTATGCGGGCTAACGAGTCTGTTTTTTACGATTAGTAGTCCAAGCTGTATACCCCCAACTTTACCTCGATGTTATTATGGTTAGGAAGGATGTGTGAAAATTATATGGGTAATGATTATTTCAATTAACCATCTAAAATTCACATACCCTCTATATTTTGTAAACACTTAAAATATAAGCCAGAACAAAATAAAATCATAAATGCGTAAGCGAATTCTTGGAAGGTTTGATTTGTTTACTTGTAGGATTATGCTAGCTAACGAGGCTGGTCTGTACAAATCTCTGCCAGTGCAACATACGGCCCTATGAAACAGCTGGAGCCGAGCCAACTTCACTTCGATTTTATCAAACTTAAGAAGAACGTCTACCCATTAAATGGTTTCAGACTATCTCAATTAAGGGGAGATGGGCCGTTTTTTGTTAAACCCTTTCTCCCTCATGTTTAGCCCCATTGGATTTTTGACGATGGGCTCATTACTTTGGTGATTTTTAAATTTTACAAACCATTTTTTGAGGGTCTATATTTTTACTTTTCGTGCCATTTAAGTGTCGATTTTTTCCTGGCGAGCGTGTAAATTTAAGGGTAACGAGCGATTTTTCTACCGAAAAATGTACAAATCTATTTTGAAGGGGGCTCTAGAACGTGTTTTTTAAAGCTTGATGGAGGCTTAGGGAGGAAACATTAAAAACTGAAAACAAATATATAAATGAGGAATTAAATACGCCCATCCCACCTTAATCGTTTTAGTTACCTATTATCCTTTCTAAGCTTCATAAAATGGTCTATGAGTAGCTGGAATCAAATACAAAAAAATGCTTGTTCGGTACTGCTAAGGTTATTTGATTTACTTGTAGGATTATGCGGGCTAACGAGGCTGGTCTCTACGATTACTGGTCCAAGCTGTATACCCCCAACTTCACCTCCTGCCTCAACCCACCCACCAAGATAGCCATTAGGTCTTCGCTGGGCATCAACAATATATGGGTAAGTAGTTCATAAACAGGTATGTCAATAAATAGCTAAGCATCAACAATTTATGGGTAATTAATTAATAGACAGGTGTGTAAATGAATAGTTTAAGGGGTAGTACTCGCTTTTTCTCGACCCCCTTCTCCCGCATGTTTAGCATATTATTTTTGAGGTTTAAAGACGTTCGTTCCCTTAGTTTGTCGATTTTAAGACCTTTCGTCCCATTTATTTATCGATATCAAGACCTTTCGTGCCATTTAGGTGTCGATTTTTTCCTGGCGAGCCACAGCGAGCCTCTAGTTTTAGAAAGAAATGGCCTTCGGCAGGGAAAATTTTCTACCGAAAAATGTACAAGTTTATCTTGAAAGGGGGTCTAGGGGGTGTTTTTCTAAGCTTGATGGAGGTATACCGAGGAAACTAACAAATAAATAAATAAATAAATATATAGACCAACAAATAAGCACTATCCCCTTAATATCAATAATTATTGATGTTAAGGGGAACACGCTCAACACGATTTTTCTGGCACAAGGTATTCCAATGGATTTTAGCTAATTGTTGTGTGCTGAATCCAAATCTGTCATCAGTTTTTGTCTATCACATCAGGTTTTCGAGATTTAAAATCTTGCATTTTCGCAAGAAACAGCAATTTATGCTCATAATGGAAGAATTAAACATACATAGATACAAACATTTAATGAGTCGTAGCACAAAGTTGTGAGAGTGAATGCACATTAGCATGTAAGAATTAAGTGTGAAGATAACAAAACTATGTACAAAAAGTCTATTCATTGTGGTCATGTTACAACTGCATAAACTTCCTCTTCTTTGACGATCTCTGATGTACAGCTTCTGGAATGTCTCTCATCAAGCTCCAACAGTAATCTGCCATCATGTTTGAGTCCCATCGGCCTTGGTAACGTTCTTCCATTACTTCAATGTTTTGATGAAAGCGTTCACCTTGCTCTTCGCTCACATCACCCAAACATGACTATGTAAGTAGTGCACCTTGATGCTCATTCTACATCCAAGTGCTTGCAAACTCAAGAGCAGCTCCTCCACAATCTCTTGATAGTTGTCAGCTTTCCTGTTCCCAAGGAAATTCTGCACCACATCAGAGAATGCATTCCAAGCTCTAGCCTCTGCCGCATCAAATATTCCTGCCTTTTTCTTCTCGTCACTGAGACTTGGAAAGGTTGAACATATATAGCTGAAGCAGTCTCCACTGTGATCAAGAGCTTTGACGAATTGCTTCATCAAACCAAGTTTTATGTGCAGTGGGGGAAGACAATGTTTTTCCTATCAACCAGAGGGTCATTAATGATGTTCTTGTCACCAGGCGTCAAACTGTTTCTTGGTAGCCATTTCTTTTTCACCCAGTGGTCTACTGTAGCCCTACTGTCCCAGTAGCACAGGACACAGGGGTATCTGCTGGCCCAGCAGAAAGCTCACCATTTTCAAATCCACACAAATTACCCATCCATGAACATGGAATTGCAACCTCTCCAGAACAATCTAGATGTTGGCATACTCTTCTTTAATTTTTACAGAGTGTCCTATTGGGATTAAACCCTCACTATTATAAACACACTATCCTAAAAATAAAACACCATATTCTAACAATAAAGCAATCATTGACCATCCGCAATGAGTGACGAAAAGTTAATTTTTGGTCAAATCCATGAAAAAGGGGTATACCAATAGTACAACATTGTGATGTATAGAGCAAATCTGAGATCAGATTTGGATTCAGCACCCCAAAATTAGTCTAAAATTGTTCTAAGTTTCCATGCCATATTTTTTTTGTTTTTTTTTGTTTTTTGACCAGTGATATGGATAAGTAATTCATAGACAGGTAAGTAAATATACAGTATAGCTTAACATCAACAATATATGAGTAAATTACGGTATTATTATATTGAAATCACATTAAGTCCTGATCGTAGAAAGTAGTAAAATGAGAGAAAGAGAGAGAGAGAGAGAGAGAGAGAGGGGCACAAAGCCACTACAGCCAAGATTCGTATAACGGACGTTGTGTATATAAACTCATTTTGAGAATGCAACTATGTAGTATATTGTATTAACCCTTTGGCACACCTATAGTTTTCTATTTAAGATTTTCCCACTCCAAAAAAATATCACAGCTATAGTCATCCTCCTATGAAATGAGCTACAAGATGGAGTCCCTCGCCCTGTGCGGTGTTGTCAAATATTCAAAGCTTTAACAACAAATGTTAGTTTTTCAGGCTATTAACAAATTAATTTTTTGCTTTTATGACTATATATATATATATATATATATTATATTACAATTTTTAAAGGTTATGTGGTGTTAAGAAACATATCATTTCAAGGATATATAGAAGGAATTTATACAACATATGGCACGCTATTTAGAACATGCTGCCATTTTTCTGGGGACAGCTATAAATAGATTTAAGGAATGGTAGGATATGCGACGTTGCCAAGTAATGTCAATGCGGTTCTGTTGGCTACGCACGCACTCACACACACCCCTACAGATACACACACAAACACACACATACATACACAATCTCCAAAATGCAATATAGCACAATGTAATCCCATCAAAAGAGAGAGAGAGAGAGCTGGATACGAGTAATGGCAACGCTTTAAATGGCCTCAAACTACGACAACAACATCATCCAGGTCAGACGGTCACTAACCCTCATTTATAGCGCGACCACCATGGAAGGAAAAACTCGGAAAAGTTACTCTCATCTTAATAGCCAGGCAAGGGAGATGATGTACAATGTAAATAGGTATATACAAATATAGCCTACCTATTATTTCGTTTCTGTAACTTTTATACAAGAATACCAATAACCCTTCCAGACATAAAAACGTCTTTTACATTTATTTCAAGTCTCCCTTCTAAATGTGGTTTTTCTTGGTTTCCCGTTTTCTAAAGGGTTTGTTTTGGTCGACATGTTGGGCAACACCGCATAGGGCGACCTTGACCTCCTTGGAGCTCATTTCAGTTGAGTTTGACTATAGTGGGCTGGCTCAGAACTGGATTTTGGGGCCTGGCGATAATTTGTTTCTGTGCTGTTTTTATCCACCAAAAAATCCTTGTATTTGGATAAATGAGGTGTCATCGGCTTCGTTATAGATTGAACTTGCAGATAAGCAAATAAAAACATTAAATAAATACAAAAACAAACACACTAGGGCACTCGGTAATAAGCGTTGTAAACAAAATATCGAAATACCTAATTTCCAACTCGCTCTACCTCAAAAGTTTGTTAGATATTATTTTGTATTTGCATACATATATGAAAGCGGAATTTCATAAGGATTCCACCGGTAACTTCTGAATTACGATAAACCAAATAGTAAGTGAGATAAACGAATAAACGTGAAAGTATTGCAAACACTGATAAACACTTGGATTTTGGCGCCTGGCGATAATTTGTTTCTGTGCTGTTTTTATCCACCAAAAAATCCTTGTATTTGGATAAATGAGGTATCACCGGCTTCGTTATAGATTGAACTTGAAGATAAGCAAAACAAAAATGAATAAATACAAAAACAAACACACTAGGCACTCGGTAATAAGCGTTGTAAACCAAAAAATCGAAATACCTAATTTCCAACTCGCTTTACCTCAAAATTTTGTTAGAGAACATTTTGTATTTGCATACATATTTGGAAGCGGAATTTTATGAGGATTCCATCGGTAACTTCAGAATTACGATAAACCAAATAATAAGTGAGATAAACGAATAAACGTGAAAGTATTGAAAACACTGATCAAAAAATGTTTTTTCGCACCTTGAGATACTTATTACACATAATAGATACAAAAGGAAGACACAATCATTATTTTTCACTAAAACACTATATTTGTGTACAATATTGCACTATAACACTGTAAACTCAAGCTTTCCTGGACCCAAGAGCGAGCGAGCGAGCGAGCGAGCAAGCGAGGTGGGCAAAGGTCTTGAGGCACACACACACGCTCTCCCGTGGACGCTGACTGAGGCAAGGCTCAGGCTTCCTTTGTCACAGTCCCAGCCTCCGCGTGTCTACCCTGAGAAGCTGAGGGGGTTGCCATGAGTTTCCATTGAACTTGATTTGATACCGAATATCCATACCAAATATGACGCGCGTCAGACGAAATCTTAATTTTTGGCGAATATTTTTAAGTTTGATGACTCTTAACACCTTACGAGCGGCCTATGCGGTTTATTTATGTGTACCGCCCAGCGGGGTGTTTTTAGCCAAAATAGGGCTGTTTACGTGATCATTTTCATGCCTAAATAAGACCCAGAACGTAAAACAAGTATCTATCCCTGAAAGGGCATAAACAGAGCTTTCGAATGACACCATAACGATCCTTGTATGATGGATAGTTTTCTTGCAATAACCGTGCAACGCGAGTGCAAAAAGCAGGTAATTCGGTACTTTCGGTACATAATTGAGTATGTAGCGAGTGAGAGAGGGAGGAGGGAGCTGAGATTTGTGTCAGTAGGTTCGCCGCGGTGGTCTGGAGCAGTCATACGCTCGCTAGTCTCCTGCCACCACTTGTCTCTCTCTCTCAGCCACATTACGTGCTGAAATTGCCACTCGAGTTATGTCGAGCGCCGCCACATAGTCCAGCTTTATTATATACGACTTAAGTGGTGAGCCGCTAATAAAGGGTTAAAGAGTCATCGTGCACCTAGGAAAAAAAAAACTTATGACTCGGAAAGAGTCATCGTGCGCCAAAGGGTTAATACTGTTACGACCGGGGCTACGAATAAAACAAGGGCACTTAAAGATTGGACTAGTAATAGGGCACTATGCAACAACGGTACGCTAGATCCAAACCCTCGAACTTATATGCCGGCGAACAAAACACCTATACCCTCCAGAGTTAATCTGCGATAGCGGGGTATCCTTAACTGGGCATAAGTGTACTCTACTTCAGGCTAACCCACACTGGTATAGCCTGATAACAAACAAGATGCAAGTTACGTTAAAATGCATAAAAAGGAATCCATGGAAAGATCAATTAAATCACTGAAAGATTTAATACAATAAAAAGATGCTTTAACCCTTATTTAGCGGCGAGCAACATAAGTCGAGTTAAATAAAGCTGGACTATGTGGCGGCGCTCGACATAGGTCGAGTGGCAATTTCAGCACGTAATGTGGCTGAGAGAGAGAGACAAGTGGTGGCAGGAGACTAGCGAGCGTATGACTGCTCCAGACCACCGCGGCGAACCTACTGACACAAATCTCAGCTCCCTCCTCCCTCTCTCACTCGCTACATACTCAATTATGTACTGAAAGTACCGAATTACCTGCTTTTTGCACTCGCGTTGCACGGTTATTGCAAGAAAACTAGCCATCATACAAGGATCGTTATGGTGTCATTCGAAAGCTCTGTTTATGCCCTTTCAGAGATAGGTACTTGTTTTACGTTCTGGGTCTTATTTAGGCATGAAAATGATCACGTAAACAGCCCTATTTTGGCTAAAAACACCCCGCTGTGCGGTACACATAAATAAACCGCATAGGCCGCTCGTAAGGTGTTAATACAGTTACTCTAAACAACAATAAACTTTTCACTCCTATCTGAAAGAAAGTTAAGTATAGTCCTACAGCATAGACCTGGAAACTTCTGAAGAAGTCTGATGCTCATAAGATGCTCGTATCTAGATCTATATAAATGCAGGAGGCAGGACACCACACGTGTAAATCGAATACACTAAAAGATAGGACATATAATGTTAACTGACACGAGAATACTATAAATGCGCAACGGTAGCAATGCTCGACACTAAAAGAAGTACTTCCTCATCAACGAAACAGTCTGCTATGGTTGTGCGACTCAACAACAACCTAGACTAATAAATCTATCTATCTATCTATTGCCTGATGCCGTGATCCCCGAAGGGGTGGCCACGAACGAACTGCCCCCATGCACCTCTGTCCCCAGTCAGTCGACGCCCCTCCCCCCAACCAGCACCGCCTTCGTTCATGTAGTTCCTCACTCCATCCTTCCACCTCATATTCGGTCTACCTCTCCCCCTCTGTCCCTCCACCTCGCTCTCGTACACCCTCTTAGTCATTCTCTCGCTTTCCATACGTTCCATATGGCCGAACCATCTCAAGTTGTTCCTTTTCACACTTTCCAGCACATCTACCTCCACACCACACCTCCTTCTTACTTCCTCATTAGTCTGTCTATCCCTCCATGTAACTCCGCACGCACTCCTTAAGTAATTAATTTCCACTGCTCTCACTCTTGGTCTGAGTCTCTCAACCAACGTCCATGCTTCGCTTCCGTAAGTCAGTGTCGGGATTACCACACTGTCATGCAAGGACTTCTTCACTTCCATACTGACCACCCTATTTCTTGTTACTACTTTTAGCGTTCCTACAACCCTCTTCCCCTGTTGTACCCTCTCCCGCACCTCTTCATCCATAGTCCCATCTTTACTCAACACACTGCCCAGATACTTAAAAGAGTTGACGATCTCCATAGCCTGACCGTTCAGCTTCACCTCACACTCTGTGACTTCACCCCTTTCGAAGACCATAACCTTGCTCTTCCCCGTATTTATCTTCAAATTCCGTTTTTTGCACACTGTTCCAAACTCATTTACCAGACCCTGCAACTCCCATTCATTATCACTCATCAGAACTGTATCATCCGCAAACAGCAGTATAGGTAGCTTCCACTCAATTCCCTCCCTTTTCAGCGATAAACCAACATCCACTGCTCTTGGTAGTATTTCTTTCATGACTCCATCCATATATACAGTAAACAACCACGGGGACATCACACACCCCTGTTTCAAACCAACATTCAGGTCAAAGAACTCGCTCTGCTCACTCTCCACACGTACTGCCGCCTTTGCACCCTCATACATGCTCTTCACTGCTTTCAGCAACTTGCCCTCTACTCCGTATATTCTAAGTACTTTCCACAAACCTTCTCTATCCACTCTGTCATAGGCCTTCTCCAAGTCCATAAAGTACAACATACACCTTTTGTTTCTTCTCCAGATATTTCTCCACCACACAATTCAGGGTAAAAATCTGATCTACACATCCTCTTCCCTTTCTAAAACCTCCCTGCTCGTCGCCTATCCATTTCTCCGTTCTCACTCTCACTCTCTCAATCACTACCCTACTGTATACCTTCCCTACTACGCTTAGAAGACATATTCCGCGGTGGTTACCACACACTCCTCTTTCTCCTTTGCCCTTATATAGGGGGACTATTATGCCAGTCTTCCATTCATCGGGTGCACTCCCCTTCTCCCATGCTAGTTTGCACATTTTCCATACCCATTCTATCACTATCTCACCACCATACCTCAACATTTCCCCACACACTCCATCTGTTCCTGGTGCTTTCCCCAACTTCACTCTTTTCATGGCTTCCCACACTTCTGACCTCCTGATCCCCACCTAATAAATGCTGTGAATAATAATGCGTACATATCAAAGAGCTTAAATTATTAAGTACTAACAAGTGTCTACTCGATTAATAATGTCTAGCTGGGATACTCTAGGTAAGGAACTGGGGTTGAGCAAGACAGGCTCGTAGCCTAGCGATGTCCTTAAGACTGCATCCTTTAAGTTACGTTAATTGACTAGGGTGCTCTCTTGATAGATCCAGATCACAAGTATCTGGTTCTATCCTGGCGACCCTCTAAAGACAAGTAATGAGGCAGCAAAGTGTGGAACTGGAACAGGCCAAAACCCTCAGTCAACACAATGCTGCACTCGCAAAGGACGCAACCGAAAAGACAACCCAGATTACCACAGGACCAGTCGAAGTCGTGTAGGTATAGGCAAGCCGTACACACATCGGAGACAACGACTACAGTTACCTTATCCCAGTCTAGCATTAAATAAAAGAGAAGAAACACTAAATCAATAATGGAGACACACACAAAGTTCTTAACCTATACTAACTAAGAACCCTCAAAACCTATTCTAAGTACATGTAAATATCTCTGAGGACGGCGCATGCAATACAATGGGCCGGCTATGGAAACCGTATGCAGAACCCAAGGGGAGTGTTGTGCAGTTAATAAAGGTTAGAGTATGGAAAGAGAGAATCGAGTGAGAGAAACAGTGGTAAAGGGGGTTATCAGGAGAGAGTATGCAAGGGGATGTTAGAAGCACGCGCGCCAAGCCTGTCCTGACGAGGACAGCTCCTGTAGACCCTCATGGAGGAGGTAAGTTACACAGGAGCCCGCAAAGGCGCGATGGTCGGCCAATCACGGGCCGATACGTCACAAGACAGCAGGCGTCACGTGACACAGCCAGACACGCCGGCCAATGGCGAGCGAGAGGCAGGAATGCACCCGTGACTCAGACACTCACTACCTTCTCGCTCTGAAAGTCTTTCTCATTTCCACGCTGGTACTATTATCACTACTGTTGATATAAAATATAACCCGTTGTCACAGACGAAAACAAATACCACCACTGGACTGTCTGTGACAATGCGATTACTAGGAAAGAAAGAACAACATTCTCGGATAACTGTAGCCCATTTCGATGTTCCTGGTGAGCGCTAGTGGCTAACGAGAGGCGATTCTGCCAACGCTGGTAGACGTCACAATACATTCCTAATATATTTTAAATGTTGGCCATTATAAGCATGTGCAATGATGATTTAACAATAATGTGCAATAGATGAGAACAATCGTCCTAATCACTAACTGCCAGCTAGAGAAGGAAGGTGAGGGAGTTGGGGATAGCTTGGTGGTGGGAAGGTGGGTGTAGACTTGGACCCGATTCCCCCCTTCCACCTGCCCAGGGTGCAGTAGAGGAAGGAAGGACCCACCCCTGAGCATCTTTTAGTATGTGTGAGTGTACATATTATGGTATTTTTGGTGTTTAATTTATATATTTGTTTTCCCTTGACCTCCATCAAGCTTAAAAAATCACCCCCTAGACCTCCTTCAACATAAATGGGTACATTTTTCGGTAGAAAAATGTCCTGGGTGAAGGACGGATCTCCCTGAAAACACAGGCTCGCTAACGCTGGCCAGGAAAAAATCGACACCCAAATGACACGAAAAGTCTTAGTATTGAAAAAGAAATGAGGTGACTGGTGTTAAAATCGACAAATTAATGGACCGAACGTCATAAAATCTTAAAACTAATGGGGCTAAACAAGAGGGAGAAGGGGTGCCAAAAAACCAGCCCATCTCCACTTAACTTAATGTATTCTCTTTTACAGGGCACCCTTGTAATACTGGCAGTGGGAGCAGCTCTGGGTGTGGTCGTCTTTGGTTTGGAGCTCCTCTTTGCACACTTCTGACCATTACATCGCCAAAGATATTAAGGGATGATGGACTTTTTATTGGCTGATACATATATTTGTTATGTTATTTTTCTAGTTTCCTCTCTAAACCTACATCAAACTTAAAAGCGCATCCATTAGATTCCCCTTCGAGATTATTTTGTACATTTTTCGGTAGAAAAATGTCACGACCGAAGGCCGGTTCCTCCACAATTACAGGCTCGCTATCGCTCGCCAGGAAAATAATCGACACCTAAAGGGCACGATAGGTCTTAATATTGACAAGGAAATAGGGCGAAAGGTCTTAAAATCAACAAAATAATTGGGCAAACGTCTTAAAATCTCAAAATTAATGGGGATAAGCATGAGGAAGAAAGGGGACCAGAAAAAACGGCTCATCTCCCGTTAAGGGGGCCCAACTCATGTTGTTTTATCTCTCACATCCTCCCTCTCTAGGTTGTATTCATTCGGCCCCATTCAGCCTACTGTTTTAAGACGTTTATCCACATCTAGGTGTCAATGTTGTTTCCTAGCGAGCGGTAGCGAGTCAGCGTATTTAAAAACAGTTTTTTTGAGAGCAGGCTAAATTTGTAAATTTGTCAATAGAAAAATGTCTTCGGCGAAGCCGAATTAATCCATACAATGCTGGCGAGCGATAAATCGACACCTGGATGGGGATAAACGTCTTAAAACAGTAGGCTGAATAGGGCCGAATGGATACAAGCCAGAGAAAGAGATAAATTAAAAAAAAGCAGGTCACCCCCCTTAAGCGTACGCGAAAAAAAAGATAAATTGTTATTGGTATTGTTTTTGTCTAATCCCTATCATCTACTGTATCTATTTTAATATATACACACGCGCTCCTAGAGATCACACGCATATATACACACACTGCCTACACACTCAGTTTTAATATATACACACGCGCTCCTAGAGATCACACGCATATATTCACACACTGCATACACACTCAGTTTTAATATATACACACGCGCTCCTAGAGATCACACGCATATATACACACACTGCCTACACACTCAGTTTTAATATATACACATGCGCTCCTAGAGATCACACGCATATATACACACACTGCATACACACTCAGTTTTAATATATACACACAGGCTCCTAGAGATCACACGCATATATACACACACTGCATACACACTCAGTTTTAATATATACACACGCGCTCCTAGAGATCACACGCATATATACACACACTGCATACACACTCAGTTTTAATATATACACACACGCTCCTAGAGATCACACGCATATATACACACACTGCATACACAATCAGTTTTAATATATACACACGGGCTCCTAGAGATCACACGCATATATTCACACACTGCATACACACTCAGTTTTAATATATACACACGCGCTCCTAGAGATCACACGCATATATACACACACTGCATACACACTCAGTTTTAATATATACACACGCTCCTAGAGATCACACGCATATATACACACACTGCATACACAATCAGTTTAAATATATACACACGCGCTCCTAGAGATCACACGCATATATACACACACTGCATACACACTCAGTTTTAATATATACACACGCGCTCCTAGAGATCACACGCATATATACACACACTGCATACACACTCAGTTTTAATATATACACACGCGCTCCTAGAGATCACACGCATATATACACACACTGCATACACACTCAGTTTTAATATATACACACACGCTCCTAGAGATCACACGCATATATACACACACTGCATACACACTCAGTTATAATATATACACACACGCTCCTAGAGATCACATGCATATATACACACACTGCATACACAATCAGTTTTAATATATACACACGCGCTCCTAGAGATCACACGCATATATACACACACTTCATACACACTCAGTTTTAATATATACACACACGCTCCTAGAGATCACACGCATATATACACACACTTCATACACACTCAGTTTTAATATATACACACGCGCTCCTAGAGATCACACGCATATACACACACTGCATACACACTCAGTTTTAATATATACACACGCGCTCCTAGAGATCACACGCATATATACACACACTGCATACACACTCAGTTTTAATATATACACACAGGCTCCTAGAGATCACACGCATATATACACACACTGCATACACACTCAGTTCTAATATATACATACGCGCTCCTAGAGGTCACAAGCATATATACACACACTGCATACACACTCAGTTTTAATATATACACACGCGCTCCTAGAGATCACACGCATATATTCACACACTGTATACACACTCAGTTTTAATATATACACACGCGCTCCTAGAGATCACACGCATATATACACACACTGCATACACACTCAGTTTTAATATATACACACGCGCTCCTAGAGATCACACGCATATAAATTTATACACACACTGCATACACACTCAGTTTTAATATATATACACGCGCTCTTAGGGGTCACACGCATATATACACACACTGCATACACACTCAGTTTTAATATATACACACGCGCTCCTAGAGATCACACGCATATATACACACACTGCATACACACTCAGTTTTAATATATATACACGCGCTCTTAGTGGTCACACGCATATATACACACACTGCATACACACTCAGTTTTAATATATACACACGTGCTCCTAGAGATCACACGCATATAAATTTATACACACACTGCTTACACACTCAGTTTTAATAATTATATACACACACGCTCCTAGAGATCACACGCATATATTATACACACACTGCATACACACTCAGTTTTAATATATACACACGCGCTCCTAGAGATCACACGTATATATACACGCACTGCATACAAACTCAGTTTTAATATATACACACACGCTCCTAGAGATCACACGCATATATACACACACTGCATACACACTCAGTTTTAATATATACATATGCGCTCCTAGAGATCACACGCATATATACACACACTGCATACACACTCAGTTTTAATATATACACACACGCTCCTAGAGATCACACACATATATACATACGCTGCATACACACTCAGTTTTAATATATACACACACGCTCCTAGAGATCACACGCATATAAACACACACTGCATACACACTCAGTTTTAATATATACACACGCGCTCCTAGAGATCACACGCATATATACACACACTGCATACACACTCAGTGTTAATATATACACACGCGCTCGTAGAGATCACACGCATATATACACACACTGCATACACACTCAGTTTTAATATATACACACGCACTCCTAGAGATCACACGCATATATACACATACTGCATACACACTCAGTTTTAATATATACACACACGCTCCTCGAGATCACACGCATATATACACACACTGCATACACACTCAGTTTTAATAATTATATACACATATGCTCCTATAGATCACACGCATATATACCCACACTGCATACACACTCAGTTTTAATATATACACACGCGCTCCTAGAGATCACACGTATATATACACACACTGCATACACACTCAGTTTTAATATATACACACGCGCTCCTAGAGATCACACGCATATATACACACACTGCATACACACTCAGTTATAATATATACACACGCGCTCCTAGAGATCACACGCATATACACACACACTGCATACACACTCAGTTTTAATATATACAAACACGCTCCTAGAGATCACACGCATATATACACACACTGCATACACACTCAGTTTTAATATATACACACGCGCTCCTAGAGATCACATGCATATATACACACACTGCATACACACTCAGTTTTAATATATACACACGGGCTCCTAGAGATCACACGCATATATACACACACTGCATACACACTCAGTTTTAATATATACACACGCGCTCCTAGAGATCACACGCATATATACACACACTGCATACACACTGAGTTTTATTATATACACACGCGCTCCTAGAGATCACACGCATATTATACACACACTGCATACACACTCAGTTTTAACACCTTACGAGCGGCCTCGTGATCATTTTCATGCCTAAATAAGACCCAGAACGTAAAACAAGTACCTATCCCTGAAAGGGCATAAACAGAGCTTTCGAATGACACCATAACGATCCTTGTATGATGGATAGAGCAGTCATACGCTCGCTAGTCTCCTGCCACCCACTCGACCTATGTCGAGCGCCGCCACATAGTCCAGCTTTATTTAACTCGACTTATGTTGCTCGCCGCTAAATAAGGGTTAATATATACACACGCGCTCCTAGAGACCACACGCATATATACACACACTGCATACACACTCAGTTTTAATATATACACACAGGCTCCTAGAGATCACACGCATATATTCACACACTGCATACACACTCAGTTTTAATATATACACACACGCTCTTAGAGATCATACGCATATAAATTTATACACACACTGCATACACACTCAGTTTTAATATATACACACGCGCTCCTAGAGATCACACGCATATATACACACACTGCATACACACTCAGTTTTAATATATACCCACGCGGTCCTAGAGATCACACGCATATATACACACACTGCATACACACTCAGTTTTAATATATACACACAGGCTCCTAGAGATCACACACATATATACACACACTGCATACACACTCAGTTTTAATATATACACATGCGCTCCTAGAGATCACACGCATATATACACACACTGCATACACACTCAGTTTTAATATATACACACGCGCTCCTAGAGATCACACGCATATATACACACACTGCATAGACACTCAGTTTTAATATATACACACGCGCTCCTAGAGATCACACGCATATACATTTATACACACACTGCATACACACTCAGTTTTAATATATACACACGCGCTCCTAGAGATCACACGCATATATACACACACTGCATACACACTCAGTTTTAATATATACACACGCGCTCCTAGAGATCACACGCATATATACACACACTGCATACACACTCAGTTTTAATATATACACACGCGCTCCTAGAGATCACACGCATATAAATTTATACACACACTGCATACACACTCAGTTTTAATATATACACACGCGCTCCTAGAGATCACACGCATATATACACACACTGCATACACACTCAGTTTTAATATATACACACGCGCTCCTAGAGATCACACGCATATACACACACACTGCATACACATTCAGTTTTTTTATCTCTCTCTCACAACCTAAATAAATCTTAAGGGGACCCACCTCGCTTTTTTTCTCTTTATCTCCCTCTCTCTTTGGCTTATATCCATTCGGCCCCATTCAGCCTACTGTTTTAAGACGTTTACCCTCATCCAGGTGTCAATATTTTCCTGGCGAGCGGTAGCGAGCCAGCATATATCTATGTTTGTTTTGACAGCAGGCTAAATTTGTACATTTTTTTGATAGAAAAATTTCTCCAGCGAAGCCGGATTTCTCCATACAATGATGGCTCGCTATCGCTCGCCAGGAAAAAATCGACACCTGGATGGGGATAAACGTCTTGAAACAGTTGGCTGAATGGGACCGAATGGATACAAGCCAGAGAATGGGAGAAAAGGATAGAAAGAGAATAGAAGTAGGTGACCCCCCTTAAGGTGTCATTCGTCCATGAGATATAAATAGTATTTAGCTATAATTCATTCATTATAGGTAGGACAAATCTCTTAACCATTAACCCCTTCTGTAACGGCGACGTCTTTACATCTACATTCTAGTTATATTTAGACGATTACATGCAGTTTAAATAGGATCTGAGGTACTGAAAAAGGTTAATTAATACAGTTCAAAGCCTGTTAATTGCTGGAGGCCCTATATAAACTGAATACAATAGCTTAATTGTAGCCAGCATATAGTTATAAGGACGGCACCTGTCCGGAAAGGGGTTAAACTCTATAACTAAACAGCGACTACAGTAATCGAGC